>JAQQSE010000041.1:3600000-4200000 GCA_035772565.1 Antheraea assamensis | reverse complement strand
TTTGGTAAGTACGAATGTCTACTGATCGTCCTATTCTATTTTTGTTATAGACGTAATATACTTAAGTACAATAAACACTTGTATAACTCCATTCAAGAGATTAATGTAGTGCCATTTACTGTACTGACTATTTAAGTACTCTTCAGCGTTGTAATAACTATTATAACGTGAATAAAAAATGAAACAAAAAAACGTGCAGCAAAGAAAAGAGTAACGAATTATGTAGGTAATCTATTTTTATATATTCATAAGTAGCAAATATTAAGATGGATGTGTGGTATAACTAAAATGGATGACCAGGAACCACGATAGTAAACGCAGCTTGTGACTAACTCCGATGTCAGAGAATATAAAGAATAATAGTATGAAAATCTAGTTAAATGAAATCAAGGTATTAGTATATATCAGGTAGGGTAGAGGACGATCGAAGAAACTACAAATGGATTTGTGGAAATCATGATATGTGTATAAAAAATGGCAGTTAATATATTTGAAGGAAAGAGAAAACCATGTGTCAAATGCAAGATGAAGATATTTGCAACACATATGAAAAAGATTTTTCTTTTTAATAGAAATTAAAATAAAGCACTGGCAACCAATTTTCTTAATAATTGTAATGTTTTACTTGAATGTATGTTGTACAATACACAGTATTTATTTTCCCATATACAAAGTGCGAACGTCGTTTTAACTGACAAGTCTACCACATTACCCGCCAAGAAACATTAAAGTCAATCCTTTATTAGTACATACAGAAACAATATCATTGACTAAACTTTCATTTAAATTAACTGTCCATATTTTTTCGTTTCTGCCCAATACTCAGTAATATGTAAAAATAAATCAGAAAAACAGTTTGTTTTCGTAAATATCGTTGACTATAAATTCGCCATACTTTAAAGTTTGAAAATTTTATTCAAAAATGACATACAGGCCAAGAAATTGGAGTTGTTTGGCTTTTGTATTAATAAGCAGACACGTCATATCAAGCTATAATTTGCAGAGCTTATATTAGTATAATTGAACTAACTTCTTCGTAATTCAAAGCTGATTTAAAATGTCCTCATTTTCAAATAAACATGTAAATGAGTGACATTAATTCTTGCTTCAGAATAAGATCCATCGGATGTAGGAACGCAGAGCTGTCTAACCGACACACGATACCTTGATGTTGTAAAAACATGTGTGAATAAACGAACCGACAATCTGGAATGTATGAGAAGACGTGAATAGAGGTGGAATTAGCTTGGATTATATACTATTGTAGGCTTTGCAACAATGTTGCTTGACGGTTACTGTGACGTGCGCAAATTGCATGCTTGTTTGACACAAGGCGTGCTCCAATCAGACCAGCTATCTTTCAGAAATGTTCCGACTATAATTGAAACGTAAATTCTAACATATCTACCAGTTACTCGTATATTTTGTTTTATTAGTAATTAACTTCAGCCAACGATTTTGTTCCTGTTTTTATTTCTGAGAAACAGCGTGGGACTCTATAATAAACTTTCCTTACTTCTAATTACTAAGTTTAACTAGTATTTTAGGAGTCAAAAAACTAATCTTTTTATGGTCTACTTGATGATTGTTGGATACCATTAGTTACAAAAATTGCACCGTATATGCTAATGGTGCTGCTGTGCTGACGTTTTATAACAATATTTTCTAAAGTTAAGTCGTAACTCTTAGAAAAATCATGTTAAATAGATAATTATAATATTTGTGTGTACAAGGAAGGTGTATGCTCTATTTTAAGTCGCCATTCGATTAGGATTTGATCTGAATGGAGCCTACAGTTACATTAAAAAATATAATAGTGTCATTTTATTAAACTTTGTATTTTTTTTGCTTTTCTGTCCTTTTGCTTTTCACATGTATTGGCACTCCGAGCAATCATTATATACATTTTTATACAATTTATTGATTAATCAATCATATAATGGGCTGCACAAGCTCAATACAAAATATCAATATTACATGTACATAGGGCGCTTTACTACGTGTAGCTAGTCTGACGCAAGCGCAATATGTTACGAGCATGTCGAGGTTATCGGTGACGTGAACCCATTAGTTTTCTTCTACCAAAAAACGCTCAACGCGGCTAAAGAAGTTTTTACTTAAAAAAATGGAAATAGTTACTTTTTTCCTTGCTATAGTCTGAAGCTTTTATTTATAAGTTTCTATTAACCATACTTCACACACTTTATATCTACAATATTGGGGAAAATAATAAATAATATTTAAATTTAAAATATTAATAAATTGTGATCGATTTTCGACTACTGCATGACGACTATTATTTATAAAATATTAATCTGTTATACCAAATCTATTTGTGAGAACAAATATTAATTACTATATTTAATGTAAGTAACAAAGGCATACGGAACCGCGGGTATGGGTGATTTGAATATAGAACTATTTTTTATCATTTTGATTCAATAAAACTCCTATTATTTGAAAGTGACATAATGTAGTACAGTATATCGTATAAAGTACTCCTATTAATAAAATCACGAATCGAACAATGTAGACGTATTGGTCAGTGACTTGTTTACTTACTATTAAGTAGATATGTTAAAATCAATATTTACGTGTAAATTTAAACTTCCATTTCATATTCTTGTTCAATATAATGCATATATAAAAAATATCGGCTGCGCATAAAATTCGAATATTATCGATCCAAGAGTCCATTATAGTTTTAATATAAAACGTTTTATTTTTTTAAACGTTGCTGTACTTGATCGCGACCCATTTGCGAAGACTTTTAGCACGTACTACGCGCTCTTAAACGAGAGAAGGCTGGTACATTTTCCGTCTGAAATAAACATGAATATAAGTCCCGTGTCATTTAAATCGAAACTTTACTGTTGTTTTTATCGATGCAGTACCACTTTTAAATGTGATAACAACGATATCGGGCGTAAATGGACACGACTCGATTGAATCTTGTCTAGGTTTTCTTTACATCTTATATTTAAAGCAGAAATAATATTAACGCGAGTGAACGTATCCCACGGACATGACTGTAAAAGGTCGGCAAAACATTTTTGTATCAAGGTCTCGAAAATGAATGCTCATTTTGAATGTTCACTGGGCACAATTAAAATTACATGTAACACTTAACATGTCTGGTGGTAAAAAGCATTTATTATGTTGAACCGTCACAGCGTAATCAGTGGGTGTTGTGAACATTTGCATGTCCTTCGATCGGTGCATGCTTAGAACATTTGCAGGCGAGTCGGTGCTCCTAAAACTCGACATAACCGAACTTCCGGTAATTCGTATGCAGATGTGAAACGCCACGCGATCCAATGCAACGCCGTCTTATAATTCTCTCTTAAAAAGTCATTTACCTGATGTTAAACCTTCATTTTTATATTTTTAGTGTACATATTAGGTCTACCGGAAAGTTCTTTCAGTTTCTATGACAACAATTTTCGACACGTTAGCGCATGTTTATCTCTCTATTTTTATTGCTTAATGTACATATACTTATGTAGCAAATTGTCTAAAACAAAGTTGATTTAAGTTACCCCTTAACTGTGAAGCGTTAGAGTATTCATGATGACTGATAAGTTCATTTATTACGCCACTCTATCTTATACGAATTTCAACGAGGAAGAAATACTACAGAACCATGTTGATGATACAACCATATTCCCCGGACTTAGCACCCTATTAGACTATCAGTTGTTTATGTCCTTAGAAAATTTTTTGAAGGTTAAAAAATTCTAAAAATCATGATTCAATTTTTTGCATCAAAAGGTGAAACATTTTTAGGAAATGGAATATACAAATCGCCCCCTGTATTGGCAAGATATCATGAATGATAATGGCAATATTTAATAAAGTTTATTGACGGTAAGAAAAATTTGTATTTCGTTTTATAGCAAAGATGGGCAGAACTTTCCAGTAAACTAATAAATATACAATATCATTTTCTCATCAAGCCTATTTGATTTTAATCAGAGGGTAAATAGTAATAATGTCAGGAATATTTTATACAAAATGATTCCTAATAATTTATTTATTGAGAATAGTGACGTCCTTTAGGTAGGAGTTAACAATTTTTGTTTTCAATTTTCTTTAATACATTTTCGGTTTTTTGTCAAAGATTTTAGCGATTCTACAATAGAATAGTCAATTCATTTATTACCATTTAGAAAAAAAAAACAATAAGTTTTTCGGATAATTATTGCTAAATTTTAACATGTGAAGTAGATATTGTCTATCACTTATTAGGGTCGAATTTCGACTCCTGAAGGGCCACTAGTTTTAATAAAAACGAATTGATTGATTTCATATTTACAATTCTTATGTATCAAAAAATATTATAAAAAAAATATATTTTACTTTTAAAAACTATATTTATATAGCATCGGATTCTCGGTAATCATATTACAATTTAGCGAGTAATTGTAATTCTTTATAAATAACATATTGTGGGTACTAAATGTCATCCTTGAGACGGCAAGTATGAGAAAAACGAACTCGAAACATGGATTCCATGTATTACGATAAGGAGTCACTTTTAGATATGATCACAAAATAGAATAAATATTCTTACAGTATCTAATTTAAATTGCTCTACGTACGTCAAAGTTCATATCTCATATCGTGTATCAGCTGTGAATCTTTTGTTAATATAACAAGTTATATTTTAAAAAGTCTAATACAGTGTTGTTACATGTTAAATTATCAAACCATTTATGGATGACTTACGTGCTACTCTCTAATATATTTGTTTCATTGAATTAACGAATTGATTGTAAATGATTTGTGAGGAAATCATTAAAATACATTTTAAAAAAAACAGGGGGAACTTTGATCCACGTTTTTACATATATTTTTTATGTGAAAGTTACTAACTTAACGTGACCTTCTGGTTTGGCTGAAGCCCTGTCGCGTGGAATTAACCGACGTCATACACTTTTCATTAAATTTTAGCGTTATAAATTTCCGACTGCAGTATGTCTGATTTCAACATGCACATGCAACAGACAGTAAAGTTTCCTGCACGTCACTTCATCAGTGAGGGCTATCTAAATGCATCGTATGATCTGCGCTGCACCTTCGCAGATGCATTGCCGCTTGCGAACCGCATCCAAGCAACGTTTATTGTTCTTAATGCCCATTTTAAGGCAGGTCGTTTTAAAATATAACCACTATCATAATTTTATTACGAGTATGACTCACAGTCCGGCTAAATAAAGAGCATCACATTTGTATCTTCCCTTCTATCTTGCATATTTAAAAATGTTTGTCGGTATATCTAAGATCGTGAATTTTAAAAGAGACAGACCGATTACTGTGAAATTTGACACCTCTGATTGTATTTTGATGGACAAGGTTTTTACGCTATCCACTTTGCTACTTCTTGCCACTAGGTAGCGTTGTAGCAAATCGACTTTTATAGTGTTCAACCGATCGCCATGAAAACTGGTATATGTGGATAGTTGAATAAGGGTAGTGTTACACAATATCCATTTTTCTATTTATTACAAAATAATAATATTCATTAATAATAATAAACTCGTGCGAAGCGTCCGTACAGCTGTTTTATAATATAGGCGAATACATTTTCACAGTGATTCATCGATTTTAGTAACAATGATAATTTATATTTTTTGGTAATATTCCATTTATGTACCAACGGAAACCAAGTTTTATTGCTGAATTGATTAAGTATATATGTATTAGGTATTGTGAATAGTTTTTCTTGAGAGATGTTATTTCCGGATTTTACATAATAATTGTGAAAAGGGAACAATTGTGAGAATGTTCATCACAGAGCTGATTGAAACAAATAGATAGAAAAAAGAAATAGACAACAGGGCACACAACTAGATCGACAAAAGAAAAATATACAAAAATGTTATTTGTAATAATCAACGGATATAACTGAGCCGGAAAGTCCCTTTTTTAAGTTCTAAAATATTCTAAAGTTTTCAAAGACTAATAATAGTCCGGTCAAATTAGCCCTAAAGATAGTAGTGAAGCTACAAGAATTCGCATAGAGCTAAAAATTGGTATGGGTGTTCGGAACACCATTATAAATGAATGCTGAAAAGTCCCTATCGATCCCGTACCTGGATTTTTGTAATTCAAGATCAAAGGTCTCTATAATAAATAAATTTATAAACAAGTTTTTCGCGTTTTCCTAGCAAAACGGTAAGTTTTGCCATAAACAAGCTAAAAATAATTGTAATTATCTATAAAAAAATTCTCAATCAAATGTATTTTTCTGAAAGTCACCATTTCTGAGATATAACGATTCTAAAAGTTATATATTTAGCTCAATGCGCATTTTTGTACCTTTGCATGTTTAAATAGACCGGACTATAAATCTTTTTTTTAAGTAAATATATTTTTATATATGTATATCATACTAATATAAACTGTTCTCTTCTGATGATTATTCACAGTCTATTTTTAAGTTAACAAATGGATAATTTATCTTGGAATAGACTATAAGTTAAGATCTGATACGCAACAATGTTTGTCATGCGTGGGGTGAATGCGGATGAATGGGCATGCCACCAGATATCTACTAACGAGAAGATCGATCGGATTTCTGCGGTCGCTTTCTAGATTATTCATATTATATTTATGACATCGATCACGACCATTACTTTTATTATTGACATATTTTTTCATATTATATAAAGGCCCATCCTTTATAGATAAGCTCTGAGCCCACAGCGGCTCAAGCCGAGGTCCGATCCTCCGGAATGGAGCCCTCGAGCACGTTGCTTGCGCGACAACAGTGACACTGAATTAATTTTCAAACACTAGTTTTTGACACACAACACCGATCACCCCACACACGTGCACATACACACATGTAGGTACACATAGTGGTTGGGTTGTTTTTTTTTTTTATTTTGAACCCTTTTCTCGAACAGAGTTAGCTTATACTAACTTAGTAGTCAGATTCAAGATACATGTATGAGTTCCTGAAACATACATGCTTGGTACACGTGTATGTTACACGAATTTATATATGTATGAAATAATAGTTAGCCTAAGCTTAGTTAGACTCGGGATATTCGGTAACAGTCCAAGCCGAGGCGCGCCGTGCGCCCTTGTGCTGGTTGCCTACATAAAATCGGGTGAGTGCCTTAAGCGCTCCCCTTGGTGGTCCGGTTAAACTGTGGATGCCTTGCCGGGTTGACAGTGTAGTAAGTTCGAAAAAAAAAGCTCTGAGCCCTAACTGTACATATGAGACTTTTAACTTATGAGTTTTACGTGTATAACAAAAAGTAGATAAGTATCGACATATCGCTTTTTTTATGGCAACAATCAAAGCCGAAACAAGTGCTTTCTAGAAGCAACTTTGTGTTACTATGGTACCTACTGGTATATTGAAAATTCATAAAAATGTTTTAAAAAAATAACATTTTTATATTATTTTATTTAATTGCTTGTCTTAAATTAAGGTTACCCTCAGGAAAATTAGCGATTTAATATGTATTTAAAGCCCGCGTCAAATCTTTTGACCACTCTGAATATAGATGCGTAGAAAATACAAATATATAAATATGCTTTTATATTATATGTATAACATCGAGACATGTATAAATAAATGCCAATTTTAGTTATAATAATATTTTAACTTTGTTATGTATTAATTAATACACTCTTGACAATGTTATTGCACAAGCCCGAATTTCGGCTGTATTCAGAGCGGCCAAAGTGTAGTTTAAGTTATATAAAAGCTTTTGGTTACGTTATATGAGTGTTACAATTTTAATGTCATTTACACCTATAGAACCAAAATAGTCGTTCCCAATTATGAAATTTAAAATAACTACATCTATGTATATATGAATATATAAAACAAAGCTGGGTTTGTTCAGATACTTATAACTCAAGAACGGCTGTACCGATTTCCATCATATTTGACTTTTAGGATTTATCTTTACCCCGAATAGCAGAATAACGAACGAATAACGAAAATATTAAGAAATTCATATAAAAAAGATATAAACAATTATAATCTTCTATATCTATATATGTATATAAAACAAAGTCGGGTTTGGTTTTGTAATTTTATGAAATTTTTGTTTACTATATATTTATCATCGTAATAAAATATTTAACTTGGTACAATTTTAGTAATAGTTTTATTAAATTAATAAAATTATAAATTAAGTTTAGTTAAAAAATAAACATGACATTCATTAACTGTTAGGCGGAACGAAATTCGCCGGGTCAGCTAGTTATAATATAAGTGGCTATACGGAAAAAAGAACAAAAGACTGAAAATGTATTTAATAAATTAAAAACTACCAAACGGTTAGCTACGGAACATACCAAAGGCATACACATAACATACGAAGAAGGTAGCGCAAAAATTTGTCAATTTTTTTCGAATTTCATTTGAAAATATTGTTACCTTATTATTCTTAAAGAATTTTCATCCAAGACCAGTTCGGTTAATACGTTTACAGATCGGTCACAAATCAAAAAATCTTTTAATTTGCTTGTACTTGTAACTGTAATTTCTTGCTGCGGTTATTTTCAGAACGAATTAGTAAATAAGTTTCACCAAATTTCAGCACAAAATATAATTTTGTAAATGATTGTTCCGATTAAAAAAGAAAACAGTGTAGTGTATAGTTTTTGTACTTAGAAAAGTGTAGTAAGAAAGAATAAAAATATTTAATCGAGTTGATCTGGCATAAAATCTCTTAAAACATAATAAACAGACTTTTTTATATGAGCCTCTAAATAAATTAGTCGACCTTTTGCACCACCGTAATTAATACATATACTACAAAAATCTTACTCTCCTTTTGCGTACTAGGGCGAAAATAACCTGCAAACTCGTATTGAATATATTCAGATTTAGTTATAATAAGCTGTTAATTATATTTGGTATATTTGACAATTATTTTCATCACTTGGTGTTATATTATAGACATTAAAATAGGAAAATACAAATTCATGGCTATAGGCTTGGTTTGTCAATAACTGAGCTCCTATGAATTGGCATAATTTTAACCTTTTTTATAATATTAATATCTAGTTTTCAGAAAAATACTTGCCATTTTCCTTCTAATAGTTAGTTCTTGGAAACAGTTTGTACGCTAATTTTAGCAAGCAAAAGTCAGATAAAAAGTTATCAACGAATGATCTAGGATGAAATACGTGACTAGAAAGCATTTTGTTGGTATTCTGGGTGGCATTGGAAGCTCCCTATATGGAGTTGTTTTTATTCATGTCATTAGCCCCGTGTACTTCTATAGGTATGATAAACAAGGGACGTATTCAGAGACGAGTCATTATTTGTTTTTATTTATCATAATTCATTATTATATACTATAGGTACCGCTTGCTTTACAAGTCTAATATCCTAGGGGCATCAATAAATTACGTTGCACATTACGGGACAGGGTCAAAAAAATAAGGCTTTATTTGACGAGGAGGGAGACGAGTAATAACCTTCTTGATCTCACTTTTCATTGTATTTAGGTTCCTATTTGTATAATCGTATCAACAAACTCTTTAATTTAACAAGGTAGGACAAAATTTAAGTTGCAAAATAGATCTCACACAGTGGCTTCTATCATTAACATATGATCAGACAAAGAACATTTATTTGTAATAATGAAGTAATAATATTACAGTACAATAGTACACTTACAATATGACAATGGGAAAACGGTAGTACCTGTGATACAGACTAGGACTAGTACGGGTACTACATTTCAAATCCTTATTGACATAATTTCAACCACTCAACCACTTGTATAAAGCTGAAGATTAAACTTCTTTAACTGTAAATAAAAACTTCAAAATATTCCAAATTTTACTACTGTATCATTATAAGGTGAATTTCACTTTTTTGTACGTATCAACCGTGCGATTTCATGCTTCCTGTATATTCGATGTCGCACGTTGGCTGCCTTTGGCATATGACGAATAGGTGAGCCAACACCGCCTTTGAGGTTTCATATGAGTATAAAATCTATGGACAAAAGTTGATTAAAATTTGTAATTGTAGAATATTTGATATTTTGACGATTTTATGAAAAATATCTTAAATAGAGATATAAATCATTGTTAAAGTATTATTTTAAAGTCATGATTTATACTTTAGAAAAGTACCTGCGACAAAGAATCTGATAATTATGAAATTCGTGGGACGTAATTTATGCATGACCTTAACTTTTAGGATGTACTTAAAAATAATATACATAAACAATCAAACAATAGACAATTAATTATATTACTCAGTTCCTATAATTCCTAATAATATGTTGCTGTATTACTTAGAACTATGAAGTTTACGAGGACATAAATAGACGTTCCGTAACAATTTTTTTCTCAATATTTTAAGAAGATTTTTGTTACAATTTTACATTCACATTGATCGTGTAAGTGAACCACGACCATGTAATTCTATCAAGATTTTTAAACGCCGAATTATTCAAATAGAATTGGTTGACCACAATAAATGTAATCATTTAACCAGAATAACTGTTTAAAATTTATAAGTAGGACAAAGACCTCATGTCTTCGTTTCCAGCATATTTTTTAATAAAAATAAAATTACATTATTATTCGAAGTGCATGCACGATGATTTGAAATATTATAGCCATCACTTTAATTGCGAAGTAAGGTGAGCTAAAGCAGATTATGTAGAATTTAAGTCCGAAGCACTGCGCATTTAAAATGTCTTATTTCTCATCAATGGTATACAAAGGAATATGGTAATATTTTGGAGAATGTCCGAGATTAATATGATTTTAACCTTCAAAAGCTTTATAATTGGAATTTCTGAAAACGTTACAGTAAAAATAGACACAGTGAAGAACCCTGAATTTTTACCGTACTTTAACAAAGCTATTAAAATAAATGTGTTTTATCTATCTGTGTTATGTAAAATCTGTCCCTGTGAAGAAATAAATTAAAAATTAAACCAGTTTTAGCAGATCACACTGCATTATATTAAGAGAAAAGTATTAAAATATTAATGTCTAGTGGTAGGCACATGAACATTTTTCTATATCTCTGATAACGTATATGCAAAATTTGAAGACGAATGAGTTTCTAAGTATTTTTTTTTTTAATTCAGATTTATTCTCAAATGATAAAATTTAAGTTAGGAACATTCAACCTATCAACGCATATATACTATATATGATGTCATGCACGTATCGAAACTCTCGTAAGTGAGCGTTAAATATATCCATATTTTACATACAAATGCGTAGCTTAATAAGAATTAATATTACCACAGTATCTTACTACCAGTTATATTAATCATACAAATATATATTGTTCCAGTAAAAGAATTAGACATAAAATGGACTACATATTTTTATGAAAGTTGCCATACTGTCCTTTAACTCTCTTGAACAAATTACGAAATATGCTTGAAATATGACACAATAGTGGTTGAATTTTGATGTACAATAAACTTATACTGCTTATGCAACTGGTACCTGTATGGCTGCACGGATCCTATTGTTGTACAGTACCCGGTTTTTGGATTTAGCACATCGAGGAGAAAACCAAAGTAGTCGGCTAAGTTCGGATTCGTATAGAATTAATTATCTGTGTCTATTGCAGTAATTGCGCTGTGCGATAGAGGGGAACGTTTTACAGAATCTAAGCAAACCGTTCATAGTCACACGTCTCACTCTTCTCCCGCGACCTACCAAATCAAATGCCGGGTATACTATAAGCGGTCGTTCGTCTCATCTCTGTCACTATTTTGGAACCGAATCGCGCATATTATTTATGCAAGTTATTTATATGATGTATGTGATTATTCTGAATCTCAATGTACTTTTTGTGTGTAAACTGTATATTTGAAAAGTCTTCTGCGATACAAGGTTTGATCCCTATCAAGAAGGTTACCTTTATAATAAGAAAATATTGTGTATATTTTTTTACTATGCATATATTATCTTAGTTATCATTACATTCTTGTTTCATACATCATGTTCAGGCACAGCATCAATCTATCAACAACTATTCATTATAATTTATCATCAATCACTGACCGGGTACATTCGCAGATGACGGTATCAAAACGTAGATATCTTCTCGGCAGCACTAGACCATTTACCTATATATCTATTACTTTAATAGTAATTTAGTGCAAATAATATTATAGAAATGTTGGTTTAAAAAGTAAAAAAAAAAATTAATGTAGCCTCACGTAGGGGGTCACGATATGTTAGTTGTAATTAATTACGCGCCTGTCACAGACCGTCGCGTATGGCACAGGAAATCTGAACTTCCGTCCGTCTAGGATATTCACCCGTCCGGCTAAACAATGAATCGCTAATAACACATTGTCTGTGCGTCTGTCTATCGTTTTATGTAATTGATGCGTAATTGCCACCCATTTATGGTCTGTTAATTTGGTGTGTGCTCAAATTTTATGGATATTTCTTGGAAAGAATTCGCTTTTGCAATTGCTGTTTACTTTATGCGTCAGTACAGACGCCAGTGACTTGAACATCACGAATAAAGAATTCACACAATTTGCGACATACCGAGTACGTCGGCAAACAAAACTTAAAGTTTCTGCCAAGCCTCAAATACATTATAAAAGCCAAACAAGTTTAGGTATGTAGCTACAAAAAGAAAAACATCATCCGCCTTTTATAGTACCGCTATGTTGTTTACTCGGGTACAGAAACTAAAAGAATATCTTGTATTTAAAGTAAACCGTCACAGCATGTGAACGTACATACAACGACCTTATTCCTTTTTTTTGTTTCGTATGGACTATCCGTGCTAAACCTGACGGACCTTCATAGCTTCCACGCACGCGCTTTCAGCCGAAATGGCATCCCAGCGTATGTGGCCAGACATCGGTTTGGCCTGTTACCTTGCAAGCAACATCGTATACCCGCCTATCCATGCTATCTATTAATTAATGTATGCGTTGGTGAGACACATGTACTATATATATACTTTCGATATATCACATGAACGCGTACATATGTTTCGGATCTTTGGCAATTTTGGCTAAAGATAACTAAGCAAGACATAAAAAAAATTAGGACAGCAAATAAAAACCTTTCCACGACATCTACACCTACCGTGTGTAGCGTATGTAATGAGCTAGTAAATGCAGTGCAACTGTATCGCGCCAACAGTTTGCTCGAGTGTTCCACTCTAGAGATTGGATCTAGTCTTGAGATGAAGAAGGGTCGCAACGGGTGTGCGAGAACGAAATTAGCCACCCGGCTACTGCGGCGTGATCGATGTTTACGCAGACGTGGGTGCGAGCACATTCTGTTTGAATGAACCCGAGAGGGAAGAATCGATGAAAATGACCTTACTAATAAAAATCTGTATTTCTTACTTTGTCTAATCCATACTGTTAGAACAATCCAGCTAAAGATTAACATTTTTTTATATATAATCAACTCTTTGAAGTAAGCTTGTAAGTGTCTAATAATTCTGATTTTGCAATTGAAATATTAGAAGTAGAACAGGATTGAATTAGCAGTAAATCACAAAAACATGTATTAAAACCCAACTTACCTATAGCGTCATTTGTAAAAAGTAGCATAACGAATCAAACAATTTATACATTTATATTAAGAATACATCTGCACATTTTCGTTCGGGAAATAAATCTCATAACGATTTACGAGAGAAACCCTTTAAATTATGGATCAACAAATTAACACAATGTATATACATTTTAACTTTTATTTGCACATTTAAATGTAGGTGTGATCTCTGGAAACTGAAGTGTCTGCATTCTGTCACTATTATTTATCCAACGATATATGCTTCTTTGTATATTGGCGTAGCATGATCTCCCACATATTAACAAACATAAGTGGTTTCATTAGTTTCGTGTTAATCAATTATTGTATACTAGCTGATACCCGTGACTTCGTCTTCATTGTTTATTGTCTTAACAATTTTAATATTACATGTACAAATTAAAATATATAAAAAAATTAAAGCAAAAATATACTTTACTTACAAAGTTCTTTGTAAACTATGTTATCTATTTCCTTGCCTTCTCCTACGCATGCGCACAACACCGATTGCCCCAATTTACACCGTAAAATCGTATACAATCGTAGTTTCTTACAACTTTAATAACTTTATATGAAATGGAAAATCGTGATTTTATTTAAGAAATAACATTTTTTTTTGGTTGTGATGATAACTATTCAGTAATTTATTATACTTTTCTCTGGTCTCTTTGTGGATCTATATTGAAAAGACCGGAGTTAAAACAAAACGTAAATTGTTAAAATATAGTAAATAGCTCCTACATTTCTTCCTACATTATCCCTTACAATATGTAAACATCGTCGTAAGTTTTTTGAGTGTAGTAGCTTGATAAAATAATAATAATCTGTTAAATTTCATTGTAATGTATTATTTTTCTTTTATAACAAAATAAATATATTCAATTTATCTTATGAGTGGTATCGCAGAACGTCACTGTTACGTCTCTCGCAACAGTAAAAAATAACATTTGTTTCCTTTGATCTTTACTTTGAAGAAATACGAAAGTTGATGGGCGCGCATATGTCAATAAGAAAATAAAGTACATATATGTATAAACTAGCAGTCGTTCATTTCCTCTGCGTTTATACCTTTATAAATTATCTTTCTGCGACTCTAAAGATTTGTGCGTCGTACGCCGAGACATCTCTTAGGTGGCAGGATTTGTTCAAACTTACTTGACAGTTCTCGTTATATTTTAATCAATTTAAACAATATGCTTATAAATGTAAGCCTAATAAAAATCCTTTATTACTTTTTGCACGAAAGAGTAACAAACATCCATCCATCTTCACAATCTTTCTGGCTTATAATATTAATAGGAATTATAAATTTAGAAAAAGAAGTGAAAACTTGTTTTTAAAAATACAGTAAAAAGCCAACGTCACGCGGTGTTCCCAGGCGGTCAACCTTCCAAGTACTGATCGCCCCCGACGTTGATAAACTTCGGAGATCGCACGAGAATTGGTGTTTTCAACACTCTACCCGACACCGTGTTTACCCCACCACTTTTCGTCATACAAAAAGGTTGCTGATCAGAATTTCAAAGCCCTGCCATAGGAAGTCTCACTTCAAGAAGTGTTTCTTGTCATAATGTCAAAATTTTTAAAATTGTCTGTTCCAGGTTCCTCTGATAAGCAACGAGGGTAAATCGGGTTTGGGTTCGCTGGGTGCTACTGGAACACCTCCGTTAGTCCCAACTAAAGTTCACGTCAACACATTGGGAAAAGCTACACTAAGGCTCGCTAATAGAACAAAGATGCTGAACCCCCCGGCGAAAGCATTCCAAGAACCAAATGACGATGAACAATCCGACTGAGTTAAGCACTCAAAAGTTATAAAATAAAAAATAAAATGTTATTAATTCGCGAAGAAAAATAATAAACTTTAAATATCTTTAAATCTAATTCTTTCTCTACGAAACTCCGTGATGAGATAATTTATTGTAATGAACATCTCTCTGTCAACAATGTATAGGTGTGCAGTTATATTTATATCTATATATTTAATCTATAGTAATATAATGTTATAAGCTTTAAGAGATTTGTTTTATTTTGTCTTTCGACCACATTCACCCGAGATCCTTGTACATAAGCATTTATATCGTTGTAGGGTTGACTATCTGTACTCGTCTATTTTAGCTCCAACGGCCTCGAATAGTATAATTGATGCACGGGTAATATACATAGATTGTGATTCTAATTAACCGATTAAATATGAAATTATGAAAACACCGCTAGAAAGCATTTTAATAAATTATAAGCGATCCAAATCATTGTAGCCCATTGATGTTAATTATTATGAACTACGTACTACATACTAAAGCAATGTTGTAACCTTGTCACAGAGTCAAATGTATTATTTTCTCTCCATCAAAATTGCTGGTATTGTAGCCTAGAATCTTTTTTTCTCATAATGCAAGAGAAATATTTTTTATTATTAAGATATCTCTAAACTATAATCATTTTAAAATATTTGACTATAATTTTTAAAATATAATGCTAATTACTAAAATAAACAATGATAATTTTTAGGAGACAAACAAAGTTAATTTTGCTGTAATCTTGGTTAAATGTTCTAAAGCAATAAATTAGGTAATAAAAGATTGTGTGAAGTGTCGTATAAACATTTTTAGATCAAAAACAGCAATTCCGTGCAAGCTTAGCAGTAAGTTTATTAGTAAATGTTTGTATTAAGTTATCAATTTTTAAACATATTTTTTTTATTTTAATATCCCTGAAATATTTAGATTACCTAAAACATTATACACCGGCGAATCTAGGAAAAAAATAACTAGATAAATAAGTAGAAACACTGTGAATCATTAACGTGACTCCGCCATCTATGATAGATTTTATACGGTAAGGATATATAGGTATACTTATCTAAGATAATAAACATACATACAACTATATACTTACGAATGTATAGCCTTATAGGTAATATACATGTATATTAAAAGCATATGTATAACGAAACGCAAACGGGCGTGTTTCAAAATGAATCAATTTAATTGACTAGTCTCCATTACTATCCATTTTGGTACCTCTTTGATCTCCCAACCCTTCCTATTCTAATCAACCTGCTCTCGCGTGCGCACTTACACGAATGCTATTATCAACAATAATTCAGAACAAAAGTCAAAACTGTGGATTTGGTATCCTTTCCAAATGTCCTGAACTGGTCTTTATCAAAACTGGTAAGTAATTGTGATTATCTAACAACACATATATCTATCATTCAGTCTGTATACATAAAGCACTATCGTTATTTACTCGACGAGTCGTGTGTCAATTGAGGAAACCAAGCATTAAGATAGCTACTGTAATAGCTTCAGAAGGTAACAATTAATCTAAGTTTCTCATGGAATCGTACTAAATGACACAGCGGATCCTTGTGGCGTTTCCTAGAAACAGAAAATGCTTGGACGCGGACCTCGTCCTGTCTCTGTATTCGCCGGTCGGTAATTTTGTCCCAGTAAAAAAATCGAGCATCTCGGAACTAATTATACTAGAGTACGGTTCCGCAGAATTTATTTTTATGAAGACAACTATGTAGTTATATGATACCTGTCTCTACTGTACATACTTTATAATTATCAACTAATTTTAGATAATTTAGTCAAAGCAACTGGAAACAATAAAGGAAACGAATTTCAAAATTGATTCTGATTAAAATTACAAATTTAATTATAAAACTAGTAAATAAATAAGTTTAGTAACGGAAGTTAAGATAGGGATTTAATTTATTTCACAAGATTCAATACATTTAGATTAGATATAACTTGTAAGATATTTACAAATTAATACATATTACTTGTATAAATTTCAATGTGTTTTTAAATATACATTCTGACTCTTTAAATAAATAACCTTCTTTGAAGAATACAAAAGTTGTGTGCCGCAAGTTTATTATGTGTTGGTATTATTATTTGTCGAATTTGCTATTTCTTGTAATAAATATTCTTTGTATTCAGATAATAACATTTTTTATGGTGATTGATTGAACAGTATAAACGATGATTTGCTGCACCACCATCTAGTGACGGATTTCTAAAATAGGACTTTTGATATTTTCTGCGGTCAAATACCTATGCGTACCAATTTTCATGACGGCTGGTAAGAACTATACAGATACAGATGGTCTACAGTACCACGCAGCGAAGTGTATAGTAAACATGGATCGCATAAGAACTTCAATAGAAACGATTTACGTGTGCTGACTCTTATAGCGTTTAATAAAGCGGTGTTGGAACTTATTAATGTCATATAGCAGCCAGCCCCAGCTTCGCATGGGTGTAATAATGAAGGAAATAACCTAATATTACTTTTACAGTACGGCCCTTTAATAAAATAAAATAACAACTGAACGTCAATCTGTCATTTCTGTTAATAATTTTAAGAACTATCTACTACCTTCTGTTTCCCTTCTTATATGGAGATTGGTTAACTTCAATTTCTTCATTTTATTTAAACATTTTCTTTCATACAAAACTTATCCAGAGAATTACAAACACAAGAAGAAAAGATTTAGGCCCAAATAGGTGCAGCCGTTCTGAAATGATGTTCTTAGATGTTTGTAGTCCTGTGAAACTCCAAGAGGCGTGGCTAGGAAAACAGTGTAGTCAGTTCTTAAAGATTCTTCATCATCATCAAACACCATTATGTCTACATCTAGTTGGATCGCCTTGGTAGAATATAGTGGATGAAGTAACTATAATTCATTAAGATGATTTGGTAGTGTTAAAACTCGTTCCAAAACGTCTGTATCTTTTTGTAACAATGGAAACGACAATAATAAATAATTTATAAAAAAATAATAAATTACTAATTTAACAGCGTAATCATTCTTACTTTAACTGCATAGTAATTTCACAGAGAAATTGAGAAGTAATAGGTTAGCAAGGTACGGGCATATTATGAGAAGAGATGAAAGTCATGCAACAAGAAAAGTTTTCAGTTTGACAGTGGACGGATAATAAGAGTAGAGGAAGACCGTAAAAGGTGTGGATGGATTGTGTGAAAAATGATATGTGTATAAAAAGTGTAAATACCGAGATGACATCATACAGGGGAGAGTAAAAAAGAAAAACATGTTGTGCCGACCCTACTTAGGTGGGATAAGGGTAAGATGATGATGATGATGATGATGGGTAATTTCCTAATAAAAGGTACTGTTTAATTATGTTAATACAATATATTAATGAATTCATAAACTTATACATATAAAACATGAGGTTCTGGCTTTAGGGAACTCCAATACAATGCATACATTGAACTAAACTGCAGACGTTCGTTTTCTACCGTAATACGCATGAACAAATAATTACTTTGCCCACGGTCCTGACGGAAATGTAAATGATGCATTGCAAAATACAAATTACATAAAAGTAAAACTCGTTGTTAAAATGAACTCAGCTGTAGTATTTTTTATTCTGCCTTGGCGAAATCACTGCAGTACACCTGGGAGCGAGTATGAATAAAGCAAACGTCACGACATTCCGTGAGCAACGTATATTAATAGCTGTTGTATTTAATTCCTGATTAAATATGTGGAATAGAAAATTTTGTGTTAATTTAAATTTATCGTTAACGATTCCGAAATGAATCGTCTCGATGCGGACAACACCTATGTGTCAGTCATGCCTCGTACAGTTGTATCCCTTTTTCATCTTTCTTCTTGGGCAATTTTTTTCGAATTCACAGTGAATTTTTAATTGGAAAAAATAAATAAATATAAAGGCAAACAAAGGAATAATATTAGACTGATTGATTACATACGCATTAACCTCATAAAGAATGCATACCCATTTTATAAATTTAAAACATGAATTTCCTTAATAACTGGATTAAGGCTCTTGGAAAATCTATTCAGTTCTCTAATTAGTCTTCTCAATTACCGACAATTCCTTATAGTAATATAGTGTACTCGAATAGGTAATACTTAATTAGCGTGAAGTTGGAAATCAAATGACGGGATGTTGTCCAGACTTGCGTGCGTTTGTCGCCTACCTCACAAATACTACGAAAAACAGTGACTCCCAAACCTAAAGCTTAGGTATACTAATTATTGATTTCGAGATTTTGGAATACATAACAAAACATCAGGAATTCTTAATACATTAACGGTATGTACAATAAATATGAATTACATAAATCGTTAACAATAAAAAACGAATTCTTAAATAATCTATATAACTATTGTTTGGTGATACAATATATATAATGTGTTACAATGTTCCGAGAAAAATGTATCAGATGTTTAAATCTCTTATTAATATTACTCTGTATTTCGTCCATCGCAACGCATTTATGGGCCCTGATATTTATTTAAACAATCCGCAGTAAACGCGATATTGTTTAAAATGTTAACTCTTACGTTGAAAGGTGGAACATATTGAACAAATTTTCGAGAAGCTCTGGGTAATATAACGTGCACTTTGAAAGTGCAGCCTTGTCATTATGGTAAACGGAAACGTTACCGCGTCGCGTCGGTCGGCTTTCGATGGTGGCATGTAATCACGCAAATATACTTGTAGAAAAACTATAATTTTCCTTCGATACTTTACCATTCGATTTGAAAAATATTTGCAACTAACTGCAAATGTGTTATCTTTTATTACTAGTCCCATTTAAACGTTTCCAGAACATAGAACTATTGCGATTTTTAAAATGAAATTGAAACCTAATCTATATCAATCACAGAGAATGAAAAACATACTTATTTGTCAGTTTTTCTTCTCAGTAAGTGTAAAAGCGTACGTACTGCGTATATACAAGAGAGTATATATATATATTTTTTATATTATAGTGGGCAAACGAACAGGTGGGTCACCTGATGGTAAGTGATCACCGCCGTCCATAGACACTAGCAACACCAGGGGAGTTGCAAGTGCGTTGCCGGCCTTTTAAACATGTGGGCCTCCGGCGCTCTCACTGACCGAACGAAACGCAACAGTGCAAGCACTGTTACTTCACGTCGGTTTTCTGTGAGAGGGTGGTACTACCCCGGGCGAGCCGACCCATTCATGCTGAAACCAGTAATGTCTTCAGCGTAGCTCTACCACCTACAAAAATATAGTCCGGTGAAACTGTAGAGGCCTTGCCAGGTCAACAGTGTAGTGTAGTCTGTTCGAATAAAAAAAAGAGACTATAAATCTTGTTACAGAAGTAATCTCCAGTAGACTAGTTCTCATTTTTATTACCTTTATTATAGATTTTATTTATTTACTACTAGCAGGCTCGGCAGACGTTGTCCTGCCCTGATAAAAAAAAATATACTTATGTGTATGAAACGCTTAAGGCGGCTTGACTTTTTCCAAAAAAAACCATGACTAATTATATACCTAAACCTTCTTCGTGAATTACTCTATCTATTAGTGAAGACCGCATTACAATCCGTTCAGTAGTTTTTGAGTTTATCGTGAACATCCAGACAGATAGACAGACGCGGCGGACAACTTTGTTTTATATTATAAAAAATTAGTATTAAAGTATATAGATATACTGCAACCGCAGTTAATGTGAATAATAATATTATTAAAAGGGAGAAATGAAGAACAAACTAGATTAAGAGTAGACTGTGACCAGTACATATATGACTAATTAAGCACAGAGGAAGAGAGCAAAGCTACCATGCGATTTAGACGACTAATTTGCAAAAATGAGAAACTGGTATCGTGAAGCTATGAAATTATCTCCCAATGATTTGGTCATTCATATGAGGTGAGATCACAACACAATAGTGAATGACCATTAGTAAGACATTGTTTTGGATCTGCATCGTCACGTCTTGTGTAGGAGTTATGCTGGCCTTTTTTTACCTTATAATCTTTGGCTTTTGACCACAATCTCATCTGTATTGTAACTGACGATGTAGTGTAAGATTGCAAACCTAGGGAACTGGCTCTTAAGTGCAGCTGGCGGAACACACTGATAGGTGCTTGGTAACACATTTTCCTTCCACCGAAAGTTTTCGGCTTATTCGCTAGGATCGGAAGCTACGACGATAGACACGGTATTCGAACTCGCTAACCACTGAGGACATCATCGCTTCAAAATATCTTGTGTAGGATTTATTCTGTACTACAATAAAAAAGAAAGTTGCTTCATTAAAAACTTATTTTTAATCAACATGATGAAGCTTAATTGCCCGGGTCTTATACCCACGATAACTCTGTACGTTCTAAATCGAGTTCGATGTCAGCCTGATATCCGAAATTGCCACAAATATCTGTGATCATAAACACTCCATTTTATATGAATTCGACCCGGATTCGACATGCGCGAATCATTTATTTAATTACCGACCAGTATAAAGAGGTAAAGGAGTCCGGGTCTGTTTACAAGTCAAACGATTTCGCAGAAGGATTTCAGTTACTCTCACTTTCTGAGATATCAAGTAAAAATAAACAAATTGTAATATTTTACCGCCTCTAGAATTTATTCTAAGAAAATTGACAGGGCTAAGTATTCTGCAGTACATTCGAATAAGTAGTGTCTGCTATATATGATTTTTTTAATCCATACAATAAAGCTCAAGGACATTATGTTTTTGTTATGTGTTTGAATGTGGATAATCTCTGAAACGAAAGTAAAGAAAAAATCCATTCTATTATTTATTCGTTGAGGAATGTTATTAGATTGATATAATCAAGCTACGACACTTAGTAACAAAGCAACTGTTATACCAAAACTCCGAAAATGCTCTTTTATCGAAAACGATGTAATGTCGAGGATCAAAAGCCGTGGAAATTAAACGCGAGTGAAACCACAAGGTACAGGCATAATTTATTACAGATTCTATAAAAATAATTGAAATGATTCATTCAAATAATTTATACAAGTCACCCTGAAACTTACTTACATGATGCTTTCCGGCAGTTTCACTTGAGATCCACTTCGTCATTAACATCAGGTGAGATTATCGTCAAACATTGAAACCTATAAAAGGATATATAATTATGTAGTATTAAATATTAACTTTATAGGGTGTTGTCCGATGTAAGCAAATATTATGAGGGTGGAATGCGGGTGGTTGTGAGGCGGAGTATATGCACCGGAAATGATGCAGACAGGGCACCCGCAGCCGACGCATAAGTAATGCTCGAGCTAGGTGCCACCTGCCTGCCTGCCGAGGTCAAATTTATCTTTTACCGAGAAAACCTTGACTCGGTGAAAGTTTTGCGGAAAATATATACTGATACGTCTCTAATTAAATAAATCAAACATTCAATAAATTAAATGTCGTTGTGCCCGATTTTTACTTTTCTATAAATCAAATATTTAACATGTGTTCACATTTATTGTTTTTGCTATTAATGGACGTTCCTTCAAATATATTCAAAGCTAGCTGATAGCCCCGGCTTCGCGTGGCTCTGCTAATAAGCAAAATGAGACGAATTCTACTCTTCACAGTACGATAATGTAATAAAATAAAATGGCGACTAAACAACTGAACGTCGATATGTCGATTCTGACAATTTAAAGATTCCTACTCACTTTTTATGTAGATATTTTTTGACCCAATTTTACTCTTTTCTGTACGATTTTGAGACAGTTCCTTTCATAGAAAGTAGGGTGCAGCCATTCTGAAGTAACGCGTTTACATACATCGGGCAATTGATTTTTATTTTTATGTTGACGATGAAAAAGTTTGAGAACTTTGAGAAAAACTAAAAGTCACACTAACATTTAATATTCAATATGACCTAAGATTCACGTATAATATTCTAAACTAGATGCGAGTTCAATTAGACCTGGTTGACGGTATAGGTGATGTTGGGATATCACTACTAACGTCAAATTATAACAGAACTATCAAATTAAAAATCCTATTGAACGACTGAATTCTTCTGCTGGAGTTAAAAAGATCCACCAGTTAACATTTTTTCTAAATAATGTGTCAAATTTTGTGCTTTAGTAGGTTTTTGATTTTCTTTTTTTTTTCAAATTAAACCTGTAAAATATAATACAAACTGACATGTAATTAATATGTTTTCTAACATAAACATAACATCTCAATAATATGACAGTAGTTCATATTTACCTACCAGATGCGATAAAGCTCATTATTCTCTATATACAGTAATTGTTATCTCTAGCAATCATACCATTTTAAAATATTAACCCTGCTTAAAACTGTGATTAAACTATAATTATGAATTAATTAATTAGTATTTTGTTCATTTTTTTTAGCTTTACACACTGGCGAACTTAATGCCACAAGGCGTTTTCTTTCAGCAAACCAACGGTATTGTTATCAGTAAGTAATAAAATTTATTGTAGGTAGTACAAATATGAGAGAATCAAAAAAAAATGAGTAAAATATAATAATGAAACGAACTTAGCATTCAAATATAACCAAAAATTACTTAAATATTGTAACTGAATACACAAAATGATTATATACAGAACATAAATGTACTCATACAGGTACACACATAGACATACATACAAATGTATAATAATATTAATAAAAATGTATACACACAACATAGTTTAATTATAAATACATATTATAAAATCATGGTCACCCTGTCCTCCTGTTTGTCAAATAAATATCGGTGTAATTGGATTCTAAAATTATTGATAGTTTCAACATCCTGAAGTTGACGCGATAACGTATTCTATAATCGTATGGCAATTGTTGTGAAGGAGTTCGAATATAATGTAAATCTGTGCTGAGGGATAACAAGTTTTGCTACGACACAAAAAATTGCACAAAATTGTAGAAAAAAAAATTATGTACTAAAAATAGCCATTCGAAAAGCAAGCAAACGTACCAAGAAACTATACGACGTGATATAAAATATATACACTATAACATGTTTTATATTTAATTTAAAAAATAACTTCAGACGACTAAACACCAGCTAAATTTAAACAGTAAGAACGTTAAACAGTACTCCAGCCACGACCTCAGACTGTTTACTTTCATCTTGAATATGTTTCCCGCGCCGACAGACGAGTAAACAACAGAGAATGGCCAATGAATGTTTAGCCACGTACTCAGCACGTATTCAGTTTAAAGGTGAAAAGCATTGCTAGTTAATTATTCATTTCATACGATGATCTCACAGAACAGTGTATTCTGAATAATAATTATTTTAAATTAATAAGTATTTTTTTTTATTTGAATTTTTTTAAGTTTTTGAATTTTAAAGCGACGATGGCTCAGTTGATAGCGTATTTGGACACAGCGTCGAAAGACGAAGATACGAATCCTGGCAATTGAGTCGAAGCTTTCGCTGAAGGAGAACATCGTTATGAAACCGTAGCATGGTGGTAGGGTTTTTTCGAAGTCCCCCGGCTAGCTACCACCTTCAAGTTGAAAATCTGTCGCCAAGCACCTGTTGGTGTGTTCCGGCAGTTGCGCTTGAGAGCCAATCTCTATCTAGGTTTAGCGTGACTACCATCTTAGACCACATCATCATTTTAACATTGTTAACAGCTGAGTTTATGAACAAATGCTAACCTATAAAGTATAAAAAAATATATGATAGATACTTTCTGATACATAATATATTTAAATGCGACCTTTAATGCAGTTGGTTAACATGTGTAGTGAATCGATAATTTATTATTACTATTTTAATTACCTGATTACTAGTACTACCTAATTATTATATTATTTGAATTTAATAAGGACTTTAACGTAGACGAATAATATTACTACGAAAATAAGTAATAACGGAAGTACGCGACGTATTTTGAACTGTCTCTAGTGATATTTTCCATAAAACAGTGTTATTAAATTGCCATAAATTTATTAGAATTACTTATATATATTAAGGACACAATTATGGTTGTAAATAATTATGCACTTTGGTATTTGTACTAACGGAAGCAATGTTCGTTGTTGTGAATGTGGTTAGGAGGGAGAAGGAGACACAACAACGATCCACGATGGCGAGACGACGGTGTAACAAATAGGTTGCCTAGGTGGAGCAAATCTTTTGTAAAATACTTGATTTCATTATACATGTTAACATAATTATTGTGTATATAGGTAGCAGCATTAAAGTTTGATACAACTAACTGGATCATGAATGGACTTTTTATCAAGAAACCTGATGGCATTATTATTTAAAGTTTTCCCTGTGTATTGTCCCTTTATGGAAAATATTAATATTTGCGGCTACACTGATATGTCTCCTGATGATACCCTTGCTTTTTTACATTACAAATTACCATTAAAAGATATAAATTCAATTAATTACGATACTATCTACCATAGACATTTTTTGTTTCTATTCTTTACATTCATAGGAAAAGGCAAAGGTATCAAGACCAAGCAGCCAAGTCTTATTACAGACTATGCACATTCTGTCTCTATGTGATGTTGGCAGAATTGTTTCATTTACACGCGGCGCCATATATTAAATACGAAGAAGAAGAATTCTGAAACCATATAGGACTTATAAAAATAAAACTACAATTCAGTAACCATCCAGCGATTAATTAATTACTTGAACCTAAATGTTTATCCCTGTAACGAGGTAATATTGGTTACTGTACGAGTGGGCAGTAACAATACAGTACAAATAAAATTAACTTTTAACAAATTGCCGCCCACACGTTGACGCAAATGAATACAAATGTATTTGTTTATGTTTTATTCAACTGATTAAGTTATAAAAGATATTTGGAGTCAATTTGTGTCGATTTTTAAAATAAAATTTCACATAACATATTTGTTTTTTTTTATACCTTTTACCTTATTTCATGTATATGCACAATTTGTTTTAATGTTAAGTGCAGTTATGGCCTAATCCTAGAGGGAATGACTAAAAGGTGCAGTTGGCAAAAAATACTAGGCACGTGGAGACAGATTTTCATTTCTATAATAGTAGTTATCCAGCTAGGTATTAAAATGACCCCTACCATCGTGCTGTGGTTACACTGTGATGTTTAAATACATCGAAATCTCAAGCTTACTGTACAATTCAAACTAACATATAAGCCTGACTCAGTTGACACAGTATAAAAACATTGATTCATCAGTTCACATAACAGGTATGGTAACCATCATCGCATTAAAAGTAGCTGTTTCATAAAATGATAAAAGTTATGAAATTAACAAAAATATTTTAGGTATAAGTTAAAACAATTAATATAACAAAATCTTTAAAATTTCGTGGGAAAACCTATAAATACTCTCAAAGTATTCAAACATTAAAAATCGATGAATATATTCAATAAATTAGACTTATACATTTTTTTACTGTCTTACTGTAGTTTTGTAATAATGATATAGTATCCATAACATATGTGCACTATGCACGTGATGGTCAACTTGTACGATTCGGGTGAGTGCCTTTAGCGCTCCTCTTAGTAGTCCGGTGAAACTGTAGGGCCCTGCCAGGCCAACAGTGTAGGTCAGTTCGAAAAAAATAATTCACGGTGATTATGTTTTAGTTTCTTGCGTTACTGTATCGCGCTACAATAAAAAAAGACAACGACTTATCGATGGTGATCGTTGCGATACAGGAGTGTCTGGTGGCACAGGATGCTCAACTATTGAAATTGTTCCTTAACATGAAGATAAATGAATTGAATATAAATATAATCATTAATTGTATACACTAATAACGTTATAGTATTGAAAAATCTTTCATTTATGACGAAATAGTAATACTTCTGTTCTGTTGAATCTGTAAAAAATAATAATGACTATTCTGTTTGCATGCGATTCCGGTTAATCTTTGCAAGTGCGAGGTTGGCTGCAACAGGTGCCCGTCAAGGGCGCGCCGCCGCCAGGATAACGCATCCCTCGGGAATGCGTCTACCGCCGCGACCTTCGTATTTGTTGGCCCATAAATTATTTCATGCGCACTGATATTACAAACATAAAGCCGCGACAACTGGAAGCGACAGGTACAAATTAGATTTACAATCACTTTATTAACGTTCAATAACTGCATACTATGTATGGAAGATTATTTATTATATAATTAAAAAAAACGTCATCGATATCAGAACTTTAGTATAGAATATTTTTGTTTATTGTGGACTGACTGTGTTGTATTTATTGATTACTAATTGTGATTCTGTTATTACTACTTCACGTTTATTACCATTTTAGCGATTTTTATACTTTGTAATATTTAAAGTTTGACCACAAATTCACCTGATGTTAAATGATCATGTAGCCTAAGATGGTAAACACGCTGAACCTAGAGGGACACTGGCTCTCTAATGTTGCTACCGGAACCTACCTGCTATAGGTGCTTAGCATCTGATTTTCGACTTGAGGGTGGTAGCTAACCAGAGGGGCTTAGCTAAACATTACATAAGACAATGATGATATGTAGCGAATATAATAGTCTGAATAGTCCTCTTTCTGTCTGTAAAAGGCTCGTTAAAAACATTTCAACCTTTTCGGAGATGAGCGTGGATAAACAACAGGACACTTCAATTCAATTTATATTCATCATATTTATCATCCGGTAAGCATAATCCAAAACATGTCTACACTTAACATTGTTTATTTATTAAGCATAATAATTATTGAAACTAAGTATAGCCGGTATTAATATTATAGCCTTTACAAATTCGGAAAACGTAAAGTTAAATATATACGGAAATATCACGAATATTTTTCTATAATACTTCAAATATGATTTGCCATAACCTATTTCATGCTTCTCATATTATTACGTGTAAGTATTGCAATATATATAGAATGTCACTGAATGATAAAATGGTCACGTGAGAGCTATAAAATATTATATTTATTATGGTTAAATTACCTTGTCGTCTTTTAACAACATCTAAGTTTCATTGTGAAATTCGAGAAAAGCAGTTTTTTGAAACATAAAACAAGCGTATAACGTTTCTAGCAAATTAGTACCGCACGTATATTTATATGTTCTGTGGTTACAAATGTTTGAAAGTCTAGACAAAACAAGCTTACATAATTGTAATTAGCCGAAAAATTACTCTCATTTAAACATAAATAGTAACTTTGTGAAATTTCAAAGTCTAGGACGTTTCGATTGTGAATCGAGACTTGGTATAACAGGTGCGTGGAAGGTCGTTGGGCAGACGGCGTAACGAGCCCCTAGGCACACAGGGCCTGTCTGCCGCGTGACCTTCAGATTTGTTTTTACGTTGCATTCATGGTTGAGAACTTCGGAAAGACAATTAGCCGATGTATGAAACGTTGAATGTTTATCATTAAAACCTTTGTTTTGTAGACCATACAAATTGTAAATGTATTGTTTTATCAGCAACGTACATTAAAAAAAACTGATTAAGCACGTTTATAAAATAAACGTATTTTTTACTGTATTTTTATTTTGTACAAAAGTAGTTAATCACAAAATACGTTGATTATGAAAAAATTAGAGCGATATAAATAAAAATAAAATTCGCTATGCGCAAAGATCACTAAAGGATTGTAGAATTTACTAAACATAATGCCAAATTTGAAGAGCCGATTCGAATTCCTCTAAAAAATTCAACGTTGCTTACGTCGACTTCCATAAAAATCCATTTTCAAACAGTAGGCATAACATTTATTTTAAATGCGATCATGCATTTTAAAATATCAACTTAACATTTTAGGATAGTTATATAACTGGAAAAGAAATCAAATCGAGGTATATGCTATTAAAATTATATAATAAAAATAATATAATACTAATAAACTAGTTCACTAGTACTAGCAAGTTGTTTCCGCAACTTTTTATGGTTATTTGTATAAAATGTTTGAAGCATTATAATCCCAGACATGCACAATGTACTTATTTGCTTTAGTAATAAGAAAGAGAACCACATGGAGCTGCCCATGCAAACAACAACTGACACTAAAATCCATGTTCGTAACAAAATCGTCTAGACATCAATTAAATGAGCGCCATTGTTAAATGTTTCTACAAACTGTACTAGGCTGAACAGATTTTGAAAACTTAATTTATTTCATCCCTAAGACTACTTTAATAAAATAAAGTCTAAAATTCCCCCAATTTACGCTCAAGTTACTTGTAAAAACAAACAAGATTTTTTTTAATAGTCTTATTGTATTATGTTACACTCCTTATATATCTTCCTACAAAAAATTTTGTCACATATTTTCGATGTACACACAAGATAGTGCTACAATTTTATTACAGTAAAGAAAATAGGAGAAGATAATGTGTATTATATCTAGAGACATAAAAATTAATTCCCGAATATATTTGCACCTATCTGGTTAGTTATTTTTGTAGTGAAAACTTCTTTAGGCGTGTTGAGCACATTTTTGGGTGAACAAAAATCAAAGAACTCGCGTCATCGTCACCGCACGCTTCCCATGAACTATATGTACCTATATACTGTGTAGGTATAGATATACCTGCGTGCATTATTTTTTATCTTTACATCACAGACTAAAAATCATAACAGTTTTTTTTGATGCCATCTAGTGAACATTCTTTGTATTATTTTTAGATCACCTTGGTTCTATCAAAATTTTCAATTTTAAATACAAACAATCATAAACTCAATATTGTAAACAAAAATGTTAGGCCACTTTGGTTCTCATGGCATCAATTGACTCTAAGATTTAAAAAGAACACAATTATTCCATTGTTTTGAGGTTTCACTTCTGTCGGTAGTCCTTATTACGGTCTTTTTTTTTTCGAACTGACCTAAACTGTTGGCTTCGTAAGGCCCCTACAGTTCCACCGGTCTACTAAGGGAGCGCTTAAGGCACTCACCCGATTTTGTTTAGGCGATCAGCGCAAGGGCACACGGTGCCCCTCGGCTTGAACTGTCGCCGAGTTTCCCGATCTAACTAAGCTAATCTAAGCTAAGCTATCCATTTCATACATATATGGCTTAGTGAAAAATACATGTATAGCCATGTATGTTTCACGAAAGTATACGTGTATTTTTATTATCTGACTACTATGCTGTGTGACCTATTTCAGTCCGAAAAGGGCACTATGACTGCCTCGTTTTGTTGCGTTTGTAGTTGTCAGGACAAGTCACCGTTATCGTCTCAGGCGTATGTTAATATCTTTCACATTATGTTTCAAAGATTCAATGTTATTACAATTACGTAAAATACTGATAGGAAGACGGTTTTACAGCTTCTATACCAGAAACTTCCCTCTATCGCTGCCCACCGTTTCCACTAATTACCGGCAAAATTTAATTTTATGGTGACCTAGTCACTCCTTAAACGGTATGAGCGAGGTTAGTGATTTTGATCTCTTTATCACTACCGTAAATAAGGCGACTACGTGTTTAAATAGAAAGTTCTTTAGTGATGGCGGCGTTCCTAAGAATAATAGACTATTAATATTTTGGCATGTATTATTATTAGGTTCACTTAATACCTAAAAATACAAGTTTTTTGTTATTTATCAATGCAAGTGTTTGTATATTGTTACTTATCGGTGAGGACTAGTAAATGGCTTGATGTGTCAATTGTAATTATTAATGATTGCATGTTATTGCTTTTGTTAGTCTTCCAATTTAATAATTAATATCTTAAATTGTACTTAAAAGTATATAGATTTCCGCAGTAAACTAATAATATAAATTGGTCATCGATTTTCTCAAAAACTTTCTTATATATAAAACATACGGTGAGAACCACTTGAGCTTTTCTTTTTGAAGTTTATTTTCTCTTTCCATAAAATAACTACGTGCGCTGAAGACCAGAGTTACAAGTCTACAGCTATCTCCATTTCAGTAAGAAGAAATAAGTTCGCTACGTATCTTTACCGTATTTATTTATTTCCTTATTATTTATTTATATATTGATAATTAACTGACCGAGTAATTTAATTTGTATAAAAATGACGGAATTTTATACAAACTTTCATCCCTTTTTTCATCACCTTAGGGGTTGAATTTCCAAACATCGTTCCGTAGTGTAAAAGGAATACAAATAGATGCATATTTTCACTGCCCAGTCCACAGTAGTTTAGACTTTGCGTTGATATGTGAGTCAGTTATTATTTTGGTATACATAGATAATAGCGATGTTGCGATGAAAATCATTGTGTAACTGCGTAATATGAATTTGTCAGTGAAACATGCCTACGCTATTGTGCTAAAATGAACATAATCGGTATCAAAAAAATCTCATAATTTTGTTTGTACAAAAGAATAATTTTCCGAAAATTACTGTTAAGTACGGTCAATTGAATTCAGTAGCAAGTCGTTACAATAATTTGTCACGGTCGTTATGTGTCATGATTGTGTACCCTGGACGTTGACTAATAGACTTCTTTGTGTCTGTCTAGGCCTACGGTAGCCGGCTGTTAACTATACATGTGTTTACAAAGTCATTCAATGGTAGAACTATCACACGGCTATAAAGAAATTCACACGCTCAAGGCAAAAGGTGACAAGCAAATCTGTAGAATTTATTTTTTTATTGTTTTCTGTTTTTTTAATTGTTTTGTTTAATTGTTTTTTTATTTTATTTATGTGTTAAGAGGCTAACAGCTATAATTTACAATTCTTTCGTTAGTTTTAATATGAATGCAAAAATTGGTTTGGTTATTTATTTCTTATGTCTTCACGCCTAAGATACACATTGCATCTGATGTTAAATGATGATGTGGTCTAAGATGGTAGTCACGCTAAACCTAGAGGGAGACTAGTTCTCAAGCGGAGCTGCTGAGACACACCAACAGGTGCTTGATGGCTTATTTTTAACTTGAGGGTTATAGATAAACAGAAACACACAAATTAAACAGACAAATTTCTGAACGCACCTATAAATGTTTGACAAACGAATGACAATTTTTTATTTCTTTAATGACAAAAGACATCAAATGTCTCATAGCTAGGAACATTTTGTATTTGAAAAATAAATTGTCTTTTTTAGTATTTTCATTTACTTATTATTTATGTTTCTCATCGTTTACACCTTTCCTGAACATCTATAAAAAATTCAAAATTAAAATTAGCCAAATCGGTCCAGCTATTCTCGAGTTTTAGCAAGACAAACTAACAGCAATTCATTTGTATATATATAGATAGACGTACTATAAAGCAAAGATTTAGCCTCATTTTCTTCATTAGTACACCGGAACGAGTAGCTAATATAAAATAATTTTTAAACCAAAATATTTATAACAATTAGGAATGTATTTAGCTAAAAATTTTATCATGTATAAGCCGTTAGTAAAACACGTGGAATCTGTTGTTTTTTTTTGCAGCTTCCTAAATCCTAAGTCACTATTATGATTAATATTTAAATTAAAACGCGCTCACTGGTCTTGTTTTATTAGCTTTAAAGGAAATTGTGTGTTAGTTGAAAGCAATTTATTATTTTGTGACGTTATAATTAATATATAATATTTTGAAGTTAATTTTGACTAGTCCTAATTACTCTCGACAAAAATATTAATGTTGTATGGTATAATGACTACACATTACAATTTATAAAACACAAATTAGTAATTTAAATAAGATATATGAATATCTAGAACGATTACATATCTTTGTTTCATGTACGCGGCCAGACATGCACTTAGCATGTTCGGCCGGCCGAAACGTGATCTCGCAAATCGCAATGGCCTGTCTAGACATCGGAGGCCGTCTGTCTGGCCTAGCCGTGCTCTGATGGCCCATACAAAGCTACCAATTACCAATCCAGTGGCGGACGCTAATAGCTACAAAGCTATTATTCATATTTCTATGTAGTTAATATGAGGGTGCATTGTCCGAGCGCATTTTATGCAACCGCTTTTGTGTTTTGTTTGGATTATATTTCAATAGTTGTTCATACTTTCTTAACGGTAATCAGCTTTTATTAATCGTAATAGATTATTTATTGAACCTATCGATGAAATAATCGTACAATATTTAACTAAACCATGTGCAGGTGTCAAGGAGTTTGTCGCGAATTTGTAAGCGTACCTTAATTAATTTTCATTCTTATTTTTGAAGGATTTGCTAGCATAAAAATTATAAGTATCAAGTTTTTCGGCATGAGACGATTATGGCTCTAGCAAATCAAATCTAAGGTATATTGTAATTATCTTTTCGTTTTAAATCAGGGTAATTAACTACAAATGTGAAATTATTATAAATATAATAATTTATATAATACAATGTTGAGAGGTTTTCCATACTTAAGATTACATATATCTAGCAGAGTATTTTAAGTGTTTTAAATCTTTTGTCTAATAATATCAAGCTGCAATCCCGTATTTTAAATCCATAGTAAAAATTGGTTTTATTACCTTTCTGTGATTAAGATCGAATAACAGTTTTTCATATATTTTAATACCAACATTTCTACTTGAAAGCATTGTAGTACAAATATATGCCAAAGACTCGTGGCAGATCAAACTAACATAACTATAATAAACAATAATGCTGAGCTTGTAAGTTCATAAAAGTAATTACTAATGAAGTAGAACTTGTACAAGTTACATTTAAAAGTATAATATTTTAAATAATGATTGTTTGATATGATAATGACCATGACAAAAAAAAACGTTGAATTACTGTATGCTACTCAACTACATAAAATACAAACGGCGTTCGTTTGCGGTCAAGTTCTTAAAGTGGCTATAACTTCTTTGTATCTTTAACCATCCGTCTACCGTGATACGCAATGTAATAATTTTAATACGGACCGCATTTATGTTGTGTAAACACAGACGGGATACTAGACGGTCATCAATCGAGATTGAGCAGAAAAACGGGTAGACGCGGAGGCGGAATAAAAACTAGCACAGACGCGGATGTGCGAACAGTGCGGTGGGATAAAAAAAAACAAGTAGCATTCACTCCCGCGCACACTGCAATGGCAGGAACTTGCAGGTGCGCTACGCCGCGCCGCGTTCTGCGACCGTGATGCCTCGTATCATATCAGCACGCCCGTTGCAGACGCACCCGCCATCACTCAGTCTAGTTAACTTTTATCAATGATTGTTTATTATTATTATTTTTTTCGAACTGACTACACTGTTGAACTTTAGGCCTTCACAGATTCACCGGACTACTAAAGGGAGCGCAGCTCACCCGATTTTGTTTAGGGAGGAACCAATTATACTTTATCCTACAAAATACAGTCACTACCTACAAATACAGTAAGTACTAAATCACTTTATTCACGTTATGTGTTTGGCACTTAATTTTTTTTTAATAGCAACACTACTAGGGAAATCCAGCAAGATGCATGCTTATGTGCTACGCTATACTTAAATCTCTTCGAATACATTTCACATAATCCTAACTTAACAGATTTATTACTAGACCAATTATCGCAGATCTATCAAAAAATAAATAAAATAATATTAAATATAATAAGAAGTTATTGATATTGCTTAGTTAATAAACACCGTAAACCTTTCATATATTTTACCCATTACTTATCTATTTTTATTCACAATAAATATTGCTTAATGGTCAAATGGTTGGTTGGCATTCGGTAATTGGTGCAATCTAGATAGATACTTTACGAGGGCGGCCCTTCCTATTCATTCGATAAAATCAGATATAAGTTATTGCCACTTTCATAATAATATTAAACGTAATATCTAAACGTGTGTTAATAAACATCGACTACTTAACCACGGACAAAACCAGACTGGATGGTATCTTTACGACTCGACCAAACCTTCTTCTAGGATGTGTATATAGCCACAGGAAGTTTATAATCAAGTTCTTGCTTACACACTAAAAAAAGTTTATATTTGTGTCACCGTTAGATATACTCGATAATATCGAAGTCTTGTCTATTTATTTTGAATCGCTCGATTTTAACATATATAGTGTCATTAAATTCATCTCATTCGAGTGATCCATACAGATTACATTTCTTTTAATTATTAGCTATTGTATGATTTAAATATAATGCATATTTGTAGGGATAAATTATACATTAGTTAACATCAATTATATGTTTCTTATTATCGAGATACAATGGTATCTCGATCAAACCTTTACTACTAATTGTTCGTATTTTGTCTCTTTTCAATAAATACCATCTACATATACATAAATATTGTCCAACAATCAAATATCAAAACAAATCAGAATAGGTAGTCAGTGACGACACAGTACAAGAATTCCAAATCATCCGTCCCGTCTCCTTATTACGTACATCGGAAGAACAAAACGATAGCTGAAATAGCTAAACATCGACTATAAAATGGCACATTCAGATAATGTATCGCCTGTAATCTAGTCTAGAATCTTCTCTTGTTTATAGACCTAACTCGTATTCCAACGAAATACGTAATTAAGGCGCCAGTAGTAAACCAATTTGGATTATTTTCAAACATACAATAAATATCATAAAAATGTACCAATATACATAATATATATATATGAATATAAATAATAACTGAATAGGTAGAGTTACCATGATTTACTATGGTCATACAGTGATATGGTGTATGGTTTACCGTGGTTATCTAGCAAGCCTGTCCTGCCCTGATAATAAAAAATGTATACTTATGTGCTTGAAATAGTCAAAGTAACTAATGTATTCAATTTGATAAGGATTAATACTGTATCCGTCTAAATAGCCTACCAATTACCTCATTGTATGTGACCATGTTTTTAGAATATAGTAAGCTATCCTTAAAAGACAGGTAAATGCCATTGTAGACTTTTTTGTAGATCTATAAAAGACTAATATCTCACTATGCATTATTTTGTTATATCTCAAAACAATTAGGCAACGTTTTCGATGAAAGCTCCCAAGCGGCTTAACTTTTTTCAACACTTACAACAATTATCGTTATATTTCAACCAATTTACACAAAACCTCGACAAATTATATACCTATACCTTCCCCATATATAACTCTATTTATTGGTGTAGACCGCATTGCAATCTGCTCAGTAGTTTTCGAGCTTATCGCTTTGTTTTATAATATGTAACACCATCCATAGTATTCTAATGTTAGGAGACAATCCTTTAACAGGTCCAACTACTTTACATTTCGCTATTGTCAGAAACGAATAATTCCATTACATTAAATTGTAGGTGAAATAAATATTCGCGAAATAACAAAAAACAATTATGGATCGTTTATTTATTAAATATAATAAATTTTATTGAATACCTATCGATTCTTCTGTATAAGCTATGACGCGTAGCAATATTTAAGCTACATATTACTATGTTTATGTCTCAAGCGGCTAAGTATTATCCGTTATCTTAAGTATTTGTACATATTATAAAAGATTTTTTTAATATACGTTACAGGTTAGCGTTTGACCACAATCTCATCTGGTGTTAAGTGATGATGTGGTCTAAGATGGTAGTCACGCTAAACCCAGAGGGAGACTGGCTCTAAAAGTGCAGCTGCCGGAACACACCAACAGGTGCTTGGCGACAGATTTTCAACTTAAAGGTGGTAGCTAGCCAGGCGGACTTAGAAAAAGCGCTACCACCGTGCTACGGTTTCATCATGATGTTCCCCTTTACCGAAACCTTCGTCTTTCGACGCTGTGTCCAAACACACTATCAACTGAGCCATCATCGTTTCAAAATATAATGTCTGTTTATCTGCTTGTTCGAATACTCTATAACTAGAGAACCACTGAACCAATTTACATGTATTTTTTTTGTATACTAGATGTATTTTCTGTCCTAGATCTAGTAAATATATTGTGAATTTAGATAAAATATGAAAAAAGGTGTGAGGATAATAATAGTTCATTGTATTGACATTTTAAATTTGACTTGTAAATAATAATTTATCTATCATAATTATATATATTATTGCGGCATCAATTATTACGTCTATTAAAGAATCCAGTATGGTCTCACTGTCTAACAAATTAATGTTTTTGTACTAAGGGGCTTAATATATTTTTTTTCTTTTTATTTTAACGAGGCTTCAGTACATCCTTGATGACTATGCCAGCCTCGTAAAGTAACTCCGTTGGATTCATGTATCATTAAAGTTGATTCTCACATTTAGAAATTAAGGAAACAAACTTATAAATTATCCGAGCCGCATTAGACACTTGGCCTCCTAATATAATATTTACTTCTCCAACTCCCCTCCAGGACTATAAGAGCATTTTTTGACGCAATTCCTTGGTTCGGCCACATTCTCACAACGTATGATGAAAATCATCCGTAGATTCACAAACTTCACAAAGCGGAGTTTTTTTTTCACTATCAAGAAAAGGTACTTATTTTTTTTTTTTATTTATAGGGGGCAAACGAACAGGTGGGTCACTTGATGGTAAGTGGTCACCGCCGTCCATAGACACTAGCAACACCAGGGGAGTCGCAAGTGCGTTGCCGGCCTTTTAATATATGTTTTATTATGAGGTATGTGACCGGACCGAATTCTGAATGCTGCAGTGAGTTCCCGTCTAGACAGTCTGGCATGATCAAACCAAGGAGACTGCCACAACTTAACTTCAAACGTTTTATACCAAATACCCTTGTCTACAGAAGTCCTATCCCTGTGTTCTTTCCATATGGTAGAACCAATACGCCTCGCTAGAGGTAAAAATTCTGTAGCCAGGGGCTTACATGGTACGCTCTTATCATTAATTATGGCTCTACTAGCAAAATTATCTACAATATTGTTATTTAGAATTCCGATGTGTGATGGTATCTATGATTTTAACATGAACATTACGCCACTGTAATATGAAAAATGTTTTTTACGATATTTTTTTTTAGTTCAAGCAAGTGAAGCCGCCTGTACATTTATGGATATACATATGAACATACATGAATAATTTGAAATACGTATTCAATTCAAAATAACTTATATTGGGAATTAACACGAGTTTTAATTAATCATATAATTTAAAACCCAATATAAATAATTCCTCAGAATTATCGAACTTGTCATAGATATTAAAACAGGCACACAAATAGCAATTATAATACAAAAATATAATGTATAATCAAAACGGCATGCGATGTAGGTAACTAACTTGTGATATCTTCGTTACGATATACATGAATAAATTTTGGACATATCTAATAGGACGGGTTACTAAATAACTAAACTTGATACAAGACATCCGTTTATTTGCACGTCAATTGCGTAGAGTTAATAAAAACTACCATAGTTTTTACTCATCGGTTGACTGGATCGGTAATGACATTTTAATAGATTTTTTGCTCTCTCCATCATTCTCGGCAGTCATGTAAAAAGGAAATATATTATTATTTTTACTTGTTACATGCACGACAATACGTGTGTTATAAAATAAAACAGCTTTACGATACCTACATTTAAGTGGCAAATAATTGTAGTCATCATCAGTCCACTGTAAAAGATCCAGTGCACGGGCGTAGGTCTCTTCCCGAAGGTAGGAATGGGCATAAACAGCATGCTAGCCCACAACGAACTATTATCAATTACAAATTCCGAGAAATCCACAGTTCTATGTTTTCCCACATACGGTGTTACAGAACATTTCTCTAGTTCAGGTTTCCTCGCGAATGTTCTCCTTCACCGTTAGCCGATAGTGTTACCAAGTTAAATAATTATGTGTACGTGAATTCGTTGGTGCATGCCGAGGTACACCTGCGGACATCAGATTAATATTCCACCGGTCAAATCACTCGATCACTATAACTAGTGTAAGTGTAATGGTGTTTTGAAAACTAGTTACTTATATCAACTTAAGCTTTTAAAAGATAACACTGATTAAACATAAAAACACTTCGACAAAACTGCAGCAGTATAAATCCGACAATATTTACATATCTAAGTCACAGTACAAGGCAATTCACTAAATTCCTTATAGGCATAAAAAATACACCGCTATCTTTCCATCGAGATTTAAAAGTGGACAGTAATATCAGACATGAATCCATGACCTCTCGTAACCAAGGTCGTTGCAGACTGATCACTGAACCGCGACGAATGTTAATTGACGAATGGTTTTCAAGCGTTACCGCCTCCGTCTGGTGGATTCTGGAAAGAAAATAATTAAAGATTGAAAAAGTGATGTCGTAATATTGAGAAAGTATTGCGCTAAGCTTAATCAATTTGAGGTAAACAAAAAGAACTATATATGTAGAAAAAGCTGGTCCTGTAAAAATAAAACTTTTAGCCCATTCGTATTTATGCAGTCGTTTTGCTGAACCAAAAAATTAAAATAATTTGTGTGTAACCGAAATTAAATATAATTTGTAAAAATAACGGTTTGATTTTGTAGTATGTAATTAAATTATTAAATAAATACGGAGACTATTTATTACACTAACTTGTTTCTTACATGGAAAATTGAGGTTCATGTGTACGTAATTCATTCATTTTAACAGAACTAGGAAATAATCTCTGATGTTATTAATTTTATATATTATAGTATAATTAAGTTCAGAGGGTCTATTTTTGGGTAAAGGGCTCACTTTTACTTACGATATTAACACAGCGCCTGCCTGCTGTAGACTCTAATTCACCTTTCCACCGTGCCTTAGGCGTACTTCTGTGAGGCTCATTCCATAGTGTTACGGTCTCTGTTCACTAATCGTCCGCAACACGATCCTCGCGGCCTGACCATCTCTATATAAATCTTTAAGCGAAAGATATAGCATGTTTCTTTTATTACATGTAAATTGAATAAAATAAAACTCGAAGGAAATACATTGGGTAATTTGAACACTCATATACTAAAATGTTGTGGGATCATAATAAAAAAATTCTAGATTAGCTTATTTAATTGACGTAATTAGGAAGTGTAAAATGGCAACGAGAAAAGTGCCGACATTGAGCATCAATCGAACTCATTCGTTATGGTAGGCTATATAAATTATTTTAGAGCAATAAGAACGCTAGTTACAAACAAAAGGTCCTACGAAAGTTGAACTAAGTTGAGAAATGGATTATATAAAACGAGGTAGCACTATTTAGTACAGTTATGTACCTGAAAATTATGACAAATAAAGCTACTTATCACATAACCTCAAACGGGCTGGTGCAAATGACATGGTTATGTTCAAGGGTAACTTAACAAGAAGTTAGTAGATATATGATAATTATGATTATTTTATGTAATAGAACGGCAAATTGATGACACTAAGCTTCATGCTAAATACAGTACAATTCAAGCATAGTTGCAACCTCCAAAAGACCGACAATCTATTGCCGATTGTCGCTCTCGTGCCAACTTTCGAATGCAATACCTCTAAGTAAAGATGAGAAATTTTACCATTTGAATTAACACGCTATGTTTCAAATGTTAGCTTGAATTCGCACGCTATAAATATCACTATAATAATAGCGACCTAAAACCGCACCGTACTGATTAAGTTCGATTTATTATATTTTGCTCATAAACGAAATAGCAACCAAATATGACGATAAATCAAAATAGAAAAAATAATTTCGCAATGATCGTTGAAATCTACGAATCGGGTTATAAAAACCAGAATGCTTAACCAACGGCATGTATTTCAATGTAGCGCGTTTCCATTTACGAAATTGACACTTGATTATTTTCGGCCAGTACAGTACCTTATTTCTTTCCATATTTATTTAAAAATGTTATTTTTGGTTACTCGTTTGAAATACGTTGTAATTATAGCTGTCATATTGTTTCTAAATTATTACGAATAAAATTATTTCTGCAATTCACGTTATAATAATTGCTATCGAATATATTCCCTGAATCGAAAGCTCAATCGAATCCAAAAAATAAATAGCCGTAACTACTAATTTTAACTGCTACCTACAAAAAATCCCTACAAAGTCATAGTCCTATACCAATACATTCAGCAGTTTTCACTTGATTGAGCCTCAAAGAAACTGTATTTTCCCTAGATATATACATACAGATTAACCACCACTACACCTTGTCATGATCATCATTTTACCCTTATCCCAAATAAGTAGGGTCGGCACAACATATTTTCTTTTTCTACCCTCCCCTGTCAGATGTTATTTCAGTATTCACACCTTTTATACACATATCATTTTTCACACAATCCATCCACACCTTTTTCGGTCTTCCTCTACTCCTATATCCGTCCACTTTCAAAATCAAAACTTTTCTAACAACCACTACACCTATGCAAGTTATTATGTCGGATGTTACATCTAACACATACAATTATGCATATATTACAACACAGACGTTTTATACGGTCACGTCACTAAGAATATACTATATTATACTATAGTACAATATACTATTGCCGGATTTGAACATAGCTTCAGTTCTATTACTATATTTAAAAAGTGTTAATACGTGAGTTTCCGCGGTGGTAGCGCAATCTAATCATCATAAATCTTTAGTTCGTCGAATAGATTAATAAAATATTGAATCGACGTCACTGGACTAAGCATAAAGAGAAAATGTAACGGTCCTTTAAATGTTAGCATACATTTACTAATTGAATTATATTCATTTACACTGTTCACTAGTTATGAAGGAAAACATCAACAGTATAATTAATCGCTTTAAAAATGTTCTTGGAATAACGCGAGCTAGCGAGGAAATAGTTGTTAGCTTCTTTGGCGTTTGAAACCATACATTCTTCGGTAATCTGGTGATGAAGCACTATCCTTTCTTTCGAACTAGGGGGACTTTACAGTATTATATTCTGGAATAAATGTATTACAGTCTCAATACTTCTTTTCGTACATAATAATACAGTTACGATATAAACATATTTTATAAAATCAATTTTAAACGTAATAATTGTGACATTATCGGCTTCAGATCTACGATTTTTTCGAACCGGAGCAGAACTTGATAGTGGCGCAACTCTGTTGAGCGTTTGAGATAAATTACTTTAAAAAATCACAAACATAGTGGTTGGCATTTTTCGTAAATGGGATAATAAGAACCTTTTAATAAATTTGTACTCTTTATTATTCTATTACCTAATAACCTTTTCATTTGTGTGACATGACATTGTATACTCGAGAAAAAACAAAGAGTGAGTAAAATGACGTCAATTGTTGACACGGCAAATCTCAAATTTGATATATGATACTGCTTATTTATAGATTAATATTTATTGGATTACGTAAAACATTGCGACAGAATATACTGGGAATAATTTTGTATTGGCTTAATTTACTTTTAACCTCATAGCAACGCTGACTACAAAATATTATGGAAAATATTTCTTTGCTACTTTCACCTGGAGATAATCGGCTCCTGTCGCGTCAACCAGCGACAGGAACGTTTGATGTTGTTTATTTGATATGAATCCGAAAAAGATAAATCTGAAAGAAGTTGTAAAATTAATGAAAACTGTGCCAGTAACTGGAATGATAGACGGTTAACTTATTTAGGTGGAGTCAACATAGGTAAATAAATATATGTTATATATTCCGTGGAGGAGCGAAACACATGTCACACCAGGTAGTCACAGGAAGGATACTGCTTGCAAAAAGTGGATCCATTATGGTTACAAAGTAATCAATGGTATATCTCATTATACTGCAATTTTATAAACTAACATTCTTTGGTTTTAAGTACAAACGAAGACATAAGTGGACGAAGGGATAATTCAGAAATTTGTAATTTTACAAAAATGCGCTCCAAAGTTTGATTCTATTTTTAATTATTTTATATACTAGCTACTACCCGCAACTTCGAAGGCGTGGAATTTAACAACAAAAATGTGATCAATGTGTTTAGTTCTGGACACTAGTTCTTTATTATATTTGCGTAGAACATTATTTTTTACGAAAATAAATGTATGCAAAGTCACTCCTATAACATCATCTATGTATCAATAAAAGTCCTGTCAAACTCGGTCCATTTCGGAGATTAGCTGGAAAAAACCGATAGATCGGACGGACAGACAAAAATTTTAAAAATTGTTTTTTGTTATAAGTACCATATATATACACATTCATATCCATTTCTTAAACAACTTATTATGACATTACAAACAGACACCTCAATATTATTTATGTGTATATATATAGCTTGGGTACTTGGATTTATTTTCATTTGTAAGCCTACTTGACTAAAACCCACAGTGTACCGGCCGTTGCTTTAGTTGGGGCGGCATGGGATCGTGCTATGCTATCACCATGTCGCCCCAGCGGTCAGTCCGGCGGAAGGTGGTCGCCGGGGCTCATCCTTATATGGAGGCAAGCTGGGTATACAACCAACTGCCTCCCCTCGTCAACCGAACCAGTATATGGACATACACTTTCATATAGGTTGTAGCGTGCTGGTCATTAAGGCATTTTATACACACTGACTACTTGAAAAAGAATGACATATTCTTTGACAATTTTTTTCCGAGTTGACAGTTCAGTCGATATCATTAAGTATTCGTTGCGAAGTTAATAATTTATTTTAACATTTATGTTATGTTGATCTCCCAAGAGTGGCGATCCTGACGTGATACACAAAACTAGTGACCCCGACGTGATGCACCAAACTAGTGATCCCACGCGATACACAAAAGTGGTGATACCGACGGGATACACAAAACTGGTGACCCCGACGTGATGCACAAAAAGGTCATAAAATGTAAAAATTAAAAACATGAATCACCTCCTCACATCTTTAATTTATTTCAAAATTTATAAACGCGAGTCGAGTGTTATGTATTATGACACACATTACACAGTTTGAAATCCCAGACATCTGTGTGCGTCAGACGCATTCATACAACCTCGTCATCCCAACAAGGGCGAACAGGTCAGAGGAGAATAATCGTAAATAATTGTGGTAGGTCGCAAAACCACATTATAATAGTTACCATATATTAAAAATGTATATATTATACTATACGCAGATGACTTCGTATGATTTAATTGTCATAAAGTTAATAATAGTGTTGTTATTCTAATGCAATTTTTTCTGAAGATGTTGGCAAGGATACTTTTTGATTTATGATAAGATATATGCTCATCAAAAAATAAAATTTGGTTATTTAAAAAAGTCCCAATGCAAATACAATACTTTTATCTGCAAATGCCATTTCTTTGCCTACGATTGAATTTATCAAGTATTTGGGAGTATATCTAGACGTGTGAGCATAATAAGCATTTCATGGATATTGATTAACTCACCATTTTCTTGCTTTTTTTTTCGAACTGACTACACTTTTAGCCACCAGGCCGCTACCGGTCCACTGGACTTCAGTGACCATTTTCTCATAATATAAGGATTATATTGAATAACAGATTAAAAAAAATGATATTCTGACAAGATTCAATTTTAACGTTTTTTTTATATATACACTGACAAGCTGACGTAGGTTATTTTTGTTAACAAGATAATACGAGAAAAATGTTGACAGAAAATGACACCGATTTCAATAAAAATCCAATCCAAAAAGTGGACCAAAATGTCTTTGACCATAGTTAGGTTCTTATCTATATCTAGACTATCTAGTTAGGTCTTGGATTAGAATAAACATACCAATATATCAGTATACATTGCCTATTTAATTTTTAAGAGCTCTCTGGTGTATCTTTTTTTATATTTTAAGGGGCAAACGAACAGGTGGGTCACCTGATGGTAAGTGATCACCACCGTCCATAGACACTAGCGACACCAGGGGAGTCGCAAGTGCCTTGTCGGCCTTTTAAATATGTGGGCCTCCGGCACTCTCACTGACCGAACGAAACGCAACAGTGCAACCACTGTTACTTCACGTCGGCTTTCTGTGAGAGGGTGGTACTACCCCGGGCGAGCCGACCCATTCATGCTGAATCCAGTAATAGCTTCAGCGTAGCTCTACCACCTACAATTACAATTACAATTAGCTAATCAATAGAAATACCCCTTTCTAAGAAAGAAGGTCGCTGCTTCAAATCCGGCTCGAAGGACTAATGTGGACGCCGTAGATGTATGTTTTAGATTGAATTAAAGTATTTTTATGCGAAAAATATTTACGTAGTACAAGAACAGTCATCATCACCAGTCCATAGTCCATCGCTATCATACCAACTTGCAAGACTGAGCAACTGGGTATATACATTGGTAGATCCCAAAACGCGACAAACTACAAAAGAATCACTGTGGGTGGTTCTTGGCATTCACTATGGCGTGGTTACTGAATATACTTGGATTGATTCTGGAACACGATACTCCTAAGCGATCTGCTATGGCTAGTGTTCGGTGACACCATACACCCATAAATGAAGCACTAAATAGTCGCATTCATTTATAAACATAAATATAATATTCTGCAATAGCTCATCTCTCAACTAACGCACAGTAGGTAACCATGTTGAGGAAGGGTTTGTACTTTGTCTTTTATTGTTTTTTTGGTTAGTTAGCCTTAGCGTTGTCCAACTCAAAATACATATACGCGCTTGTGAGGCACATATGAAGGTGCGTAATGTATCTCATAACGCATACACATATCGTTTGCTTTGCTTACATGAATAGTTTAGCTCTTCACACAGAAGATACACAGATTATGTAAGGGTTTTACTATTTTTCCCTCATAATTTTTCTTTTATGATTAGTTAGCATTAACCTTGTCGTACTCAAAATACATGTACGCGCTTGTGAGGCACATATAAAGATACACAATATATGTCTCACCAACACATATGTATCGTTAACCTAGGTTGCATGAATACGTGATAATGCGTGCAAGGCAACAGTCGAAGCAGAAGCGTGCTGATGCAGTCTTGAGCTCGTTGCCATACGGTTGAATGATAAGCGCTTGCCTAAAAAGAACGCTGTAACTGTAAAAGTCCGTCAGGCTAACAGCGGATAGTCAAGTCAAAAAAATAGTATCCTGTAACCGTAAAAACAGTTAGCAAGTTAATATTTAGATAGACAAGAATTCTAATATCATATCCTCTAGAGACATTTAATATATAATGCCGCCGATCGCATACTTTGAAGAATGACTCGACACGATTCAATTAAGAATATACAGTATTATATATGGTTTCGCAGACAAATTTCTTAGAAATATGTCTGTATTTGAGTCATATAGAACTAACATTTTGTTAATAATTGTTTAGTTATTTTTTATTGAGAAATAGATTAGTGAAGACGTCATGGTGGCTTTTTTAGAATTCCTTACTACCTTCTCGGTATTTACAGAATCACCTCGCGATAGCCCTTTAACTGCTTATCTATACATAGAATAAAAATGAAGTGTTAGTATGTAATATCATATTATCAACTTTTTAATGATTGAATATGAAAGTATACACGCTACTGATAACAAAATTACAATTTTTAAAATTTTTGTCGGTTTGTCTGTCTGTTTGTTCTGGGTAATCTCTGAAACGGCTGGAGTAATTTTGACAGATATGTCACTGACGGGTAGCTAAAATAATAGCGGATGATTTATTTAAGACTAGCTGTTACCCGTGGCTTCATCTGCAGTATCTCCAAAATGATTGGACCTATTTTTAGAAAACTATCAATGGCGTATAGCTGGCCTTATAAGAACTTATTTAGGCTATTTTATTTTAGACTAGGTGTTACCGTGGCTTCGCCTATACTATTATCTCCAAAACGATTTTATTTTAGACTAGCTGTTACCCGCGAATTTGTCCAACGTGGAACCTCCAAAACGATTTGACCTATCATGACCGGACTTTCGCTAGCATATAAATTAAGTAATGAGAAGTAACTTAAATAATTTTATTTTCTATTAGCTGTTACTCGCAATTTCAGCCGTATGGAATATCCGAAACGTTTGGACCGATTTTTCATTGGCTGATAAATGACGTTATAAGAACTAACTTAAGCTATTTTATTTTAGACTATCTCTCATCCACGACTTCGTCCACGTCAAATTTAGCAAATCTATTTTCTTCGCTGTACTGGACTCCAAGAATTATTTTAATTGAAATTGATATATGTGTATATATGTAGGTAATTTGAATTATACTGAATTTTTGATAAATTTGGGCGGCTATTTTTTATTTATTTACCGTGCTTGCGTCTACATAACTTGGCAATCATAGCAATGTATAAGAATATTGCCTCCAGTTCAATGAGCATTATTTTATTTGTTAAATATTAAAAACTGCTTACAGAAATATATAGAGTTTTATATCTTGATTTATATCAATGCAACATTTTAAGACTACAAATCTTTCTAAAAAGATATTAGACCAAAAACGTATTATCTTAAGAGTTCCCTTAATACATTTTTTTACGTAACGGACAAGCGATTACTTTTTGTATGGTCGCAAGAACTTAAATATATTGACAATATGGACATATTATATCTATATAATAATATTGTTGAGAGATATTGTATAGTTTGATTTTTTCATTAATTTTTTACATATTGTAAGTGAGCATTGAGGATGTTACATAGTGGGTTAAAGTTCCAAATATATTATTGATGCTAAATCCTATCCGGCACACTGTTATTATTTACATATTTAATGTAAACGTTACATGTTACAGTAGGTGGCGTTCGTGACGTACAAACAAATGTTATTAATATAGCTTTTCTGTACTTGTACGTATTCTCACAATTGTAAATTCTTTTAACACAATTTAAAATGCGCGCGCGGAGCTGCGCGTAACAGCTAGTATTAAATGAAAAAAAAAATATGACAGAACTGGCTGAGATATGGAAATTGATTTTGCCAATCAATTCTAATCATTGATTTGTTAACACAGCCGAAACCTCTAAATATTTATATATTACTGTAGCTTTTGCTCGAGGCTTCGCTCACGTTAATGTACACACAGTGCACACGGTAATGGAACTGTACTTTTTCTAGACAAAAGGTACCCTATATCCTATTCCGTATCCTTGAAGCGCTAGACAAATACAATTAAACAGTGATATCATATTGCTGAGAAAAAGGATTAAAGACAATGAATGGTACACGAAACTATCAGTATCAGCATCCTGGATTAGATGAGTAATCCTGCAAAAAAATGTATCGTTATTCGTTTATTATAAATAAGTCTTCAAACATAGAACTTCCGGGAAAATTATTAATTGCCTTCCATTACTCACAAGAATGGCATAATTTTTCTTCGATTTATTAAACAATGAGTTTCGAAGAAACGAATTGTTAAGAAACTAAATTTATTCAATCCTTATTTGAATTATCTATACCTAATCAACATGAATCACTAAACGAAAGGAAACAGAATTGGAGAAAATAGCATATTAGTAGAACCCTTTACAAGACGGTACACGATACTCTGAAGATTCAGGCTTGGAAGATCCTAAGAGGAGTGGCCGACCTCGTATAGTTAGAATAACAATGATCATTAAAGCAGTGAAGGTGCGAATCCAACGAAATACCGCGCATAAGCAAAAAATGTTCAACTCTTCAGATGGCGCTAAATCTGTTGTTTATCCGCGTTAATCTGCGAGACAGCTGAACTACTGATTAATGATGATTTTGTCGGCAAGTAGTAGCTTCTCAAAGTATTAGCTCGGCTACATTTTATTACATATTCCCGTAGGGTACTACGCAATTATGATAGAGGTGTAAGAATTAAGCAGTAGTGACAGAATTAGAAAATAATACATAAAAGCCAGCTCATTAACAAAACTTATGACTTATAAAACTATTTAAAAAACATCAGACAGAAGGATTTAAATCGTGAAACCAACATGTATCTGCTCTGAAATTATATCTTCGAATAGTAAGCTCAAAGCTGATTACGATAACATATGGTGTCCCTACAAGACGTAACATGCTACTACAATATAACGATAGTATATACAAAACACGTTTTATTTATTACCATAGCCGAGAGACTATTAGATTTGGTTAAATATATATATTGGAATAATCATGTGACTGTCACAACACTAGAACTTACGTAAAAAATATGAAGCGAGCAGAGTTGTAGCGGCGTAGAGAGATACGAGGATTATTATTATCTGCGCATAAATATCTTTCATTCTACGTACGTCCGTGACCCCGCATTCCAATCGCGTCTCCAATACATTAATAAACAAAAAGTTCATTATTATGAGTATTTACGAAACAATTTCTAATTCTATGTTTTTATTTTGTAAAGTACTTACTAACTTTAGCTCACGTTCATGTTGATGTCTTTTTCTAATATGTTTTTTTATGTTGTTGCTGAACGTAACTGGCACTGGTGCAAAAACTGAAGATTAGTATGTCTTTTCGTTCGTTGCAAAACGTATTTATTCTGTCAATTAGCTTGAGATGTTAATTCTCGGAGATCATAATAAAGGACATCTTTATCGAATCATGTCATCATATCTTTGTCTTTACTTTCGTTCAGAAGTTTTTCTAAATAGGGAAAAATCAGTCCCACCTTTTTTTGTTAATTTTTATATTATTCCCATTGTATTTATTATAATAACTATTGAATCGTTTATTTTTGTCGCTCATTATATTTCTCTTTATCTTTAACTTTTCATAAAAAACATTCAATCAAATTTAGGCAAGTTTTGCTTAAATTCCTAACAAAAAAAGGTGGCCAGATAACTTCATAGATACAAAACAGTTTCATAAATATAAATTACCAAAACCCGTTAACCTTTTTTTTATCTGTCATTATATCAAAAAATTATTTGATTTACTTATTTATACCAACAATTTAAAGAGAATAGTTTGTTAGGTACAAGAAACTAATTGTAATAAAAGAGTAAAGAGACGGAATCTTTACGTTTAACAACTTTGAGTAAAGACACTCATAGGAGCTTAAGAAACGATGACAACACATTTCAATGATTTCTGAAATATTTCTCTCTCCGTTATCTTGGTTTGTTTGTACGCGTATCACGCAGAAACCACTTCGATTTTAATGACTTTTATATAATAATAGTTTAGAAGTAATAATATATAACGTTGTAGAATTTATATTTTAGCATATGCTCAGTTGTATATATCTACAAAAAAAAACAAAGAACTATATATAAATAGTAATGTTTATTACAGATATACTGTAGACTGAATTGAAATAAAAAAATAACAAGCCAAGTTATTCAGTTTTACGTGATTTTAATTTGAAATATTGAAAATAATATGAACTTTGGACAAATAATCTTAGATGTCGCTAACAAACAGTTTTAGTAATTTTAAATATTCTAAAATATTAGGAAGTAAAGCATACATGACATATTAACAATGCATATGGATCGCACGGGCATGTCGCCCAACGTGCGTGGCCGTCTGCGAAGCTCCGTGTGCGACCAAGAAGCTTCTGTCTCTCTTGCGACGCAACACAGTGACCCACATCCGTTCTGCTCAGCGAAGCGCCTCACTAACGCTACCTCTGCTACTTCGGCTACATCGAGGTGAAGAGCTAAAAAATGCACTTCTCAGGGCCAATCGTATTACTGCACCACGACGACTCAACGCTGCCTACGGAATTCACTGGTGCTTAACCAACGACTACCGCAAGCGTAGTCGAGTGTGCAAACACCCTGCGATCCGCGGGTACGCCCGTCTGTCAAAGCGCCAATTCAGATCAAGCTACACTAGAGTGATTTTACCACTCTCGCTCAGTTCATTGGAGAGGATGCTTCAATGGATGGCGATGTATCTGCACGTAGTGGAAGTTGCGATAAAAAGATAGATGCACTCCATCACGGATACAGCAGCTCTCGAGCTTGCTGCCAAAGGATCCCCGCGTCCGTCCGGATTGCCAAAACCTGGGAGAAAATTGATATCAGTATAAACCCCAACAACGTTTGCCTGGTCACTATGCCACATCTTTTTGTGTTTCATTTTTTGTTTCGTGGAGAAAAATCGTAGGATATATATTATACTATACCTTGCAACTATTTATATGTATTGATCACAACCCTAGAGCACTTCCACTTCTGTACCGTTAAATACAGCAAATATTATCACAAATGTTGTTGTATGGTAACTCAACTATTTACAATAATTTATATAAATAAAAATCTATTGCCAAATTATATAAACGCAATACTTTCGAACGACTGCACTTATTTGGCTATTTTTTTTGCAAGTGTTTGTAGTTGACAGGACTAGGTTTATCTGAAACAAAATGTGTGAAATGTCGTATTGAAAATTAAAAATCCCGTTTCAAAATCTGCACGTAAAAAGTGAGTGAATAAGTAAGATATATCGATGTTTATTTGTCATTTTATTTTGATTATAAAGTAGTTAAGTATTAATCAATTGATATAAATTATTAACAAACGCGCGTGCTTAAATAAGTTATAGGGTTTAAAGCCAACCAGAACTTAAATGAAACTCTTAACGATTATTGCAAGTGACGCCAGCGGCACCGGCGCGACGTGGAAAATTTGTAAATAAAATGAAGCAAGCGGCCTGTGAGACGTTACCGCGATCCACATGTTCGCAGAAGGCGAGTAACAACGTGTCGTTTGACTGTCTCGATGGTTCCATTTATTACACGTGTATTGTCATAATGTGCGATATAATGATGTTTATTATGGCTAGCGACTAATGAACGTATCCGGCATTTACGAGTTCTTTTTTCGCTTCAGATATAAACGTAACGTTAGGTGTATGACTTAAATTTTCCCCTTTCTTCATTGAGTGTAATGTCCTGTTCAAAATTTAATTATTTACGTACCCTTTTTCATTTTTGAAGAGTAACCCTTAAACTTTTTATACACTATATGTCACCCCTGTAAGAACTATATAAACCCACAAAACAGCAATGGCGACTGATAAACAGCATATTCGGCAATGTATTCTCTATCAGTTTCAACAAGGCGAAAAGCCATTAAAGCCTATGAATTGATTTGTCTATTCTTGATAGGTAGTCCGGTGAAACTGTAGCAGCCTTGCCAGGTCAACAGTGTAGACAGTTCGAAAAAAAAAAAAACAATTCTTGCTAATGACGTTGTATCTTATGACACGTGTAAATTTTGGTATAGATTGTTTAAAGATAGTAACTTTATGACCACGTGCGATCAATAGAACCCCTAGTAATTCAAAAATTCAACATATTCAAGAATTACTCGACAAAGATTCAGAAAGACACAAAAAGAGCTTTCTCGAAGAGTCGCTTAAGAAGCTATCTCCTAACGATTACACGCAATGGAAAAAATACAAAAGGAAAGAAGATGGGTTCCAAACGGTATTACCGAACATAACCTTGGTCAATTAATAAACTAGTACTTTTCGCTGCTCTCCAAGAAACAATGTTTTTTTGGGGCTAACAGTGACGTGGAGATAAAAAATTAAATATGTTTTACCAATTCCAAGCTTAAGAAGTCGTGGATTGATCCTGGACTAATATCGACAAAATATTCATTTGAAGAATGTTCTTCTATACATCTGGTGGCATATGAAGGGTATAATTTACTACAAACTATTAGGGCAAACAGTTTCTGCAGAATGCTACAGCTGACAATTAGGTAAATCGAACGAGGTTCTTGATGAGAAAAGAACATTTACTAATCTAGGAAGCTGAAAAGTTATGCCGCTTCATGATAACGCTCGTCCTCATGTACCTCGTGCGACTCATAAAACCATTTTAAGTTTACGCTGGTAAGTTCTGATATACGCGGTATATTTACTAGACTTGAATCCATCTGGTTACTATCTCTTTCGATCTATGCAGCTCGTCTTGAATGGTATCCGCTTCCAAACTCTGGACCATGTACGAAAATTCATCGATAACTTTATCTCCTCAAAACCTGTAAATTTTTTCAAGATGGTATGATTGGTGGCACAAGGTCATCGAAAATAATGAACAATATTTTGAGGATTAATCTTGATATATGTATTCTATGAAATCAAACATTTTAGAAAAAAGTATAAAATTAAGTTATACGTCTAATATTAGAAACATTATCATATATAATCATATTTACTACACGAATAAAGACACTTTTACCAAATTCTACATATAAGATAATGATACATAACTGTATCTTTACATAGTATAAAATTAAGTCACTTCTGCTTTCTGTTCGTTTAGACCTTTTAAATTATTCATCGGATGTTAATGCAGTTTTCAGTAATAAGTAGAGTAATTGAAGAGAAAGGTTTATATGTATAATACATACATATCATACTACAGGAAAGGCGAAAAAATTTAAGATATATCATGTGATGTCGTAACAAATATATTTTTGTGTGCTTAAATCGCAAACGCTTGCTAAATCTTTCGAGATAGATCAAATTAATGTAGTACGGATTTGAATGTCTTAAAAAAATCGATAAAAAATTTGGTATATATTTATCTCTAAACCTTTTATATCTTTTACATATTCCAAAAAAGTATGTGTTATTTACCAAGCTATTTTCTACAACACAATTTCCTGCAATTTCCGGTAAAGCTATCTTTTGCAATGACCATTAATAAGTCACAGGGTCAAACATTCAACGTTACAGGCTTAGACTTGAGTGTTGAATGTTTCTCACACGGCCAGTTATATGTTGCGCTTTCAAGAATAACCTCCAAAGTAAAAAATAGCTGTAAATATTGTATACAAATACACCGTGTAGTATAAACTAATCATGATATTATTAATTACTCCACACTGTCCCATATTAGTATTTACATTGCATCAAAATCAAAAATACTTTATTTAACTTAGTCTCTGAGAAGGCGCTTGTGAACGTCAAAGTTACCACCGGTTCGTAGAGCAACCCAGTTATCGATAAGAATCGGCAAGAAACTTTTTTTGATTTTTTGATTTGATTTTGAAACATAATATAACTCATATTTTTAAGACATAGGTTTAGGATATAGGTACGTTCGGTTTTGGTGGATGCAAAAAGAGGGGTGTGATTTCCAGACATCACCATCGTTCACATATTGATCCACCCTGTATTAGCCTTTACACATAAAACCTTCTTGACATGGTGCTTGAACTTGGTAGCCGGCAAATCAGTAATGTGCTTTGGAATTTTGTTATAAAACCTAACATTATTTCTTAAAAAACTGTTACCGGTCCTAGTGAGCCTAAAACATGGAATGACCATCCGTGCGAAGCCGGGTCTGGTCGCTAGTGTATAATAAATAATATATTTGTTAAGCCGTGAGATATTATACTTCTTTAGAGTGAATATTAAAAGTAATGTTTTATACACGTCATCAACCATTTTGAACCGTGTTAGAAATCGACCGACGAAATGAAATATTATTAAGAAAAGTTTGAATAAATACCACCCACAAATTATATAGAATAATGTTTATATTCAAAGTAAATTGTTTATATAATATTTCAAAAGAAACTGTTTATCAACTAACTTCATGGTGTGTTACATCGGCGCGTGTAACTTCCGTTGTAAAAATAACCTCTCAAGAATTTCTCATACTGCGCCAAAGTAAGTATAACTTCAATAAAACGTGTATATTTAATAACTATAAATACAATTATAATATCCTCCTGTGTATATAGAAAGACATACTATTGTATCTTCTTATAAATAAGTAATATGAATAAACTTAAAAACATTCTTGATGACATGGAAACTGTATGTACTGTCATAATTTATAAACGTTTTATGGAGGCCATCTCATAAATTATAAAATACAAATATTTACAATAATTAAACAAAAAAAAATGTATACCTTCTCCACATAATTTAAAAATAAAAAAGTCTATTATTTTAGTTTTAATAGCTATAATGAAGCACTTTATACCATTTAAAATAGTTATTAAATGTAATTCATATTAACCGCTTTTTTTCTATTAGCCAATACATAAAAGCAAGTAATTACCTGCTCTATAAATAATAAAAACAGTCCTCATAAACGTATATCTTTATTTTAGTTACTTATTTATGATCTTTTAAATAAGTTTACTAGCGGGCTAATTTCATAATATTGTTGAGTTATATGAACAAAAACATAACGGGTAACAAAAAAGTCTTCATACATTTTGTATACGAGCAGTTAAATCATAGACTCAACAAGACCTATTACTATAACTTTTATACTTTTAGATGAATTTTACTGACATAATTTTTTACATTCTCGAATTATTGTTAATAACCAGCTTTACATAAAACGCTATTTTTGTGTGAAAAAGAATTCGCCTATAAATACAAAGATAAAGGGGATGTGTCCCACGGCTTAGTCCCAGGACACGAGTGTGTGGCCTTGTGCATCTAACGGCAATATACAAAACGTCGAAAGATAACGTATATTTTATTAGGAACTAACGAACTCACTGTTTTTATAGCGGTTTTTGAAAATTTAGTTGCCTGCGGAGATAATATCAGACAGGTATAAAAAATAATGAAAACAACTTAAAGTATTACAAAAATATCTCAGAATATCAAAATCAGAATTTCAGAATAGAAGTAATGCCTATACTATATGTTATATCTTCAAAGGAGCATTCTATAGATAGATATCGTAGAGTATGGTTCCTGTTTTAATAATCTATCTCATGTCATAATAGCATCTTTTATCCATTGTCGGCACAACATGTTTTCCTTCTCCACTCTTCCCTGTCAGATGTTATCTCAGTATTTACACCTTTTATACACATATCATTTTTCACACAATCTGTCCGTACCCTGTTCGGTCTTCCTCTACTTCTATATCCATCCACCTTCATACTTAAAACTTTTCGAGTTACATAGCTTTCATCTCTCCTTATGACATGCCTATACCATTTCTCATCAACTTTTCACTGGTGCTATTTTCAAACTTTCTCTTATATGCTTATTCCTAATCTTATCGATTCTAGTTATACCACACATCCATCTTAACATTCTCATTTCTGCCACGTGTAGTTTTCTCTCATCCGTCTGTTCATTCATCGACTGGCGTTTCTCCATTATCTTGTGTAATAATATATGGATTACTTAAACTTACTTATCAAATTGGATCTTTGTTCATTTTACAAGATCAGCCATATACTACATCACTAGCGAGTTAAGGCACTAGGTTCGTTCTCCGTAGTGGTGCCCTCGAGCTACTACTGATTACGCGATACAATAACTCGCCGTTACATTTGACACGGCACTACACACGTGCACACCCATACGCACACACACTCACACAATTGGGGTGTTGTTGTTTTTTTCCCCTCATGTAGCTTTGTCAGTGTTAGTATGTATGTATGAAACATGCATGAAAATGTATGCCTCATGAACGAATACATACATGAATAGTTAGCCAGCTTGATTAGTTTAGATCGATTCGCGTATGTTGCAATGTACAACAACAGCCGAAACCGAGGCCCGACTGGCTCTTGTGCTCTTTGCTCAATCGGGAGAGTGCCCTAAGCGCTTCTAAAGTTCCGTGAAGCTGTGAAACCAACAAAGGGTGTCACCAGTGTAGCTCCATTAGAAAAAAAAGAGTTAAGGCCACATACTAACGCACGTGTGTAATTAAAGCCGCACGATTTTCACACAATTTAGATGACGGGCTATGTAAGTGTAGCTATTAAGAGTTTTAATTAGCTAAAGGTAATGTGATAAATAAGAGACCAATTTCCGATGTCTTGCAGTAATTTTAACATAATAGTAAGAGATGCTTCTAAAGGCGCAAATCGGGGAACGCAGCCAACTCACTGTTCGGTTACCACGTCGAGCAACGTAGCTTCGAATCCTTGCAAATGACCTGGTCGGTATAGGAGAACATTTTCATGAAACCATCGTGTGGTAGTAGAACTTCTTCTAGACCGGCATGGCTAGTTACTATCCTCAAGTTAAAATCTGTCGTCAAGCACCAATAGATGTGTTCCGGCAGCTGCACTTGACAGCCAGTTCTCCTCTAGGCTTAGCATGTTTAATAATATAGACCACATTGTCATTTAGCATCAGGTCAGATAGTGTTCAAACGCTAAATGACTATCACCGGTCTCATTGGGCAATCAGTCCACCGTGATTTGATAGAAATGGACCAGAGAGAGGATTTGTACCAGCGCAACTGCTTAACCACTTTAAATGACACACGCGTTAGTGGACCTTGGATTCCAAAATAACTGGGTTCACTGTTAACGGATACGTCAAGAAATGACATCCTTATCAAGCATTTAATTTAAATAAACATTTCAAGAAGTTGTAAAAACAATTTAAATAGGCATCGAATAATACATTTTTTCCGTCTTATTTTTCACTTCATTAGTAACTCAAAAATATAATTTTATATTTCAGCAGACTGACACCGATTACTCATGTAATTCGCCAGGCAGAATACGTCAGTAAGTCAACGTTGTAATCTCTGTTTGTTTGTCTTTACATCCAAATGTTTCCTGTTTTCGAGGAATTAAACGGAAACTTTCCACGTTGTTTTAAACTATTCATCTGCTTATTTTGATACTCGTAGGTAATTATGTTTCTGATGTGATCTTTCATTCATAAAAAATATACTATTTTCATTCACAAAATACGTCATTTTTGTGCTAATTGTAATCCTCTAAGACATTGCAATACACACGGATCTGATTGCAGATTCTCCTCATCCGCTGACCATCATTACATCAGCCTGTAAGAGACCCACTCCAACGCCATATGTCTCTTTTCGAAAGAAGGAACTGATAATAACTATGCCAGCCCACGACGTATACGGTGTAGGTGATTTCAAACTGTGAGAAACCCACAGTTCTATATTTTCCCAAATAAGGTGATGATACTACAAAAACATTTCTCAGGTTTAGGCCTCCTCGCGATATTTTCCTTCATTGTCAACCGATAGTGTTGTTTTTTAATATATAATATACCACCGAATATTAATACAATTTTCATTTAGACAATAAAATATGAATTGTTCTGATGTAACATTATATACCTGGCCATATATTTTTTACTTTGTTTGTATATTATCTCATTAAGAAACATATCCTATTTTTTTGTCGAACTAATCAACGCTTTTGCAGTATAGCTTTTACAGCTTTTCACTACGTTTGGGAGAGAACGCGGGAAACATATCCCGCAGGCAAATATTTTCATATAGTAACGTGCCGCAGTGTTGGCAATGCACAACCTTCACACTACAATTCGTAAAGAACGACGAATAATAAGAAATCGGGACAATCGATTGCTGAACATCGATGTACCATATCGACTTATAAATTTCTCGGTTACTAAGACACAAAATAACTCATCTCGAAATAGGCTAAACTAAAATGAGTGTTCTCATCATACTGGCCGAACTCTTTCTGTTTAATTTTGTCTGTTTTACACTTTAAGTTAATTAATTTACTCTTTTCAGGTGCTAATAAAATATACCCTTATATTCTTGTGTTCCCCAGATTCCCCAAATCCAAGTACACATTAATAACTCAAAAAACAAAACAAACGTTTATAATCGTTTATTCTGTTTACTATGTATCCCTCTTTTTTTTCACAGAAAAAAAAATTAGAAAATATCGTACTAATATTACCTGAACGATACAATTTTTACGATTTAACCAATACCTATATATTAGGTGCTTATTAATTAATATTATGTATCGTAATAAAACATAACGGAGATGGACATGAATACAGATTTTTATATATTTTCATGAATATTTATTAACTATAAATTTTATTACTTCAATAAAACTTTAAGAAATAAATTAATTATGATTATTTCTCTTTTTGTGTATATTAATTATCTGAAGTGTTTCTGCGAGTTGAAAAAATACACCTCTTTTTTATTTATAATATACAAATTAATTATAAGTCAACTTCTGTAATGTAATGTTATGTATTAACCCTATAAGGTGCAATTAACGATCGAGGTAGAATCGAAAAGGAATAGCGAAGACTTAACCTCAAAGAATAGTGTCACGAGTACAACTTTACAACTGAAGAAAACCTAGATTCGATTCTCATAGTGCCACGGTCTGCCTCATTTATTATCCTAACAATAAATTTTATATAAAGAGGATAAAATATAATCATGACACCGTTTGCCCCACTTCTCCACGGCAAGTAAACATACATCGCTGAACCTGTAGTACTTTTTTTTCTATTGTAGCACGGCAAAGTGACTGCACAATGCCTGATGTTAAGCACAGTACAATCTAAAAACAACGGCGGCCACCATGAGACAACTAGTCCATCGCCATAATGTATCGTTTACTATGTATCCGTCTTTTTTTTTCAGAAAAAAAAAATAAGAAAATATCGTACTAATATTACCCGAACGATACAATTTTTACGATTTTACATAATTTTTTACACATTTTTTTGATCAAATACAATAATGCATTTAGCCTTAACTGGAATTGATTCTATTGCTACCTACCTGATTAAACCGAGATATAATACCGAAATTAGTTAACCGAAGTTAGTTTCTAAGAACAGGAAAATAAAAAAAGACAAGAATTTATGATGATTATCAAAATTACGAGCGCATTGTTCGCCAAAGATTTGTGATAAACATCGGGTGATATTTGTTTGTCATCTGCAATCCGTCTAGACGCGATGACATAATGGGTGTCTGCCGTCGACGCGCTATGGTTCTGTGAGTGGCTGCATGCACGTACTGCGTTAATAAATATTACATTTTTTTCCTTATTTATACATGCAAACGATACAAATCGATTATCCTTGATTTCTAAATTGAATGCTGGAGTTTTATTCAACAAATGCAGTTTTTCGTCAACGCATCTGTGATACCCCTCGTGTCGCAGGTGTCCATGGGCGGCGGTGATTACTTACCATCATAACCCGTCTGCTCTGTTCGTTTGCCTCAAATCACATAAAAAAAAAATTAAAACTCACATAATTTCCCAAAATATTGGTTGTAGGTATTCATATTATATCATTGTAGTAAATGAACAGAAATCAACCGTTACATATTTGTCCCACATATAATGGTACCACGAAATAATCCCAAGGAGGGTTGATAAGAGGCGCGCGCGGCCGATCGTAAAAATGAAGCCAAATTATACATCACAACATGACAAACTTGTTGGTCCGAGCCTTACTTAGGTGAGATAAGGGAAAGAAGATAATTATATATATATATGTTGTTGTATCACGAATTTTTAATTAATAAAAGCGTGATGGTGAATGTACTCGCACTTCTATGATTAAGTTTCATTGTGATATGAGATTTTTTTTATTAGACACACTGTAAGAATCCTTGCTAACTAAGAAAAAAACTATATTGCAAAGACTAATAACTTAACATTCTTTACATTATTTACTTGAGTAACCCTATCTAGAAAGTTGTTATTTAGTTGTTTTGGTATTTCTAAGCATTCATTAAGGGTCTGTTGTTTTGTAAGACTTTTACTAACTGATAAAAAACTTTTCAATTACATATCATAACGCTTCTGTACAGCGACTGAATAATCATACGAAATGTAATAAAGCAAACTTTACACCACTACATTTGTTGTAAGGTACTACTGTAAAGTATTATTTTTGTTTCAATAAAATTCATTGTATTTAATAATGAGTGCTTTTTAGCTGTTTAACTCTTTATGCTTTTGTTGACTTTTTTTTTATATTTCCCATATAGTATAATTAAAGTAACTATGTGAACACTAATGGTACGAGAGTAAAGAAAGCCTGCTGCTTAAATACAGAATTGGTGTCAAAGGCAAGAGGAACAAGTCTTTCCGTAATGTAGGCACTTAATCTTTTAGTTCTCTTTAGGTTAAAACCCCTGTTCCTCCAGTAACCTTACTAGTTATTCTAGATAAACAAGATAGAAAGTAGCTCAACCGCGGACACGCAAACCAATCTACAAAATTCACTGTAAATTACTTAAAGAAAGTTCCAGTGAATGGAACTTTCGAAAGAAAATTTCTTTGCACGCATAATAATCACATAATAATATGTATGAAATAATAAGTATGAATGTTGCAAAATTCCGTTAAAATTTTGTTAAAACTTAAGTATTTTGTACAATGACCCAACCTGTTTTAGTCAACAATAAAACAAGTGATAGTGATAAAACATTGTGATGTACCCATTATTTTCTTAATTTTATTCCAAATAAATAAAACAAATTAAATAATTATCTATGTCAGACAACGAAGAGGGAACAGTCAAACAAGAGCAATCGAGTATATTACATACACTATATCTATAATATAAAAATCAATAGCTGAATGTGTTGCTAAGCGCAAATCTCGAGAGCAGCTGAACCGATTTAGCTCATTAATTTTTTAGAATATTCCTTGAAGTACAAGGATGGTTCTTACCGAGAGATAAATATTAAAAATTGCCTGAAAAAGACTAAGAACAACACTTTTCTATACTCCCATACAAACGATTTTAAGTGTTAGTGGAGAGGTTCAGGGAAGGCAAACCAATTGAGTGACGTTAGTATCGTATAAATATTAATGTCAATATTTATACGACGGTAACATTTAACATTATAAAAGAAATAATTAAAGAATCGACTGTTAGGCGGTACGAAGTTCGCCGGGTCAGCTAGTATAATATAAAGGCGTTTAATTTAAGCAATAGATACATTAATGCAATAACTATATAGTTCTCAAGGTATTTGAAAAGATGTGAATGATATTAACTATTTTAGAACGGGTCAACTATAGCAAGTTATTAGTATGAGTCAAACAGTCATAGGCGTTCGAACGTCAAAAATTACCTACTCGTATATTTTAAAATAAGGACAAGTATACATAGTACCTGTAGGTAAATTAAATTGCAATACTTAATAAATATGTAACAATTTTAACTTAATTTCATATTAAATGTAGATTGTATTATGGGAACTGAACATCTGATATAAAAAAATAATAATTAGAGATTTAACACCCAGGCACAGAACTGACAATTATGGTCATCCCACAGAAATCACTTGTATACAGTATAACCAGTGATACTCCCGCTCAATATTGGAACTAACTCAACTGCGTCATGAAGTTTGTTAAAATGAAGTAAACCAGGATTTAGACATTAAACATATTATATTAAATTGGAATTCACTCATAGACCCATTGAATGGACACAAGATTAAATTTAAAAACTATTAATTATAAAATAGTTCACCTTCTATAGACAGTCACTGATAAGAATTTTCGTTATTAACATTCTTGATATCAGCAAAATTCATAGTATGTGGTCTAAACCAGCGTTGTAAAATCTTTTTTATTCAGCGACTACTTTTTATAAATTCGCGACACCATTACATACTTACATGTAAAATGTTGAGTTAAAAAATAATAAATAAAATTATCGTTATTTGTAAATCTCACGACGCGACACACCGATTTGTCGCGACATGGTGGTTGAGAACCACGGATCCTAGACCTATTTCTTTCCGCACTGATAAAGTTGTCGTCATTTTTTGTTGTTATTTTAGTTTTTTTTTATTTGCTTGTTCATTTATTTTATCTTTTTCTAATTTTATTTGATTTCATAATTTTTTGTGTTTATATTATTTTAATTATTTATCTCTATAATATATATGTGTATACAAAGTTTTAAGCAACATTAAATTAACAATAAGTCGTATTATACATTAATTAACTCCTCTATTTATATATATGCTTCATTTTGTATTTATCTTCCAATGGATATTATAAATATATATAAAAAAACAACTTATGCCCCTATTTTATTAATCACCTGGCAAGAACTAAATTACTGGAAACTCGTATGTCAGTAGATCTCGGACAGATTTATCGTGAACGGTTGCATAGCTCCACTGTAATATATTAATTCAGTGATATCAATCAACTCGGTTATTCAATTTAATTGCAAAGATTAAATTCTCATGATATATCAATTGCACTGAAAGAGTTTAATAGATAAATTTGATTTATGTCTCTTAAACATTTTCTCTTTTATTATATCGTGTACTCATTAAAGGTGGTTTGTTAGGTGGGTAATTACTGCACTGTATATAATATCTAATAATCTACAAAGGTTTTAAAATAAATAAAGCCGTTTTTCATGTCTATGTGGTATCATAATTCTTCTAAGTTAAGTGATGGATTTTAATACGGTTTTCACTATAATTTAGAAACTTACTTTAGGAAGTTTTATGTATATTATACATGTATATTGACATTTATATAAAGTATAGAAAAGTCGACGTGTTCTTATGAAAGGAGTTTTCGAGCGCTTACAGTGATAACGCTTGCTAAATAAACCTTATATAGATACGTATAAAATATACCTAAATATATACGAGTATATAGATATAATATGTCAATGTTTTAAAAATAACTCACAATAATTATTTTTGTCTTTTAATGTTATTAAAAATAGTTGGCTATTTAGAACGCTCGTTTGGCAATTGGTATTAATCTTAATGCAATTAAATTTTTATGATGATGCCACTATGATAATGGCCACAGGCAATGGATTAGAGATCTCTCGGTGTGGTAGCCTTTGTTTTTTTTTATATTGCGCTTATCATTTGTTACAGTACAGATACTTTGTCGAGTTCAGATAGAAAAAAAGTCCAGTTAAAATATTCATACGAAGGTATGCATTGTAAATCGAATTGAATATATATTGAAAATACAGTTCTACTGAGGCTCAAGGACGTTAAAACTACCGAACGTATCGCCATAGGATTAAGACCATTCGTTGCGGTGTTTTTCCTAGATATTTCTAGGTTATTTTTTTTTGGAATCCGCTGACCCTTTACCTTTTTTTTATACCCAGCGAAGCAGGCGGGAATACTTTCTCTTCACTTGCTAACATACAGTTCCCATTAATTGCATTACTTATTGTTTTATCTTTTTTTTCTATATGTTAAAAACCATATTTACAGTATTGTATAAATATTATAGCTTGTAGACGCAAGGAGCGTGAAGTAGTATGAATAGAGACTTATGAATAATGATTTCGATTTTTTGATGTTACGCGAAATAAAAATAACTATTTTCAATTTTTTTTAATTGATAGCACTTAAGGTCATCTAGAGCTACTTAACAAAAAATAAATAAAGAAAATCAGTATACAAACTAGAGAAAAAGGCTCCTGAACTGTTTTACCTTTAGTTATTTACATATAGTTAAATTAATCTAATGAGTAACCAGTAAGATGTCCAGGTTAATTAGATACCTATAATCCAGGTTGCAGAAGCAAATTGTCGCAAAAGTAGTGGGACAACCTTATCAAGATATTCTTACATTCAAACGCAATCAGATGCTACGTGTATAGAAAAAGGCAATTCATGATCTACGATAGTGATAACATATGCGTCGAGTCTGTCTAGCCGATACGCGGTGTGTAAATACGCAAAATAGTTGTCTCGTGAATGTACAAATTAACGGCATTCCGGCGGTATTGTGTCCATTGTAAATATAGTGCACACTCAGAAATAGCCGTAGCCGCGGCGAGGTAAACAAGTACTATGTTAAGTCGACGATTGGACAAAATTCTTGGCATAGCACGCCGTCCCACATATTTAAACTAATAAAATATTAGCAAACAACGAATAGATACGATGACGTTTTTTTTTAACCTGTATGCAAATTATTAACGTTAAATTTTATCTCCCATAGATGCAAATCTGATCGGATTTTTTTTAATCAATTAAGATTTATCATATTGTAATACTTTCTATGATATAACTAATTTTACAAGCGAGAAACAAAAAAAAAACGAAATTACACAATGTGATAAAATAGTCCATTTTCACATATACAGCTTTACTGCTTCTGCATGACGAAATGAAGTTTAGGCCTAACTAACCGGATTTAAATGTTATAGCTACATAAACAGCTTAAAGATGTATAAAACACACCAAAATGTCTTCAACAATATCTAACTAAACTTTATTTGTAGTTCAGATTAATGTAACATTTGCCAAACCTATAATATTGTAGTGGAGAAAGATTGTGAGTAATAGATAAATATTTGTTACTCTTTCAGACATAACCTACCTACGATTTAATCAAACTTGTATTTACAGTAATATAGCTCATACATCAGAATAATACAATAGATATAACATACAAAGATACCTATTTAAATTGGCCAAATTAAATCAATAAATGTCAAGCTATTCGGAGCAAATCTTGTTATGTGAAAGCTGTCTAGGCGTGCATTGGATGAACCGTTAGAGTCATACCAAGATAGTACCTATATGATATCATCATTTAGAAAAACAATATACAAGTCTTCCACTGGGCGTAGTAATTTAGTTTACACAACGAAAAGACAAAAATAATCCAACCTGTGGAACATTGAAATGCACCGCTGATTAAAGATAGGTCACTATATTCAGTATTCTGAAAATTTACTGGAAATAGACCTTAATTAAACTATTAAAATACCTACCAAGTTATCGCATTTCAACAATTATATCGGTATATTAGTCGAATCAACTGCTGTAGACAGAACGAATGTAAACGTTAAAATATTTCCCACCTCAAGATCCTGATGAAAAGTATCCACGGCACAGCCAAGCAATTGGCACACTGCCACGCGCTGGGCGTTGCACTCCTTTTCATAATAGACATAGTGATAAATGAATTTAAAATATTGTGAACGATAGAAACTGTTGACAAATAATAGTATGTATGGGCCGATATATATGTATCGAATCCACAAGCAAATGTCCATAAGAAATATTTTTAACGTTATATACCCAGCTCCGCATATATTTGTTGTTATTATTGTTGCTATTATTAATCTTTGTAATAAATAGTTGAGTTGTATATTGAACAAATTATATTGTGTAATTCTACAATATTATGTAAATATTTTCTATTTTCAAATACCTATGCACACCAATATTTATAACGATCGCTTAACCGGTACAATAGTTGATTTTCGGAAAATAACATTATTTAAAAAATACATATACGGTCATGGGATCCCCGCCAGAAACGAAGTCCCTTAGCGTAAAGTAAGGAATTAAATCGAAAAGTATTTTTTATATTGTATAACGGAAAAGTGATTGCACTATGCCTGATGTTAAGTACAATACAATCCAGAAACAACGGCGACCACCGATTGATAAATACTCTATCCCCAGTTGCCGCTGTCATGCCGGCCTGCGTAAACGTCTCTTCACGTTACGCTTCAATGACCCCATGTCGTAGGAAGAAGGGAACACACTGGCCGGGAGATTATTCCACGGGCTGCATGGTAGGGCAAAGATAAGACGTTGCGGACTTTTTTCATTCTTGCCTTAATAGAATCCACCATGTATCATTTAATATTTTCGAAATAAATTTATACAAAATAGTTACTTTTAAGTAATATATAAAAAGTCGGCAACTTTTTGTGATACCTTTCGTGTCGCAGGTGTCCACGCGCGTCGGTGATTACTTACCATCAGGCAACCCGTCTGTTCGTTTGCCTCTAATCACAAAAGATAAATAAAAATAAGTTTAAATGGCATTTCCACGCGTTCTCTATTGAGTTTATACAACCGTCAGCGCACGATGCTCCTTTGCTCTCACACAAACGTTAATTCGTACACAATAGAAAGAGACAGGAAAAGTGGAACAGAAAATGTCGTATCGAGGAGGTATAACGCTTTTCCTTTATGTTACGATTTCTATCATTCAACTCTTACCGAAACCCACGTTAATGAACTTCGTTTCAAAATAATATACACGTATAAATGAAACTGAAGGATTCGTTGTTTGCCCGAATTCATCTTTGAAACCGGTTTTCATGACACTTCTGTTAGTAGATAAAGAATTTTCCGGAATATTATTAATGCGTTATTTTTTGTTACACTTTTCCACATCAGGGATTTCTGTAATAAATACAAAATTACAATTATACAAAAGACAGTTAACTATTCATTCAGACAAATCTCGTAATTCCCATAAAACAACAAAACCATTTAATCAATAATGAGGTCGTGGTTAATATAATAAATAAGTAAAACTATATTTGTATTTATATTTATATCTATGTATATTATAATGAAACCTTAAAACCGTTCTCTGTACATTGAAAATACTTATCAAATTTGTTGTGAATGCTATAAGAGTAAGAATACCCTAAGGAGGTGATAAGGCTGTTGTATGCTTGAAAATATGGTTATTTTCAAAACTTTTGTCCATCTCAAAAAGGTAATCTCCAAAACGATTACAAGAATCTTTATAAGGTTTTCACAGGTCACCTTAAGCGGAGCTTGAGGCAACACGTAAGCTTTATTTCATCAAATCTGGTTATTAATAAATAACATCTTGATTCATAAGCCTGCGCGGGTACAGTTCGTTAAAAAGTTAAACGATTTTAAACGCTACATGATTGCGGGCATGTATTTTAATGATAGATATTTTTTACATGAGAAGTTCTAAGTAGGTACCTATCTGCTGTTTTAGTGAAGCAACTAAACTCTCATATATTTCCAATTATAATACATGTTCTATAAACGTTTAATATAAATAAGCATACGAAGTTGCGGGCATAGCTAGCGGATAAATATGCCAATTATATCATTTGACGAACTTAAATAGTTTTCCCTTATACTTGAACAAGGTTGTACTTATATTATGACAGTTGCAACAGGCTGTAAATCTAAAATAACTATAAATACATAAATAACAATAATATCTATGATTTTAGAATTATCAGAATATTACGTATACAGTAAGTAATAAAATTCAATTTCGATTTACCTCTGTTCTGGTAACAGTGGTAAGAATGAACAAAATTGATTTACATAATATAGCTATTACGCTTACTCTCGTCGTATTTTAAATGTCTACCAATCGCTATATATGTTTGTTACGTTACGGTACGTTAGTTAAATATGTAGTTTTCGACCGATAAATAACTTTTTATGCCGAAAACCGGTTTAAAGGTATTTTTAGTACAATCGCCTAGCAAAAACGCGGATTTCGAACCAAAGAGTAGTCCACATACTTTGTTCTATGTATAAATTTATAAGTAATACCAGGAACAACAACAAGTCTAGCTACCTCCGCTATCAATGTTAACGTCAAAGAGTTTGATCAAGATAACTCGTCCTTGAGTGGTTCGGTGAAAAATGATGATTCACGTACGCGTGCCACAAGTGATAAACAGTACTTCCGTCGCATGATGTGAACCAAATGTTAACTGTCTAGTTATAGATACTCGTAGAGCACAGGTGTGTTACTTTTGCGAGTTCCTAGAAGTTACAAGTTACACAATAGTAGACAGAAAATCTTTTCAATTTTTGACATGTAAATACATTCACGCAGACCGACAGGATAGCATCGACTGGTAACGTATTATTTTCCAGCCCTCAGTGGTTTCTGTTATTTTTCGATTATTACTTACTATCAGCCTTAGTGCTGCCATTTTACCATGCTGCTATAACCAACGTGAATGGTCGTCAGCGGAAACCCTAATGTAAAGCAAGGGATAAAAAAATAATAATTCATGTATTAAAAATTAGATGTAGAATAGTGAAAGAAAAAAGTATATAAAAATACTAAATAAAAAATAGTTGAAATTCATTATTGAGATTGCGCACGATGCTCGTCTGCTCGAATGTCGATGCTAGCACACACACACATTTCGTATACAAAAGAAAAGGACAAAGCCAGAAAAAGAGAGAGAAAATCGCATGGAGGTACATAACCCTTTTCTCTTACGTGACAATTTCTATCAGTCAACTCTTATTGCGAGCCAGGTGAAGGAACTTCGTTCCAAGTTGTATGACTTAGACAAAACTTTTATGGTTGCTAGGTGTTACAATAATCATTCTAAACACATTACTGGTTTACCCGACATCAGTTTCAACGAAAATATTTATCGTCGAAAATATATGATGGAATGAATGATTACGTAAATTACAGTCATATCGAGAAGTAACTCCTCTGTACATTCACTAAAATTACAAGGTATGACTATTTATAGATAATAATCGTGAGGATTCAAAGTATCGTTATAAAAATAATATTCATGAACCTAATCGAGTTTCTAGCCGAGACTTCTCGATGTATTCCGAACCGGTAGTAGTATATTGACGTTCGTAAATGCCTTTCTTCGAACTCACTTGCTTGTGAAAATAATATTAAAAAAAAACCCAGATATATAATAACGTTCTATGCCATGAGTATAATAACTATGATATGCACTACTGAACACATTAAATACTATAAAAAATAAATAGGCGCTCACGCAGAAATAGATTCTACAGGTATTTTAAATTTCATAACTATAATAAATATCAATATATTTCGCCTTTTACCTAAGGAAATTGTTTAAATAGACCATTAGGAACGCGAACCATGCGTAAACATTCAAGAAATAGGCAACTAAACAGTCATATTGCACAATCGTTCTCAGTGACTACAGTCGCTTTGCCAAAATCCATCGTAAATATTTACATAGCACACATGCTAACAGATACACGAATTACTAAGATAACCGTACTGCAAAAACAAAGTACGTGGACTAACTACTCTTTGGTTCCAAATCCGCGTTTTTACTAGGCGTTTGTAAATATATTCATGGGAGTCAAACTATTGTAATCAATAAGAGAGAGAAAGAGAGAGATGTTGAGACAAGATTTTTATAACTTGGAAAATAATTACAGCTTTTAATCGTAGAAAGAAAATAGTTTGTAACTAATCAGCTGACTTGTCATTATATAATGTCCAACGAGAATCGTGTATGGTTTTATCGTGGTATTTTCTGTCATCATATACTCGGACCCATTCTAATGTCCTAACCTACGTCGATCTGCATGGTGTCTAAATACAGTAGGACTGAGCGATCATCACCTTAACAGAGGAAAATATACGAAACTACATCTATAAGAAAGAATGTTTCACGATTGCATCTACCGGACCACATTGTTCAATTCGATTAGATTAATTAGCGGCAACTAATTTTTAATTTTGGGCCGGTAACGCATCTGTGTTGCCCCTCGTGTCGCAGGTGTCCATGGGCGGTGGTGATTACTCGCCATCAGGTAACCCCTTTGTTCGTTTGCCTTCAGTCTCATAAAAACACAAGTATCAAGTTGACTGTCGTAGATAGGGCTTTTTCTAAGCCCACCTTACTACCCTCAAGTTGACGCCTTTTTCCTGAGTACGTATTCCCAAGTGAAATCAGCAGTATAATACCGATCAGAGGATGCTATTCATTCATCACCCAAGATTGACTGTAACGCCATGTCTAAAAGAGAATGTGGAAAAAAACAAGGCCTAAGTATCTTATAAGTTCATATACACCTGTTGACTAGGTTGGAAATATTCATTGCTAGAGCGTAGTGACAAGTGCACGCTTCAAACGAGATGATACCAATGTATCTGTTTCGATATATAAGAATTAGAGCGATGATATTACCGCAGCTGCATACTTTACTACTCTGAAAGAAAATTGAAAAATATACTCAACTAAGTTTTTTTCCAAGCTTCACTTTCGTCACAGCGTCCTAGATGTTTGCCAAAAATTCGAACGTGTAATTATAAATGTTAGTAATTCACTTTTTCATTTCTCTGACGTAGACATTGATAATGCAAAGTCAATTTGAACCGATCCACGTGTCATAAAAAAATGTAAATTAGACGCGAATATTTTCAAGCACACGTAGGCGGGCAGACTTAACCTGTTTATTGTTATTATCATTCGTGGTATTAAAAGAACATCTTCAACAACACCACACTATGGTATTAGTAATGACGAACGTACTAATGTTCGCTTTATTGCTTACTAGCTTTTGCCCGCGGATTCGGCCGCGTTAATATAGAGATCTGACATATCCCTTGCGAAGAGTACTTTTTATGGCGATCGGTCGAGTAATAAAGGCCTGAAAGTGTAACATACAAATAAATTTTCGCAGATATAATATTAGTAGAATGTTACAAGTTTCAATAAACACAAATGTAGGGGAAACAAATTTAAAATCAATAAGTGTGTATTCTCATTTATTTAATTAGAATACATAATTTTTTATATTATTTCATTATTTTCTTCTATTAATCAATGTGTATATACCGCATCATAAACCAGTATTAGGAGTACACTGTTTTAAAATAACTGAATCGACATGAATGTAATTATCTAATTAACGTAGGAATTAACCCGAAAAAGGATTTATATTATACCTATACGCTTTACAATACGGACTACACATTAATGATAAAATTACAACAAAAATATTTTTGTACTAGTATTTTATACTTAGAGTCGATTGCAATAAAACAAATGAATTTATTTGTAACAAAGAAAACCTACATATATAACAGAGTCCTATACCAAATCATATCTCATTTCATTTTCAAAAAATCCCTTCTAAGAATTTATGCTACAAATAAAATCGAATGTTCATAAATGTAGCTTCATTACTTTAAGATTTATCCCTATATATTTAGGACTTGTTTTTACATAAAATGATATATGTTAATATAAAAAGCACTAGTTAGTGCTGAAATGAAGCAACGAGGGCTTAATAGTTAGCGTATTCGAACACCGTATCTATCGACGTAGATACGACTCCTCGCAAACGAGCCGGATCTTTCGCAGAAGGAAAACGTCATGATGAAACAATAAGTTGATGGGAAGGTTTTATCGAAGCCTGGCCTAGCTACCAGCCTCAAGTTAAAAACGCCAGGCACTTATGGATGTGTTCTGGCAGTTGCAATTGAGAGCCAGGTTTTACCATCTTGAATCACATCAGTTAACATTCTGGTTAAACACTAAAACAATAAAAAAGAATAAAACTCTACACATTAACAGAAATATATAAAAAATTTGGTCATATTCAATTAAATAATATCTACATATCTGTGTCATATGCGTCATAGTGCATTTTGTAGACAAAAATGAACGACTTTATTATAAATAAGGTCGTATTCAAGGACCGACGAGGTCTTTGTGACTATTTAATTCTGACAGATACTAATGGAAATCCACCTTCAATACAATATCTATCTGGACAAATAAATAAAATTGGAATGTATGTTTCTAATGTCAAAATAACAGCTTTTTACTTAGATATAAAATATAAACGACAGTTATAGCAAAAACCAGTTATTATAATTTTTATCTGTCTGTCTGTTTGTTTGTTCAAGCTAATCCCCGAAATGGTTGGTTCAATTTCAACGGGACTTTCACTAGCAGATAGCTAATGCTATAATGAGAAACTTAGGCTATTTAATTTAGAGAAATTATGGTTTCCCGCAAATTAATAAACTAAAGAAGCAGTGTCCTAGAGTCCATGTGTGCTTCACGCACACGTTTACACTGAACAATTTTTTTTTTGCTAAAGCCCACACACCGAATTGTTGGTAACAGCAAGTATAAAAAAAAACAAACGTAAAGACATTATTTTATTGTTCGTTCAGCTTCACTTCTACTAAAAAATACTTATCCAATACGTCAATGACGTTCTAACCACGATCACGCCTGATGGAAAGTCAGGATTAGATTGACCTTGCAATACGTTTGTTCGACAAATGCCGATTCATACTTCGTTTGCAAGCTACCTAGTTTAACGACATGATAAGAGTATTGTTAAAGTCGGTAGTTTTTAAGAAAAATGTTTCAACATAATTGTCGAAGTAATATGCATTAATAATTAATTATTCTCATTAATAGGCCGAGTAATAATTAATGGGTTCTTATTTAATGAAAATACAGTCCCTTGAGACTCGACCACTGCAAAACTATTAAAAGTATTGACCTAGGAATATGACCATACGACATGGAATTTGTCATAGATAGTTCTAGATTACTTATTATTGAGTTCGATTAAACCCTTTGCCATTTTTTTAAATGCCCAACGTAGTGAACGGGATTCAGCTAGTCATCACACATGTATAGAAAGAAATTACGACATTTCCTCGTGATATATATATATGTTTTTTATTTATTGACTTTTGACAATAATCATACTAACCCCAATAATGATTATCATCTGTAAGAGATTCACTGCAGGCCCATGACGTTTTGGCGATTTCAAACTTCGAGAAAGATATAGGGAGAGCTCTATATTTTCCCACATACGGAGAACATTTCTGTGGTACAGTTTTTCTCACAATGCTTTCCTTCACCGGCAGCCGATAATGTTACCAATTTAGTTAACTTTGGTACATGCCGGGGTTCCAAACTGCGGTTATCAAAATGAGTTTAGACCGGACAAATCAACTAGACCACCACAAAACAATGATACTAAAGTTACAACCTGTCTCTTTCACAAACTCTTTTCACATAGCATATAAGCAATCTCATCTGAAGGTTTCTTTAAAATACCATTGAACATAGTGATATCTAGTTTATTTAGACAACATTTCTAAATTAAATTTATCCCAATATTACTGTTCTTCATATGTCATTTTTAATTCCACATTTTATAGAAAAGGACAAAGCATTTTTAATCAGATATCTAAATCATTTTCAAACAATGTGGGAACTCATCAAAATCAGATCACAGAACCATGGTGTTCAAGGACGCTGACTTTGTAAATTCTTGTGCGCAATAATCTTTTCTTTGCACCTCGTGTCAGTATATGCCTTACACGTATATAATTGCATTTTTATATTTACCTACAAATTCTGAACAATGCTTGTAAATAAATATTGTTATATACGTATAATTGTCTACATAAATATATTAAATCACAAAATCGCTTCCTCTAGAGTATTTTTTATTTACAAGAAACAACTCTGGAAGGCTGTAATGGAGGTTCGTTTTACTTCATTGACTTCGTTTTCCGTGTTGGTGAGGCGTCACTATGTATAAGCACCGAATAGCGGTTTACGTCAAGACCTGTAATAAAGACGGATATCTTGAATCATTACCGCTAATAACCGCTGACCGGCTACTGTGCATTTTCGAAATCAGGTTTAAAAATAAATGACAAAATCATTCCTAATTAATATATTTATTTTCCTCCATTACTCATTCGAAAACGAAGTGATATATTTTGTTTTTGTATAGATACTGTATTGAGATATTTATTGGGGAAAAATAAATAATTTATATACATCGCCGTTGTTATAGTATTTTTGTGTCTAAATCATACTGGTTTTTATGAATGTAACGTAGTAAGCGCCCTTGAAAAGACTTCAACGCTTAACCGACGTGAAGTTCATTGATCTAAGAATTATTATTAAACGCGTACTCTAATCAGAGTAATTTCATTACATTCTGATATGATTATTCAATAATTAAAATTTACAATGTGTGACCAAATTCATGAGGACAGTCAAGCATAATTTATAATCTATTAATTATAGTACGTGTGAAGATGTGCAATTTTTTCATAAGAGGTCCAGGAGTGAGATGATGTCCATTGAAAATGAATAGTTGGACGTCCAAAGGGAGAGCGAGAGAGTGTTTCGCTTTGGATAGGAAGGTGGAAAGCGGAAGGGCGCGGGAGGTGCGCGCGGTCGTCGACTCGGGCGTCGCGCGTCGGGCCGCACCACTCGCTGCACTTGCAGTGGTGCCTCGCCCCGGGCGCGCGGCCGCGGCTGACCGCGCTCACAGGCGGTCTCCAAGTGTCAGTCCGCGACGACTCTCCGATAGGGCAAGACCGACGGCAACAGCGTCGGATGTGTCGCGCGGCGTCCCTCGGCGGCGGTGCAGCGACGGTCACTTGTTGCAGGCGCGGCACGTGGCGCGCTGCCGGGTGGGTGTGCGCGCACGTGCGCGGCGCCGCGAGCCCTCGCCACCACAGTGCCGCGGCGGCGGCCGTCGAGCGCAGAGCGCCGCACGCGCCGACATGCGACGCTAGCGGGAGCATGCGGCTGCCTCTGCTGCCGCTGCTCGTGCTGCCGCTCGTGCTTGCGCGCCCGGCAGCAGGTGAGATACAATATTATATTAAATCCGTGAACACTACCATAATTTAATTTATTTTTATCCTTTAAAATAGTGCATCGTACTGTTTCGTAACTTCGTAAAGTTATTTTGGCAAACTTTCATGAAACGTAAATGTTTTTAACCTTTAATGGTATCGAATTATTTCGTTAATTTATATTTCACTACGACAAGTTTAAAACTCGCAAAATCTTCGGTGGGGTATGTAAACTTTCTTTCAAATTCTTCAGTGTCTTAAAATATCCGTCAACAGTCGTTTTAACTATAGTGCAGTAGTATTTTCATATATACTTAAATGTGGTCTGTCGACGATACGCAAATATGTTTGATTGTAATGAACTAATCTGCAGGTGATAATTCGGATAAAGTTGCGTCGTCGCGTCGTCAGACCGGTAAGGCGGCTTCCGTTTTGTGTTACGCGCGATAATCGCGGCTCAACAACTCTTGAATAAAATTATTACCATTTTTACATTTTTAAGTCATAAATACTTGCATTGAACTATCAGAATAGTTAATAAAAATAACACTAATTTAACCTTATAACTTACGCATATATCAATTTTTTTGATGATAGGGCTATAATAATATTTCAAATAACATCACAATAAGTTCAAGCATCATGTGTTACCATCTTTTGCAATCACAAGTTTATTATAGCATGCATTATTATGTAAATAGCAGTCATGTCTGGAAGTGACTTTTCTTTTAGCAGTCAATATAATTATAACAGTAAATGATGTAGACAGAAACCCGTGTTATTTTTATATGAATAAAATGTTGACTATAAACCTAGATTTTTTTCTATAATTATCATTATTAAGTAGTGATATTAATAATTATACTCACTATATATTCTACTTTTGTAATTAAAGTTAAATTTCAATACAAAAAATAAACTTATAAAAATATTATTTTGATATACATGATCTTCTCTTATTGACTCTTCCTAACGAAAGGCAGCTATTTAGAACATTTATAATTGCTTTCTCAAAGTTGAAACTGAATAAATTTGATTTTATTTATAGTAGATATTTGGTTTAGTTTATTCAACAATAATCATAATAATTTTCCCAATATGACACATACTTACTCGTAAGGCTTCTATTACACAGTATAAGGAAATATATGCATATCGATTTATTATTTGAGGTCATTTTTCCAATTATATTATTTCCATTTTATTCAAGTATAATCGAAAATCATTTTGAATTAAGAATAATTGCCGGTACATTTATTTTTAATAGAATTTCACCTTTATTTACCAATATCATTTCCACGAAAGTTTTTAGTTGGACCCAAAATAATATTAACAGCTTCTATACACCTACGTCGTTACGCGTATTTGTAAATAAATTTATAAAAATATAAAGTTCGAGTAAAATGTCACCGATTTCTTGGCATTAGTCCAAACTAAATAATTGAATGGTTTTATTAAAAACAACTTTGTTATTCGTTTAAGCAGTTAGAAATAAATAATTATATTCTAGAAGTCGAATTGTTATTTAATTTCATATATGATATATTGAGGAAGAGAGAGTTGAGGAGAGTATTATAGTATTAGTATTATCGGGGAGAGTGGAAAAAGAAAACATATTGTGCCGTCCCTACTTAGGTGGGATAAGAAGATGATGATATGATATGTTGTGGTTGGCACTTGATCCACCAAAGAGTTTATTGGGTTTACATTCATTTAAGTGTACGATGATGGCGTATGAATACAACATACTGGCGTAGTTTACAAAAAACAATACTAGCGAACTCGGTAGACAGTCGTTGTTCCGCAAGAAACCTTAATAAATCTCGAAGAAAAATTTACAAAGCATTGAGAAATGCTGCTAGCTAGAAAATCTGGTATCATATGTTTTTTTTATGAGAAAAGAATAAAAAATATAAAAAAATTGTTTGGTTAATTTACAAAAAAAAATTAGTTATAAATAAAATCATAAAAATCTGTTAAGCCGTTTACGCGAATTAGAATTACACACACATGCACACCGGAATGGTATATATAAGATGCATGTACTTTATAAAAATTACATAGTATACATTTATAAGCTTAATTCGTATTTAATTCGCTTCATACATATATGGTAATTACAATTAACAACGTGTACATTTAGCACGACTCTGGAATATTCTTTTTGTAAATCCATTCCATAAGCTTGTTTGTTAACTTTGCAGACCACAACTGATTTTCAATGTTTACTGAACAAACAATCTAAACACCCGAATTCTAATGATCAAGCAATAAATTCTTAAGTATTTACATGGTATATAATAACCGTTAACGAAATACAATAAACCCGCTTAGCGATTAACGTGATTAGACCGAAAAAATCGGAACATTATAACAACGTTAAAAAGGCTAAAAATTTTGTTCGAGATATTAAATACTAGTTTTTGCTCCAGATTCCGCTCGCATAGATATATATAACCTAGCCCTCGGGAACATCGCTGTTTTTCTGGATAAAATGTACCCTATGTCCTTTTCTGTACTCCTGACAAAGTGTATAGAAAATTTCATGGTGGCCGGTTGAGTAGCTAAGGCGTGAAATCGTAACAAGCAAACTCAAATTCGCATTTTATAATATTAAGTAAGGAAATAACGTTTCTTACTCCCTATGAATTTTATCAAGAATTTTATTTTTTTTATTTTAAACTCTTAGCAAAACTTACAGCTAAGCCATAACATTAAATTAAGTATTTAGACATGAACGAAGGCTATTTTTTTATGCTTTATAGGTTATCGTTTGGACACAATCTCATTTGATGTTAAATGATGATGTCGTTTAAGATGGTAGTCACGCTAAACCTAGAGGGAGACTGGCTCTCAAGTGCGGCTGCCGGAACACACCAATAGAATAGGTGCTTCGCGACAGATTTTCAACTTAACCCTCAAGTAGTAGTAGTAGTAGTAGCTAGTCAAGAGGACTTATATTTTAAGCCCTACCACCATGCTATGGTTTTATCACGAAGTTTTCCTTCCCCGAAGGCTCATGTTGCTAGGATTCGAACGTAAGTCCTTCGACGTTACCAACTGAGCCATCATAGCTTCAACTATTCATAAGTTTCTGCATCTAATCTATCATCTTCTTACAACTAGCTCGTCTACACCAGTTTGATCCCATGAAAATGGTTTTAATACTTCATAGGAAAAACGTATTTTATTTTGAATAATTTTGTAATATGCCCTTTTTCTAATTTTTCACTATTAAATAGCTATAACAGCCTCATTGCGAATTTTAAATTACCGCTAAAATATTTTACCATTACTTCTTAATTCCTACAGAAAAGCCCAAAGTTGTATTAGCTCAAATATTAGTGTAAGAAATCATTTATCTCAATAAAATTCTCTCCAAAATCGATTCAGCCGTTTCGGAGATTATTTATTTTTAATTTTAACTGAGGTACATAGCTTAAAACTGAAATATTATCATTCATGTGAATCTTAAAACACTAAAAAACAATTTGATTTTCTTTTTTGAAGTTGACTAGACTGAAATTAATTATAAAGGTAGATATGTCGACGTATTCATACACTGAAAAACTAATTAAGATGCGCTTAATCTTGTTAAATAATGAAAATGCTATTCATGTTTTTCGATAACTGTGTATTCTATTTAGATTATAAATTATTTCATAGGAAAATGTTACTTACCGAAGTTTAAGCTACTAGATATCGAGTGTATATTCCAGTCATCTAATCACTGAAACCTGTGCCGCAAAATGCTCTCGAAATCCTGAAGAGGTATAGGAAAAATTAATTTAATTTCGGGAGAACCTACATAATGAAAGCAAAGTTCCTTTGGAGCTGAATCACGTCAAAAAATTACTAAACATATTAGCATATATATGGCTATGACCATTCCACGCGGAATTTTTCGTAAATGGTTCCGGTGATTCCATTGAGTTTTGCCTTCTCTTAGGACTCTAATTAATTTTACGAGACCCCTAGTTCTCAAGGATGTACTGAAACTTCGTTAAAATAAAATGTTTGAAAAAAATTATAGAAAGTATTGCAAGAATTTTCTTTATTTCTCATTTTACGTAACTGAAATTTACATACACTACAATATATGTAATAAAATACATGCAACAGCTTAATAACTGGCTATTTTATATCTCTTACTGAATTTTTTTTTTCGAACTGACTACACTATTGGCCTGGTAAGGTTTAACACGTACAGTACAGTAAGGTACAGTTTAACCGGAGTAGAAAGGGAAGCGCTTAAGGCACTCACCCGATTTTTCATGGCAACCAGCACAAAATCGCACGGCACGCCTCAGCTTGGACTGTCGCCGGAATAACCCGAATCTAACTATCTAAGCTAAACTATCCATTTCATACATATACGAATTCGTGAAATATACATGTGTACCAAGCATGTATGGTTCACAATCCCATACATGTATTTTAAACCGGACTACTATCGCTTACTGAACCATTGGCTTCAAGTATTTATACATATAAAGTAATTGTAAGTCACTGACGCATATACGTGAATTCGTTGAATGCAATCAAACTGACTTGGCCTCAGTAAAATCATTAAAATATTGGTTATAAATAACTTCAAGATCGAATATTATCAGAAACGATAATTGTTTATAGAATACTAACTATTGCCCACAGTTTCGTTCTCATTCATAGGTATTTGTCCTATTTCTCGGGAACAGTAGTTTTTTCTGGCTTAAAAGATGCTCTAGTCGTATTTTGTACCCCTGAAAATATGCATGCAAAATTTCATGTTGACCGCTTGACTACTTAAGGCATGAAAACGTTATAAGTAAACAAACTCACATTCCTATTTATAGTATCAAATAGGTTAATTAAATAAATTAATTGAACCGTAAATCAACAGTTTTATATATTTTTAATCCAGTAAGCTTTATGTATAAAAAGTAGGTATATACAATAATATTTAAAGCTCAAGTAATCGATTGCTTTTATGATTATTTGAAAGAACTAATCTATGAAGCAGTCTTTAAGACTTGAAAAAATATGTTTGCTTTGAATCTAAAGTTATACTACGGCCGTTAGGAACTGAGCAATTACCGTACAAATTTTAGGTTTGAAAATTCGCTGAACGAATACGAAGTAATATTGCGGACGGGCCGTGTGATGTGACATGGGATATCGGGGCTGAGAAAGAGGCTGGTAAAGCCTATGTTAGAAAGGTACTTATCCGGCTCGGTCTCTTTTTCGGCTCCATAGAGAACAGACGTGTTTTATACTGAATATAATTAAACTTATTAGTGTCGACAATAATACAAAATTAAAAAAAATCTCGATTCGTACCTAGTATAAAACAATATATTATTTTTTACTTTTTAAAGTCATCGTCTGTATATTTAGATTAACTATTATCTGATATGAATTTGTATATTTTCTATTGACCAATAATAGTGCTATTTCAATGCTGATTTCTTGAATACCTACTATGTAAAATATTCGTACTTGTGTTTCTAACTACCCCTTGAAATTACAGTGAAAATTATAAGTTTTAAGGTAAACAAGAAATTAAGAAGTATTATTTTCAATCCAGGATAGACTTTACCTCAACATATATTATTTTTTCTGAATACATTATGGTCTGTGTTCCTTTGTAATTTTGTCAAACTGAGTTTGAGTTACCTCTGTTAAATTTTATCATTATCGCTTAGCTCATATGAAAACGTGCAATAATATGAATCTAGACAATACATTGAAAAGTCCTCTATCTACCGGTGAAAATCTACTCTAGATTAGCCCGGACAATCAAAAAACACTTAATTTTATTGTGAACGACTGGTTATATCTATATATATTAGCTAACTAACCGTCTAACCATCTGCTCGATAGGATATCCCATCGGTAACATCTTAGGAACTATCCGGCTTTTCTTCTATGTTATAATTTTTCAATAATCTGCTCTATCTGACCTCTTTTTACACTTTGATCGTCATGAAGGATCAGTTTTTCGTAAATTTATTTACGTGTAAGAAAGTTTTAACTTTCTATATATAATTTTCTGCTCTCATACGTCATATAAGAAACTCTTGTTCAAAATTATATTCTTTTAGAGCCACCGGTTCAAACTCTGCATCGTCTGATAGCAATGCATTTTACTATATAGTGCGTATGTGATATATTTTCTTGTAATATTTAGCATATATAACTAATACCTAAAAATAAAATTTTATTTATGATGCCGTCATAAATCTTATGTTCGTAATAAAAATATTTAACAATACTAATAACCGTGTTGTTTTGAATTCGGCTTACCTTGATTTTTTGTGTTCTACTTTTGTGACAATGAGAATCTCATTCGTGAGCCAAGGTTTCGTTGCGCTCTACCATGACCTTTCAACTGATCGCATTCACTCCGAGATGCTCCACGTTAATAACTTCCACGTGTTATATATTTTATTCACTAGCGCGCTCAATATCCATCATTAAAACTCATCGTTAACATGCAATGATATTTACAAAATATTAATCATTATGCTTCTATATAAATAAGAATTTATTGCCGAACGTATATAATCGCATCACGTTAATTTACCTAATTCTTTTTTACTGTATTTGTAATCGTCGGAACAAGATTTGTATGAAAGTGTTAAAGTGATAAATGTTTGAGAATTCGTAGGATAAAGTGAAAAAATTGGGTATAAAAGTGTCCATAGAAAAAATCGAATGTGTTTGTGAGACGGAATACATTAAGGAAATCTTCCAAAATGTTGACAGATTGCTGTTCAATTGCCATTACATTATATGTTCGTATTGTAAAGGGTAGATTTAGTCTCAACTTATTGTTTAGCACATCCGTGCAAAGCTAAGGACGTTAGTATACATGTCTTAGACTGATTAATTTTAACACTGTTCGTTCGAATGAAAATTCAAGCACTAATTGTTTTTCAGGGAAAAATTGTATCTTAACTAATATTATAAATGTGAATATGAGTTTGTCTCTTACACTTTCACGCCTGAGCATTGTCATAGGTATAAAATAGGACATGGGATAAATTTCACCCAGCAAAATAATACTGTTTCCGAGTGATAGAAAAATATCGTTGACAACGTTAAACCAGCATAGCCGCGGGCAAAAGGTCATTCAGAATAATTACACAACATCTGTTTTGCTATAATTTTCCACTTGCTATAATAATTAATACAACCGCGAGCATACATAATATTCGTTTAAAAATAATCAACCGAGATTTCTGTAACTTTTTTAAGTTCCCTCCAATAGAACCTGTTTGGTGACATCATATAGGCTGACAAGGCCAAGAGCCAATTCTTTTGTCAAAAATACTCCATTGATTAGTGAAGCCATCTCGCTGCCTTGTTACCATAGATAGAATCGAAATTTCACACCTTATGTTAAAGCACATACAAATACATTATTATATTATAGCCTCGCGGTGCAATGGTAGTAACATCTACCATGGAGTTGTCTATTCGTAATTTGACTGGAGTGTGTGTATATAAACATTTTTATCATTTCTGTGTAAGTATGCTTTAGAAACTGTGCTTTTATGGAATTTAATAGTCGTCTGTGTAATTGGGCTTTCATATATATTACTAGGTGATACTCACGACTTTATCTGCTACTTTTATTATCCCAATAATATATTTTATGTACTGAAGAAAAGTCATTAGCACAAGCACAAGCAGCAAGAAAACATACATAACTGAATGCGTGTTGCTTATAGCATAGTAGATTTTAATTTTTTTAATAACTTTATATTTAAAAAAAGATATCGTGATATTTTTTTTTAAGATACAGATCACAAGGATTTAAAAAGTAAAATAAACAAAGGTTATCCAAATGTGTCCAGTAGTTTTTGAGTGCTGCACGCACAATGTCACACTTCTATCATTTTATTTATTTAAGATTACAACATTAAGCTAAAGAAATTATGTATTTGAACTATCATTTTAATTATTGTTATGAACATAAATGATTTTAAACGGTTAACCTGAGGGACTTAGTAAAGTAGATTAGTATAAGAGATTTAGTGCCCATCATCTGCAATTTGGCAAACTCCACTTTGAAAATTAAAGAAATTGTATACATATGATAGATGTACCTATTAAACCTCGTAATTATGTTGATAGGTTGCCACTGAAGATGATTCCTTAAGATAATATATTTTCCACACATATAGTAATACTACGCGATAATCCCAAAAAGGGTTGGTCTCAGGCAGGCGGCCGGTCGTAAAAATGAAGCCAAATCATGACATGTTGTGCCGACTCTACTCATGTGGGATAAGGGTAAGAAGATGATGTATACGTAAGATAGAACGGCAAAAGAACCAACACCGCAGTACGTTGAATTCATCTTAGAAGTTTTCTACTCTTGGACAGTACGGAAGTCGTGGTAGTTATTTCTTTTAAAAAGTATATTCTGCTGCTATAGAGAGAAAATATTGATAATGTTTTTATTTGTAACGAATAACTTAAAAAAATAATCAACTAATTTGAAAATTCTTTCACCTATAGAAAACTACATTATCATCGAACAACAGGTGTGGTAGTTATATGTATGTTATAAGTTACTGTTAGGTGGCTGGGTACATAAAAATAAAGGCAGTTTTAAGCATTCCCATCTTGTTGTTTACTTCAACATGGAGTGAAATTTTTTTTTTAAATCGATATTAACGGGAGCGAAGCCACGACCAAAAGCTAATATATAAAGAAGCTTCCATCACGACACGAACAATGAAGTAAGATATATCATCTATACCGTACTGTGACGTAATAACACCGTTTTCAGACTAATATATTCCCTCCGTACAATTTCAACACCGAAATTGCATATTTCACAAGAGCGAAGCAATATTAGATTTATCGTTAAATATCATCATCAACCTGTAAAAGACCCACTGCAGAGCCATAGGCCTCTTCCTTAAGGAAGGTATGGAATTAATCACTATGCCAGCCGACTTATTGTCGATTTCAAACTCTGAGAAATCCACACTTATATTTTTTTCCCACATACGGTGGTACTACAAGAACATTTCTCAGGTTCAGGTTTCCTCACGATGTTTCCCTTCAACGTCTGCCGATAGTGTTACCAATTTAAATTAGTCAATGTAAGCGAATTCCGAAAAATTCGTTGGTATTCGGGGTTCGAACCTGCAGACATCGGTTTGATATTCTTACGACCACCACGAAATAAATGTTCTCTTCAAAATCGTAAATTGGCGTTATATACCAGACATACTGTTAGCTAAAATGTGCACTTATGTTTATATACCTTTTCGTAGAAGCTTGATGGTGACCAGATTACATAATTTAGAATTGCACTATGCTTACGATCAAGCATAACAATAAAAAAACAATTAGATTCTTCATACAAAAAAACTAGTTAAATGCATGTGACAAAAAAACATGTTGCAGTTTATTCTACCTAAACCCATATTTAGTAAATACACTATATAATTTTAATTACAATACTTAAAAAAACACTATGTAATCGTTAGTTACCAGTCAGCACGTAAAGGTATTTTAGTAACAATTACCTGACTATAATATTTGTTCGTCTGGGTAACATCCGCCGTCGGCGGTCAGACTGACCCTAGATGCCCTTAATAACACATTTATACCGACATGTATTTTCATCATTCATTAATACTCACGTGTGGTTGAGTTTTACTGCAGCTAATTAATTCTCTACATCTTCATTAAATTCATAAGACTTGTTTTTTCTTATTTATAATTTTACATTTATATTAAACTAGCTGCCTAGTTTAGCTTCGCAAGGATGTATTAATGAAGGAAATGAAATGTTCCATTGACTTTTAATTGTGCAGTTTCCATTTTCATTCAGTTAGTATATCTCTGTGTAGCTAGTATATAATATAAAATTGTTTTATTGTATATTCCATACTATTATTGTTCTATTAATTAATTTAGGAACGAAATACAGTTTGTAAGAAATAATGTCACATACCGTCCAATGACAAATAAATACACAACGTAAATAAACGAATAACGGTTTAGCACCGTGGCTCGAGTGAGATATAGACATTGCGAGGATAAAATTTACCTAAGTCGTCATTTGTTTTCCGATTCAACTACAGAAGTTACCTAAATACCATCTTGGATCCACGTAACTGATTTGACTTCGCTCAAAAACGAACTGTAAGATTCATTAATGATCCCAAACTCATTAGTAGTATCGAACGGCATCCTTATGTGTATTCCATCACATGTATAAGTGGTACATATGTAATTTTCCAACACGATGTGAACGTGAAGTTTCAATATTGCACGACTCGCCTTCTGTGAGAAATTCTTTCTCATACCTTGAAAAGTAAATCGTCGAGGATAGTCCGATTTCAGAGGAGATTCCTATTGAAGTTTTTGGGGCTACAGTACTTTAACGTTGATGGCTCGGTGGTTGACGTAAGTCGGGGTCCTTGCGAAGTGAACCGGAGTTTTCGATGAAGGAAAACAACCTGATGAAACGATAGTATGGTGGTAGTTCTTTTACTTAGCCCGTCTGGCTAGCTCCCATCCTCAAAGGTAAGCTCTGTTGTGTATAGGTGTGTTTCGGCAGCTGCACTTGAGAGCCAGTCGCCGTCTAGGTTGAGCATATTTTCCATTTTAGACCACGTCGTCATTTAACATCAGGTGAAATTGTGATCGAAGCTCTAAAACCAATAAAGTATTAAAATTATGGAGTTTTTCAAAGGGGAAAATCCAGCACTTTTTAAAGAGTCGGTAACACGCATGTAATGCTTTTGGTGTTGCAAGTAATCATATGCTGCGATGACCGCTTACCATCGAATCGAATCGAACGCTTGTTTTGACATAAAAAAGTGCAAGAGTAAGTTCCCCTAAATCATCAGCATACGAAGGACAGATGCGATGTCCACTCTGGTTACGACAAATATGAGACATTTTTATTATAAAACATGAATCATGTCAAAATTGTTTACTATAAATTATCACATATTTAGGTAGAAATAATTGTCTTCGTGATTTTTTATATCTCTAAATATACTTGTAACATTTAAAGCAAAAAATTGGGACGTCTATAGATAAGTAGCTAATCAGGAAGTTTGTTAAAATCAGTTACAAAATTGTACCCGAACTAATATACACATATACAAGAGAACGTGTAGATACACGAAGTGGTAAACATATAGTATTATATTTTATTACACGTTGAGAGGTCATCTGTGACGTCGTGTTTTAATAGTCGAAATTATTAAGGTAACATAACACGTTAATCAGTAGCATTCGCATGTATCTATCAAAATATTTCAGCTAAAAATATTTAAATTACACGACACAATATCATACTTCATATGTAAGTAACCGGTAGTTATATAAAGCTTAGGTAAATTCTTTGTTACTTTTTCACATTGTGCTATTCTTTAATTACTATTGTGTCTATTAATTATAACTAAACCAGCTTTATTAGTATTTATAATTACATTGGTATGGAAGCTTATACGAAGCGAAATATTCGTAGTGTTTCTATGAGAATTATATTTATTTGCAAGTTTTAAAAGGAACTAAAACCTACGGACAACTGTCTGCGGACTGGAGATGGTTTCGTTCGATATCAATATCGATAAAACTTAAATTATCGCTAAACATTATTTGATTTACTTAATTCTTATATAATATAACGATATCATAAAAGCTTTAACGTTAACAAAGTCCTCTTAACTTAAATGTAATGAGCGCAAATTTTCAATTTCAAATTTTACAGTACATTGCAAAATTAAAAAAATGATTTCCCATTCTTTCTGACATCTCCGTCATCCACCACGAATGATTTATATGTTAGATTCGTAGTATTGTTTATTTGGGTAAATTTTGTTATAAATACTTTATAATGTGATTTGCTATGAAATACCATAGCACTAGCATCAAAATTGCAGAATAAAAATATGGCACCAAAAATGAACATTAACGTTTGTAAATAACATCATAGCAACATTTAGTTTATTGTTCTCCAATATGTACATTATGCTGTCGCTAACGGGTTTATTGCTTTGGAATGAACGTGGCCGTCTGCATGCCAAGCGGCGATTCCTGGTGATCGCCCCTTTGAATTATGCGCACGGGCACGCTTACACGTCTGCATTCAATCGCCTCAGAGATTTATGTGTGGCCCGCCTGTTTGCCACATACAAATATTTCCATGAAATTTGACGTGAGAAGCTTGGCCGCTCAAGCACATAGTCTGGCATCAACAGTCACCAAATGTGAAATACTTGCAAACTTTTGATCTACCGGCATTCCTTAATTGTAGTTTAGGTATGAACATAAATTGCAATATTATTAGATGTCTTATTATTTAAATAAAATGTATTTTTACATTGACTTACTGTAGATTATACCTAATATAAAAAAGCGATAATATCATAAAAGTTCTGTATTTATTTAATCTCGAATAATAAATTAAAATCTTAAGCCAACGGTATTATCGACAGTTATATCAAAAATTTGGCGACTGTCACCTCACTATAGCGATGCAGTTTGTAATTTAGCGTCGAAATTCATTTGTTATTTTAGTAGGAATTCTAAAGTATTAGAAAAAACATTAAACCTACTAAACATATGGACAGAGGAGGGAAGTACTGTAACCATTCGATGCGGATCGTTTTGTAGATGGTTCTAGGATATTTATTTTTGTGATTGCATTAATCCTATATTCCATTTTTCCATTAATTTTGCATACATTTTTTACCGCCAATAAAAACAAAGACGCGCATAGCGAAGCGGGCGTACAGGTACTATTTTATATAATTATGCTTTGTTAGTCTATAAAAGGAAATGAAATCTGATAGTGAAATTCCTCTCTTTCTCAATATTGGATACGCATCGATTTTGTAAAGATAAGACAAAGATTTCTCCTGTATTCTTAAAGGGTCAATAATGCGCATTCGATGCCCCTTGTTTTCGAGTGTCTATAGGCTGCGGTGACCACATACAAAGCCCCTTTGCTACCATCAGAGTAACAAAATTCTTTATGCTCTATCACTGCTTTACGTTATTACTGAGTCTACCATTTGTCTATAAATATACAAGGATTCGTATACTTTTTTACACTGTATAGATTTTGGCGTTTGATCACAATTTAATAAGGTGGTAGAGCTACGCTGAAGCTATCACTGGTTTCAGCATGAATGGGTCGGCTCGCCCGGGGTAGTACCACCCTCTCACAGAAAACCGACGTGAAGTAACAGTGGTTGCACTGTTGCGTTTCGTTCGGTCAGTGAGAGCGCCGGTGGCCCACATATATTAAAAGGCCGGCAACGTACTTGCGACTCCCATGGTGTTGCTAGTGTCTATGGACGGTGGTGATCACTTACCACCAGGTGACCCATCTGTTCGTTTGCCCCCTATAATATAAAAAAAAAAAAAAAAAAAAATTCACCTGATGTTAACCTGAGATGGTAAACATGCTATACCTAGAGGAGGGAGCTGATTATCATGTTCAGCCGCCGGAAGACACCTATAGGTGCGTGACGACAGATATGTAGGGGTTAGCTGGTACCTTTTTTTTTTTTTTAACTGGTAGCTTAGCTTTTTTTTTTTAGCTGGTACCTAGCAAGATGAGATTAAAAAAAGCCACACCACCGTCTTATGGCCTTATCACAATGACATAATGTTTTACTTTACCGAAATCTCCTGTTCATACGCGAAGATTAATATATACGTAGATCAAAGGGGTTTTCTAACTTGTTAGACCATCGAGATTTTCTGCGATAAACGCTATTTATGAGATCAGGAATTTCAAAAAACTTTACTTTTATATATGCACGGTACACGAGTTAATTGACAAGAAATGCCGACACGTCTTCATGTCAGGTGACAAAGCGGTAATATCTGCAGAAAGTGACGTAAATAAATTCGTGTATACACTGCAATCTGCCAAGTTTATTAAAAAAAATGTTGATGTAACGTGTTACTAGTTGACACTTACGTACATCCTAGTTATATTTGCATTCATATAGAGAGCACTCTTTATTTTTCATTTGAAACGTCACTCGAATGCTTCATCAGTGTCAACCGAAAGTTTGACTTCATTTCTAACATCTTTCATTTTTATCATAAGCTCACATTCATTCAAACCAACATTACTTTAAAATCTAAATAAATAATATGATATAGGTTGTATGTCGTTATGCGCGCTTGGCGCAACAAATACTGGGCAGATTTCGATCATTTTTTTTTAGATTCATTTTTAGACACATTTCGTCTGTTTACAAAAACGAAAGTTTTTCTAAACAGTGTTTAAAATTGTAAACCTCGTTGATTTCATGTTTAAAGTGTTTTATTACCAATGCCTGTCTAAGCGGTCGCTAGTAAACATTTGGTTTAAGTTTGTTATCCAAGCTAATAACACTCATTCAGAACAAAGTGTTTTATTACCAATGCATGTCTAAGCGGTCGCTAGTAAACATTTGGTTTAAGTTTGTTATCCAAGCTACTGTGAATAGCACTCATTCAATTCAATCTGATAATTCAAAAACTTTCCAATATATAGATGTTTTGCAAAGAACTTAAATTTATGATTAATATTTTTGTACAAAGATTCATTAAAAAATTAATTTATTTAAAGTAAAATTGTTTATTATTATTGTGACATTTTGATTGAAAGGGAATTATGTTATAGTTAAAATTAGCAATATATGTGTTTAATATATTATGTCAAAGTACGTAAAGTGGAACAACAATATAATCTGTATTTCACATTGTCAAATGTCATATAGTAGTAGTTATTACGCGTGATGAGAAGTAGGGCAAGCGATATGGTGCACATGCGCAAGACAACGCAAACGAAATCGCAAGTATCAGCTAGGCTATAGATATAAAAAAGATTGAAATGTCTGTCATTTGTCCCGATGTATCTCAGATAAACAACTAAACTTATTTTCACGAATGTTTTACTAGCAATAATACTTCTTAGATTCTTATATAGAGTACATGCCATTACACTTTTTTATAAGAGCTAATCAGTAATGGCAAAATTTTATAGAGGTAACTTAAAATCACTAGTAGGGTTTATTTAGTAATAACAAATTAAATTGAAATTAGGACAAATTTGAAATTATTCCAGATAGACAGTTCTCATGAAACAATTAAACTATTTCAGAAGAACGAAGTCGCGGACATTATCAAGTAATTTATAAACGTGTATAATATATATATATATAAGATATGAACATATTAAATAGGTATTATATAGCCAAATACTGGATAATAACGTTAGTTCTCTCTCCTTTCAATTATTTTTTATTCTGTTTAAAGAATGAAATTAAAACCGTCATCCCGAAATTATTTTGTAATTTTTAATCAGTATCAAGCCATGCCATCAGCTATAATATGGTATTGATTTGAAATTCCAATATGTAATTATAATAAAATATAATGTTTCCTTAAAAACAATACAATCTGAGGTTTTCTCAAAGGTATTTAAATTGTTTGTTATTCTAAAGACTAATTACCAATTAAAAAGTAAACCATTTTCAGTTTTTGCATAAGCTTAACTGCTTGAAAACGAGAGTAACATATTTCCATTCTATCAATCGTCAAAGCACAAAATGTTTTTTTTTTTGTTTAATTGAGAGAAAGCAAACATAAATAAACCTTAAATATGGACATTATCCATTTTATACGGTGACACTTTGGCAAAACGCTCTGGCGAAGATGCCAAATACTATAATATCAGCGAAGGTGCGATATCTGAGACAACGAACAACGAGAAACGTTTGAGAGATTTCTCTGAAAATACGTCTTCATGAAAATTTTATTGATTTCTGAGATTAAAATATTATATTTATGCCGTATTTAATAATTTCATGTATTTTATTACCCAAATCCGCTAACTAATTACATATTTCGCAAGACTAAAGCGATAGCAGAAATAACTAATTTTCCGCTTCGAGATAGCATGCTTATGGAGTCTTAACCAAACAACAACAGTTCTGCCTCTGTGTACATAATATCAAAATCTCTCGCGAAATGAATCTATTGTTTATATTACTCCTGATACACAATACGTATTTGACATTTTAAAAGTCTATTAACACTGTTTCTGCTAATGCTGGTGATGCGAAATACTTCATTAGAGAACCGGACATATGACATTAAGTCATGACATGACAATGAAATCATGAATGACATGTCAAAAGGTTTTTGCTTTGTAGTGTAATAAATTTTTTCACCTTACTTTACAATGAAAGATTTTGGTGTGGCAAAAGGATGTCTAAACTTACTAAAGACACATAAAATTACTAAAGTAACATATCGTATAGTATATCGTAATATCGTACATAATAAGTATTTCTTTTAATTTATATCTTTATTTAATACTAGATTTTAGAACAATCATATACAACGTACGGAACACGGGACTCAATGTTGGCAACAGTTCATAACAATTCAAAACAAAATCATGATACAGCAGCACCCTGTCTGTAATTTTTTTATTCTGTGTGTTGTTTTATCGTTAAGTGTTCCCAAAAATAGAAAGTAATACGATTTATTCTCTTATTAATAATGATGTATAATTCGATATCATTTCTCGTAATTTGTTGACGTTGATTACTAGGAACACAAACATGTTATGGGTTTTATAAAAATGGTGAACATATAATTATATGGTGTGTCGGAAGATCACTTTATTTAAAACATGACTACCGCTAAATCAAAAAACGAAACGGAGAGTACATTTTGCTAATGATTTTTCTAACAACGGTCTGCAACTACTAAGACAAATAGTGACATAGTTTCGTTAGCACAAAATTTAGAAAATCATGGAAAATTAAGTGCCCTGTTGAAAAAACTAGAACTAAAACTTGCCACCAATAACTTTTAAAATTACCTACGATGTCCGATACATACGGTTTATTAAAAAAATATAAGCAGAAGCAAGACAAAATAAATGATAACGAAAGAATCAAAATGGCGGTACTAAAATTTAGGTTATGTTGTCAAATTGACATCAAAAGATTAAAAATAATTGCATAGCTAATTCTGTATAGTAAACTGTAATTGTTGGTGAAGACTCCGATATATGTCTCACATGCCTTTTTATAAGTATGTTTTTTATCATATTTGAAATTATAAATGCTTATTCTTTTTTCTTTTCTGATGATAGCAACAACTATGTATATGTGTACTTACAGCGAAAAATTGATGTTTTTTTTACACATACATATACAAAATAGAGAATATTTAACAATCGAAATGAAATCTAACACTTTATCAAAATTATATATCTTAGGTGACTTAATTTAGCAAGGGTCGGCAACGATCCACTAAAATGCTAATAAACAGCGCAAAACCCGTTAATTTTAGGTATTATGTTAAAATCTTAATCAAATGGCTAGACAGAGGCTTAAAATATTATGCATAATATGATTCCAACCCAGACACCTGCTTTTGTCCTTCATTGTCCCAGAAACGAGAACTAGGTCGGCTGGAGGCTGCCAGACAATCACAATTTTAAATGAGGGACCCTAAATTTTGGCGAGACAGACTTTACAATATATAGCCGTTATTGCATAGGTATTTAATTGTACTCAGCTAGGGTTGCCATTCACTAAAACATTGACGGGCATGTTTGATGTTATATCATAATTTGTTCTGTACATTACAACTCCCTTCCTTTTGAACTAACTCTTTGTGGCTAATAATTTTTAATAGTTTATTATCTGCAATCTAACTTTTTATTTCATTTTGACATTGTGTCTTAATAATGCGCACTATTCAATTAGACTTTCGATATGATTCAATATTTTCTTGTTAACTCTTCTACAAAGCTATGTATTTATTCAACTAGCAATATAATAAAATCATTTAGGTATATGTAAAGTTTATAGTAAACACGTGAATAATAATTAAATGATTTAAAAAGAAGATATATTTATGTAACAAATGTAAAATAAATATATTACAGTTACAATGCTTAGTCAGATATTTACAAATTCTCTGTTCTTAATTCATTGCTTTGAAAATAATTACGTAAATTATGAGGAAATCTTTCGCAAAATATACTAAAGAAATATGACACACTGTTTATCTTGGAATAATGCTGCGTTGCCAAAAATAATAAGCACTTTGAGTAAATCACTTGTCTACAATACCTATATTATCATTACGTAAACGTTCGCGCCGGATGTTGCGTTTGAAAATGATTTGTTAGCGGAACGGATTGAAACAAGAGTTGCGTATATTATCAAAGTCGGACAGTTTTAGAGGAGTCTATTCTCGGTCCATTCATGTGTCCGCAAATATTCGTGCGGTTGTCACGAATCGAGTACCACTGATCTATTTAAAGCTTTGTCCGCACTTGACTTGGGATTTGTTTGATTATCGCGTCCATTTAGACTACGTACGATAATTGTTCGGACAATATTTTATGTTCATTACGTACAATGATATTACGGGGCTATCTATATAATTAGAATGCCCATTGAGGTCATGAACCCTATTGCGTATGTATAATATACGGAGCTGAGCTTAATGATCACGGTGTCACATTCACTAACCTGTCATGAAAAAGTTGGATGAGCATTTATTTATCTAGATAATTGTTTATACCTACAGTGCTTCATTTAACCAGTCATGTTATATGGATCCGAGTGCTGGGCTACGAAAGAGACAAATGAGAAAAGATTACATGTGGCAGGGGTGCAAATGTTAAGATGGATGTGTGGTGTAACCAGAATGGACAAGATTAAGAATTAGTATATCAGAGAAAGTTTAAAAATAGCAGCAGTTGCAGAGAAGTTCAGGAGTTATGTAACTAGAAAAGTTCTGAGTATGAAGGTAAACGAATATAGGAGTAGAGGAAGACCGAAAAAGATATGGATGGATTGTGTGAAAAATGATATGTGTATAATAGTTGTGAATACTGAGATGACATCTGACAGGGAGAGTAGAAAGGGATAACATGTTGCATCGACCCTATTTAGTTGGGATGAGAGTAAGATGATGATGATATAAAATTGGAATCGATATTTCACCAATCTAAATTATACGATCACCAAAACTTTGTATGATTATATAAATAAGAAACTAAAAGTTTATTACATTTTCCGGTAAGAACGAATTTTCCAGAAGATAGATAAAAAATGCGCGTCTGTATCAGCGATTGTCCGACTCAGTTCCTTTAATAACTTAACAATTGATAGTCTCCGATGATACTCTCACATAAAATAGGAACGGTTATGAACAAATCATCATCAGCCTGTAAGAGACCCATAAGAATAAGACCTGTAAGAGGCCATAGGCCTCTTCCCGAAGGAAGGTATGTACAGTATCACCACGCCTGCCCACGACGTATTGACGATTTCAAACTCTAAGAAATCCTCAGTTCCATATTTTTCCCACATACGGTGGTACTGCTAGAACATTTGTCAGGTTCAGGTTTCCTCTTGATGTTTTCCTTCACCGCCAGCCGATAGTGTTACCAATTTAATTTAGTAAATGTACGCGAATTCCGAAATATTCTAAAAGGTCTATACCTTAAAATTCATTTTGCTAAATCATGCCGGACAGAAACTACTCTATATGATAATAGAGGTACATAAAAAATCTTTTATAAATTTAGCATGTTCAGATACCGTTTAAATTAACGTAGATTCAAATCTAATAACGTGCCTATACTTTCTTGGACAAGAAAAATAAAGTGATGAAACCTTAGTTTGGTTGCTTGTATTTTCTAATACTCGCCTGGTTAGCTAACACCCTCGATGGAAATTAACCACGATATATATAACTTTGAGAGACTTGAGAACCAATGCTCATTTAAAACATATATTAATTTCAATTGAGATTGTAGTCGAGTACTAAATCGATATAATATAAACAAAATGGTAGAGGTATGCTTTTGTGCATTCGCACAAACCCAGAAACCCAGAAGGTATTGGATAGATTTCTATCAATTTTTTTAATTGTTACTCTTACATACTTGGTCCTTAACCAAAAAAATGTCCCGATATTTAGTATAAAGTTGTTAAAGTTTTAAGAAACTACAATTTTTATAATCTTTTACAAAAGACCAAAGAAATTTTATAAGTAAAGTACTACATTCTTGCTTTCGAAATTATTGATGTATTTTTCATTGTAAATAAAATATAATGGTAAGATAATAAACTACTCAAAGTAGCGGGTATGAGCTAGTCTAGGAATAAAAAATAACTATGTATGATAACGTTTATTGTTATATTTATTTTTATCGATTAAATAGGTTAAACTATATCGATGTTAGAATTTAACCAAAGAAACTAACCGGCTGAACATAAAACAGGGACTAATTAACAAATTCACGTAATGGGAACACACTGATGCTTGGTCGCAAATTTTCATCGTTATGGTTGGCAGTCAGCCACGCGAGTACTGGAAAATACCTTACTAGTATACTATGCCTACATCAGGGTATTTTCTTTATTAAACTCAGGAGAAAAACAGATATTTGAACCCACTTTGTCATATCTTCCTATTCAAAGATAAGTATTAAATTAATTGTTTGAAGTGTTTTCTAACTCTAGGTTAAATGTGACCTTACCATCTTAGACCACATCATCATTTAATATCAGATGAGATTGTGGTCAAAACGTTTACCTATAAAGTATAAAAAAAAACGAATGATTTAAATTTTCTATTAAACAATCATTTTCGACCATAAGGGCAGAGCAATTTTATGGAAATTTTAAAATACACGACATTTTGTTAAGGATAAAAAAACTTTTTTTTATATATTATTTCATAACTGCGTTTCGACACACGAAATTTCGAAGCACAGTATGCTAATACATCATACATATAAGACAGTACGGAGCGAAAGTTATGAAAATTAGAATTTTGATTACGATGGTATTCAAGAAGTCTTTCCATGAAATATCAAATTTCTGTAATTATTTCTTTTAATATAAGTAGTAGTTTTAATATATTCTTACTTACTATTTATTCTTCTATATGATTAACTTTCAACTTAGCCTAATTTTGAATCTAAGTTTCTAAACAAATAGAAGAGTACGTGGAATTTTATCACAATAACCACAATTTACTGTATACTTTAGTTCATGTAGAAGGAGCTATAGTTTACTAAGTTTTTAAAAACTACCTATGTTGAAAAATAATTATAAACATGTATACTAGCTAACTCTTCTTATTTTCCTATAATGGCAACCAACCATTACTATTGAAAACTATAACTGGCATTATCAATAGGGTAATTTATTTATTACAGATGTTTTTGTGGTGAGATCAGTGTTCTGACGAAATGTTCGTCTCCTTGATAGAACTTTCTAGAGAGTTTTCGTAACATCCGAGAAATCATGTTCCCTTTTATTATTTTTAGTTCACCTCACTTGTGCAAAACACTATTTACGCAAAATTTCACAATTATTACACAATATATAGCCAAATAACACTAGATAAAATAAAAACTTCTACATATAAGATCCCACAAAAACTCTCCCACGTAACTCATCAAGAAAAGGTAAGTAAGCAGAATGGTAACATTGGCAAATTGCATGACAATGTTTATCTACCGATACTTAAATACATATCTTTGAAGTATACGTAGATACCTACGGTTTGTACACTACTTATATATTAACAACAAATTAGTATATATTTCGATCTGAGAAGTATTACTGACACAATTCCTATACATTATTGGAAGTTTTGCATTAGTGTATGTCACCTGTATTACAGCAAATAAGTTCGGCTTAATGCTTTCTTGCTTGATACGTTTTGAACAATATCATTAAATGTTTAGTTTTAATTATGAAGGCTAATGTTATTTTTTTCTTTTAATGGCTCTCATCACCTACTCATTAGGACGCTTAATAACAAACGTGTACAATACTGCAGACACCGCTGATATTAAATGAACTATATAATATATTTCGCCTAATCTGGTCTATAAATTATACTTCAATAATAGTAAATGTATTCGTAAATAATCAGTGATTCACTTAATCTGATACTGAACCTATTTGGAAAGCTAATAATATTCCTGATTCAGTGTCGATGCGCGACCGGTGCGCGATGCCGCGGTGGCGTGATACGTCGCAAATCGGGATTCTGGGCAAGCGTAGCGTAAATACGTTTTAAGCTCTTACGTGTTAAATAATAATGTGTGACTCATTCTATTTTTTTTTTAACTTTGTGTAATACAACACTAAATTTGTTTGTAAATCTGTTATTACTCACTGGCTTTTGTTTTCGACTTCGCTCGCGATAATGTAGGTTTGTTCTAACCCTCGAGACCTGTATGTTTTTCATGATAGAACTGTCCTTTTTGTACGCCTGACAATATATATGCAAAATTTCATAATGATTGGTTGAGTAGTTAGAGTGTGAAAGAATAGGATTAGGATTTCGTTGCGATATAGTTATTTCACAATTTATTATGAAATTTTGTTTGTTTTATTGTATTTTGAAGACACATGTGATAAATGTTACGAAATCAAAAGCATTGTGATTCTACTTTTTTTTTAGTGAGAAAAATTATAGCTCATTTCAAGCAATAAATATTTATTCCCCATCGGAAGCATACGTTCATTCAAATGCTGCATATAACAAGCTAGAAGACAATCGCACCATAAAATTGTTGTTATTACGAACAATGTTTTAGATTTTAACTCCAATTCCCTAATTATTATTATTAAACTTTTATCTGTATAAAAAAATCTGCATAATAAATAATAGTAATAAAGGATTAATGACGTTATTATTATTATCTATTCTTTAATATTTAATTTCATACAAACAAAAAACGAAACACAATAAAAAATTAAATCTATTGTGTTGTACATAAAATAACGTAGTGAACTTTGATTACAAACTTGATACAATAATCAACTACATAGAACATAGTTTCGATTGAAGTTTTGAGGTTAAACTAAAGGTAATTACATAAATTTATATTATAATCAGCGAAACGAACTACCTGTTGTACACCTTTAATATGTTTTGTTAAATTTAACATTTACTTTACTTTTTTCTAATAGTACACGTGTCTTCATTATTTGAACGTTAGTAATTTTAAGTGGCTGGTTTTTTATTATTTTTGTAACCGTGACGAGTACGTCCGCGGTACGATCCGCTGAGCCGGATCTCATTTCGTGTCCAAAATGTGGCGCCAGAGCTGACGGAACCAACGTTCGATAATTATTTATACAGATATAAGGTTCACTACACACGTACGTTCAGAATTGTGCGCGCTTTATGACTTTTATAATATATATGTGTATATTATGCACGTATAAATGAACTCTTTCTTTGTAATTGAGTTTTTAAACTAGTTTTTGCAAATGTATACGTAGATATAAGTCTTGATTCAATGTTGTCCACTCTATGTTGTGTATTGGCATCTCAACACTTTTTTTTTACTGACATCACTTTTACAATAAACAATATATAACTACTTTATTACTTGTATATATACATTTATAATCTCAAAAAGGAATACGTGTTATGAATGAGTGATTCTGTTAAGATAGTATGATGGTAGGGCTTTTTCTAAGTCCACCTGGCTAACTAACCACCCTCAAGTTGAAAATCTGTCGCCAAGCACCTGTTGGTGTGTTCCGGCAGCTGCACTTGAAAGCCAGTCTTCCTTTAGGCTTAGCGTGACTACCATCCTAGACCACATCATCATTTAACATCAGATGAGATTGTGGTCAAACGCTAACCTATAAATTATTAAAAAAATAATTTCCGTAGGTGAATTATTATATTACATAGATAAAACAAAACTATGACCGATTCATTTATCTATAAGACTCGGTTAATAATGAATTTAATCCAACCATGCGGATCTCAGTTCAAAGTCATACGTCAAAGAAATAAGTTCTATTCACGTCATTAACATTTTCTTTCGTCTGTATATTAAATAAAACCATTGAGATAACTACTGTTTTTCAAAAGAATATTTTAGAAGCCCGTTACGTGGAAATCGAGATGGAAGATCTTACTTCAGAATTATTAATACAAATAAACTCAAATCTCATCTAAATATGGCAGCAGTCGAGAAATTCCTAGCAGAAGTATCAAAGTAACATCAAACTGACTTGATATGATAGATTTCAGCATAGTGACGCTTTATTTCTGCTTTTTAACTACTGTCCATGAAATGCCAAGCGTGATACAAATAACAAAATAAGAATATTGTCTCTAATACTTGCAGACATTAATTCAATTAATACAAAAACACAATTTTTATCTTGAACATGCGCATTACAGAAAATCATTGTGAACGAAACTACTGTTCAGATATAGTATTAATAAATATTTAGTTACCGTTACTAGTAGAGATATGGCTGTAGGCATTTATGGGAATTTGCAATAAGATTTTTATTTAGCAGTTTTAATATGCAAGCTGTTATTGAAACAGTTATTTTTATAAGCACTCCTGTTCGGAGCCGACGTTAAAACGAGTTTTTAAAGAGTGAGCAGCTACGGCGCGCCGCGCGGCTGCACGCGCTAGACATTCGTGTGTTGCAACCCTAAGGAACATACCTCTATTCTCAAATGGAGTCAACGCCCGCGCAATACTGCGCTCGACACCAAAATCATATTCAAACGTATTTGCATTTTTGCTGGATCACTGACAGATACCGAATATCGAGGATTATATGTATTGCATTAATACCGTCGTGGTTTATTTCAAACTTAGCAAGCGATTACGTAACTGTCTGAAAATTTATAAGGCGGCAACATAACCGACAGTGCACTTCGTCAAATGTTATTATGATAGTTCTTCTAAGCTGTAAAATCTAAAATTAGATCTTATATATACGTGTATCGTTACAATGAAAATAGTTTAGCAATAAAAGGCATTTTAAAATAAAAAAAATGTAAATGAAACATGGTGCAATAATATTAGTAAGTTGACATAACGCATTCAAGGATTCGGTGTATCTTTATATGGCCTTAATTTTTATCATGTTACTATGTTTTGTAAAAACTTAAAGTTAATAGAAGAATGAAAAATAAAATGTGAAAACATTTATAATACATAAACATTATATTGCATATAACTGTGAAATATTAATTTATTTGACATGTATTTTTTATACATGTACCTTAAATGAAAGAACCTTCGGGAAATCATCATGGAACCTGTTCGGAACGAGATCTAGTATCGTCTACATAAGTAAAGTCGACATTGGACCGCGACCCGGTTGAACCGGAGTGAGCGCGCGGCCGCGGCTGGGACGCACATTGAAGAATAGTGTCTGGCGATCGTCTAGTGCGCCTTCGGCAACCCGCGAACTCGTGACTCACGCGCAGGCATCCGACCCAATACGCCAATACGGCTTTCGTCAATGTTACCAGAATATTCTATAATTTCAATGCATTATTTAACAAGGAAATACATTCAAACATCGTTATTGTTAGATTATATTTTTACTTAGAACCAGTTTTTATTATTTAACTGGTTAACTACCCGACTTCGCATGGATGTACTAACGAAGAAAATGATACTAAGTCTTCACTTTACAATACGTGGGTAATAATATAAAATGACAATTGAACAAATGAATGTCAAGTTGTCAATACTTTTTAAGATCTCCTTTCTGTTTTTTTGTCATTTACTTTTTTATAAGGAGATTTTTATCCCAAATTGTTCACTTGTTTCGTCCGATTTTTTAAATATCTTCTTTCATCCAATCCCTATCCTAACAATTGCAAACAACAAAAATAAAAAGACTGCCGTGGGCCACTCGCTTGCTACGAAGTCCCTTTCGTAGTATATTATTATTGACAAATAAATACAAATAAATGAGTTACTAGCGTCTGAGAACAATTCAATGACACGCAGAAATAATTAAGTGAAGGAATGGTCGGAAATTTCGTAATTAATATATTTTTTCTAGTTGTAAAAACAAACATCATATTATAAATCATTCAATCCATCTAATTACTTATAAATTTCATCAGACAAACATAACTATAAGTAGACAACTACACTCGATACGTTACAAAACAGCTGACGCGCATGCCGTGTATAAGCTATACCTGCGCAAGTGCGAGCCGGGTCGAACTTATTAGCTGCCTTTAAACGGCAATTGATGTTTTTTATATGCTTTATTTACATAGATAATAAAATAACCTACTGAAAATAATATATAGCCATTACGACCTTACAATTCATTTATGTTTAAATCAACTCACTTTTCAATCAAATTTCCTTGAGTCCAAATAAATCTCAAACACTACTACTGCTAAAACTGGATTACTAAGGTAAAACAAAATTTTTGATATCATTTTTATTAATATAGCTTGATAATTAGGATTAATAATAATTGAATACATTACGAAAATTTTACTAGCCCTATCAAACAGCTAAGAAATCATATAATGGATTCCCGCTGAGACAAACTCGTGTGATAACCACAGTTATTAAAATATGACAATTAGGATTAATTATTCATTAGAAAAATTATACCAGCCCTATCAAACAGCTAAGAAATCACATAATGGATTCCCGCTGAGATAGACTTGTGTGATAAACACAGTTATTACAATATGACAATGACTGGAACGCGACCAGGTCTAACACACGTTTAGACTTATCGCATTGGGGGATTATCCGCTATCTAGTAACTAAGTTAGGTGGTAGGGATTGTGTCAATTAGTTTGTCCCGTTTTAACTTCATCTAATACATAACCAGTTTCCGAGAAGTTTGCTCGCCGGCATGGTAGTGGTCACTGGAGATGCATAAGTCGATGGTCGGCATTGATTTTGAATTGCACTATATTTACTCTGAGTTAACAGCTTCGTCCATTACTCGTTATACAATAAAAAAACATTGTTTTGCATATATCTATTTTTTGGAATAAAACATTGATCTGTTAATTTATTATTCTAATTAGATACTATATTATTATACAAAGCCAGTTTCAGTATATATCTACGAATTGTTTGATTTATAATCTAGGTATTATGTTATCTCCGAGCACTGGTAACACCACGGCCGGCTAGCTAACACGTACGTGATCCTCGGACCAGACGAAACACACACACCTGTTTTCAATTTGTTTAGTCTGGATATCGGGAACGAACAGTTTTATGAAATCTAGTAAACTGTGTTCTTTCATACACCGCAAAATTGTAACAACAGTCGGTGTTTGTTGGCATTGAGGAAAACAATATAATTTCTGATTCATAAATATTACTAGATTTATTGTAAATTTATTTCTATAAGGAAAACAAATCTATTGGCATCCTTTTGGTTAGTTGTCATACCACTGATACGTCACATAAAGACGAACTTCTTTACCTTGATAGTATTTTGGAGTAACTACTATTCCACTACCAATACAAATACTACTGACTAAATGAATGTAATTTAAATGGTCAATATATCATGATAGTATTAAAGAGTTCGTTCGGGGTACTATCTATTGGGAAGTTTTGCATAATATATCCAATGAGACAAACGGAATTTCCCAAACGCCAGGTATATTGAAAAATTGATGACGATGACTTGATGATGGAGTGTACTAAGAACAGTACCGAGAGAGAATCGTTGAAGAGTGTTAGTTGGGAAAACAGGTATTTATCACAGCATGTTCACCGATCTCTGTTTGAATATGGCTAAGATTTTCAATGACCTGGTAGAGATATCTCATTAGCAACACGCAACAAATAAAAAAAAACAAATCATTTGAACCTACAAAGGATATGGAACAATGAGGCGATTATGTTCGTTACAATAAAAGTTCCTAAAAATATAAAATAAAAATAATATAAACAGTCTACGACCGAAACAAAACCAGAATTATAAATTCATACTAAATCAACAAGTTTTGAAATATTATCCAATGTAAATATAGACATAGTCTCCAAATAACAATTGCATGGGCGTTAAGTGTATTTGCGTTGATGCAACAGCATCTGTAAATATGCTTTATGAGTGTAAATCTTGTGACTGGCTACATTCGCAATACCGATGCTTTAGTTACAAACGCGACACTTGGTATTCTGCACATTATTTTTGCTATGGGATAAATGAAAGAGTATTTTAATTACAAAAAAAAAGCAGTATAGTTAAATTTCAATACTGAACGGACACAACAATCGGGTATAGTTTGTAATTTTTATTTTTATTTTAACACTTAACTAAAGTACGGTGTTTGTCAGTTTTTGGATAAGTATTGCTAAATATTATATTCAAAATTGTATCTTGTCAAGTTAACTTTAAAAGTAACGGGTAAGAGAAATAGTGCTATTCCTTTTTTTTTCGAAATGATTACATCATCGCATAGTTGTAGTAAGCACTAGTATCAAGCCGAGAGATCGCAGATTAATTCTTTTATGTAATGAACATAGTTATCAATTTCGTGTCACTGTGTTAGATATCTATTATATACCATAATACAAACTATGCTTAGTTTGAAATTAAATTACCATGTGTGAAATATGGTTCTAGTATTTAAATATTCATTTTTTTTAATAGCCGGGATCTGTTGGACGGGGATGGACCGCAGCGGGCGATGCAGCTCAGTTGCGTCATTGCGCGTGAGCCGAGCCGAGTGCTGCGCCGGAGCCTCGCGATCGCCGGCTGCCTGGAGCCCTAAAGACTTGGATAGTGGCGAGATATTCTTCTATAAAGCACTCTCTGGGGGTGTACCTTGTACAGCGTGTGCTGGTGCGTTAATACAATTCTGTTTTCTAACAACGAAACTTTTTAGGTAACCAACGCAATAGTGGCCATTCATAAGACTCAATACCAAAACAAAATATTTTACACTAATCATCGAACGGTAATAATAGTTCTTGAAATATCGAACATTGAAGAATGCCGAATAACCGCCACGGAAAAACATTCCTTGTTGATTGGCTCAAAGTAATACATCTCACACGACGGGTACGATAGAAAGACCTAATTACCATCTTCTATTAGTTGGAGAGGCAGTCCAATAGGTATCTAAAATAATAAGTCACGAGCTGTTCAATGATTAACACTAAATATTTGTGCATTTCAACTCAATACGCGGAAAGTCCTCTATTGATAATATTGTATAAATTACGATTACAGAGCTCAAACACACTTCAAACATCATGTATTGTTTCAACTATAAATTAGAACAGTGGGTTCAACGTACGATAGATTACTTCGTTATTGTTCAGATTAACGTATCGCTTGCCGGCGATATAAACTCCAATGAAATTAAGAAAAGACGCACAAGTCTTGGCAAAATGACAATCAATTTCTTATGCGTAAAACAATTTTGCAAACAAACGAAAATTCAAGTTACATAAGTGCATACATGTGTTTCTATAAATAAACATTCAGAAATAGGTATGGTAAAACATAAATAGTATTTCCATGAGATGTATACAACACAATAGCATTTCAGTTCTTTTACTGATCTCCTATTATCTTCAATATAGTTAATTTATTAATATTAAGGTATCATCCATGGCCAAAATTTTAAATATCTACGCATAGCAATTTCAATGGTGATCAGTTGAACGACATAAACATTTATTCACTGCAGCGCCATCTCGTGTCGAGTGGCAAAATAGAAAAAAAACTTTCTTCATGTCAAATGCTGTTTTGCCACTTTTATACTTATATATCGATTAAAAACAAGTACTATACTCACAAACCGTTATGATAAAAATATGGCATTTTGTCTAAAAGAGAAAATACACAACAAATATTATCTTTTTACTTTCAATAATTTTAAATATATGTTTTTTTTTATTTTGACGTTTCTTTATACTTGATAGTTTTTAACATTTTACCACGATCTCACTAGATGTTAAATAATGATGTTGTGGGAGGTGCGAAAACACTAATCTAGAAGGGAGCTGTCAATTACAGCTGCCGGAACATAATTATAAATGCTTGACGACAGATTTTCAACTTAAAGTCAATAGCTAGTCAGACGAGCATTAGAAAAAGCCACATATTTTTTTATAACGTACAGAATCATGTGCCGGCGTATCGTGTGGAAGTGGACGTCGATGTGTGGTACGCAGCGGCCGTGCGCAATGCGTATGCGCCGCCACCTGTCGTCGCGTCGGCGCCGTCTGCGGTAGTGACGGCAAAACCTACGTTTCACTTTGCCGGTTACGAAGGCGCGCCTGCCGTCGCCCGGCCAAGCATTTGGTTCTGAACTATCCGGGACCATGCCAAGGTAATAATTATAACATTTATATGTTTAGATTATCAACTGCCTACGACTTCGTAGGTGTTATTTATACAGTACATATTTTAGATTCGTTATTTTATTAAGTTATAAGTATATTGTATGATTTCTAAAAACATTCCTGTAGTATATTTTTCGTGACAATAGCTTGAAAATATAAAGCTTGATTTTAAGAAATTCTTAAACTCAGTCAATGTCGGGCTTTCATATACATCTCGCAAAGTTTCATCTACTTACCTCTGTCATAAAATTAAAAAAAAAATATTTTTTAATTGTTAAGCACTACTAGAAATATATTAATATAGATTTGATTCTTTATATGTAAGCGAAAATATGTATTTTCAATGAAAATGCTTAGGCCTAAATTTAATTTCCAATACGTCCAGAAATCAATAATTATAAAAAAAAAACACATTATTGACCTTTACTATACATGAGAATTTCTAAATAACCCTCCTGATACTCATAAAAATGGTAACAATAAAAAGATATAAATCCATAATGAAATAATAAGAGAGTTTCTAAATATAGGTACATATATAGTCTAATCTATTCAATCGTATCCTGACTACCAAGACACAGGCCCGGCCTAGTTTGGAAGTGATTGTAAAATTATGTGTAAAATGTAACATGTTAATAAATCAAATTTTGAATTTCAATGTACTTAAAATAACTTTTCAATATACAAATACAATGTCAATCAAACACTAACAAAACTTATAACTTCAATTATACCGGTAATATATTTTATTTGTAATTGCATCATTAAAAATACATTAATCTTAATGAAGACGTAATAAACATATTAAATGAACATTACACAATCCCAGTCACCGTTCAATTACCACTAGATACATCCCACGGGTGTGTGTGTGTGTACGTTGCATATTAAATATCTATTTCTATGTATAGAGATATAATTATTTTAGTTCACGTAGCAACAACGCCTTCATCCATCGTTTGCAATGCTGTTAGCAACAGACCAAGCAATTACATAATGTAAAAACATGCAGCGCCCGTCGCTTGTAGTGTGCTCCGACCTCACCGTTTCATTATCGACGCGTTGAAGCTTGACCCGCTCGTATAATATAAATTATAACGTTATACGACGATATTGCATGTAGAAAGTAATTGAACGGACAAATACCGAATAGAACAGAATTCGTGAGAATGAATTGATGGATGTTTGCTACTCTTTCACGCAAAAAGTGGATAATAAATTTTCATGAAATTTTACAGTAATATAGCTTACACATCAGAATAACACATATGATATCATTTTTATTCTTTAAATTAGCTATAATATAACGTTTTTTTTTTAATTCAATAGAAATGAAATTATTTTATTAAAAATATTAAAAAAAAAACACACACAACATAACATAAAATTTATTAAAGAAAGGACAGTAAAGGACAGCACAAAAAAAATATTTATTAAGTATTCACAACAAAAAGCAACAACAATTTGTATTCAGTGTAAACATTGGATGTATTAATTGTCCAAGTACATCACATACTTTATCGAAATGTAAATCGTCGTCTGTTTGTGAAATATGCAACGAACGACATCACAGGCTTTTGCATTCTGTTAAAGATGCTTCCACAAAAACGCATTTATTAACTTCTGACCTAACAGCGATATCTATGCATTGCAGTCCTTTACCGCCGTCTGTTTTTTTTTTTTTTTTTTTTTTTTTTTTTTTCGAACTGACCTACACTGCCGGCTTATTAGGCCTTCACAGTTCCACCGGACTACTAAGGGGAGCGCTTAGGGCACTCACCCGGTTGTTTTTAGGCGAAACATCTCAAGGGCACTCGGTGCACCTCGGCTTGAGCTGTCGCCGGATTCCCAAACTAACTAAGCTAGCTAAGCTATCTATCCATACATACTCATATATGAATTCGTGAAAAATGCATGTGTGACCATGCATGTTTCACGAATGTATATGTGTATTTGGTATCTGACTACTGTGTTATGTGACCTATTTCAGTCCGAAAAGGGCAAAAAAACAGCCCACCACTGAGTGCCTAGATGTGCAAGAGTGTGGGGTGATCGTGTAAGTGTAGAACATGTGTAAATCACTGTATTCGCGCGAGTAACATACTCGAGGGCTCCACACCGAGGGACTACCTAGGCTCGAGCAGTTACAAGAAAAATCGCGACGAGTGTGCGGGATCGAATCTTCACCCCCCGCTCACGGAGGCGTGAGCAGAGAGAGTCGCGGGCGTGGGCGCAAACACGCATCTTTTGAGAGGGAATCGAGCTAAAAAAATAAAGTACAACGGCACGGTGCCGATTTAACTAAGTAATTACGTAACAAATCCTAATGTATCGGTCTATTATGTATGAACACGCGGGTTCGATCTGATATTTTGATTTACGCGAATTTATTTATGCGCGGCGCGGGTTAATTGCTGTACCGTGGTCGCGACGGCCGGGAAAGCGGAGATAGCGTTTAATAGCCCGAGCTCAGACGTACTATTAACTAACGCGTTAAATGCGATTATCTCTTGTACATCGTGTACCAAGAGTAAGCGAGCTATCCAGTCTATACCGGAGGTCGATGCTGAAACCGCGATAGGTGGCGCAGGAGTGGACAGAGCCTTTGGGGGCTGGGGCTTGGCTTTAGGAGCCGAGGGAGCTGGCGGGGAAGGCCTTACGCGCCAGGAGAGCGCGCTCGGCGGAGTAGCGGATGCTGCCGGCGCACTGGAGGTGCCCGGCAGTTCGGGGAAAGCCTTCTGGCTTTGTATGGGCGGAGGCGGAGGCCGATTCGTCCGAGTCGGCGGGCCGTGCGCCCTGGACCGGGTCGCACGACCGCCGCGACGGTGATAGGTCGAGCGAGGCGCACGGGGACACCCGCGATAGTTCGCGGTATGACCCGTTTGCTCGCAGAGGACGCAGCTCGGAGGCTCGACGGATTCGGGAGTGCGGGGGCACTCCTTAGTGGAATGATCCCCGAGACACTTGACACACCTGGGACGCAGGTGGCAGTGTCGGGCGGAATGACCGTACACCTGGCAGTTGTGACACTGCGAGGATACCTGGGACTTGCGAGGAAGCTCGACGAAGACGGGGGACAGGCCGCAAACTGAGTTGAGGCTGAAAATAGCCTTGCCTTCCAAGGTGCGGTCCAGAGTGACCAACACCAGGTTGAAGGGGGCCTTCGTACGGGGGTGGTGCATGCGCTGCACGCTCCGGACTGGGAAGTCCTGACCGTTCAGGCAATCGCAGATGTCGTATTCGGTGAGTTCAGAGGGAACTCCCCGAATGACGACACGGAGGCGGCGCTCTTCCTCGAGCGCGTGGGTGAAGAAAGGGAGCTGACGCTCCCTGAAATATTTGGTGAGCTTGCGATGCTCATCGGGGGTCGAGACACGAATAGAAATGCCGGCAACAGTGTTGACGGCGGACTTGTAGACGATTTCCTTCGACTTAAGGTCTTCAGAAATCTCTACCCAACGAGCTTTGTCACGGAAGGTGACGGGAGGCGGTAGGCGTGGCTTCTTAGCCGCGACCGCGGGTTCCGCAGCCGAGGCTTTAGCCGAATTCGCGGCAGAGGGCGTGGGAGAGGCTCGGGGCACCCGAGCGCCACCTATATTGGGCTGCTTTGGGATCGGACGTCCCGCAGCAGAGTCGCTATCTGTCTGAATCGCGGCGCGTGGGCGTTTACCGCGGCGCGTGACGGTTGTGAAACCGTCATTATCAGCGGACGATGTCGCGGGCGCGGGCGAAGTCGCGGGCGCGGGCGCTGCCGCGCGAGGCGCGTCGAGCTCCATGTCGGAGTCATCGTCGGAGTCGCAGTCGGACGGCGCGAACGGGTCGTCGCGGAAACAACGCGGGACTCCGAACTCACTCTTATACCCGTTACGCGCGTAAGTGCGTCGGAGCCTGTCGAATTCTGAAACTAACAGCGGATTTTGCTGACGCGCGAACATATGGAACCTAATGAGGTCCTCGAGTTGGACGGTGTCATCTAGGGCCTTAGGGGCCTGAAGGGGCGGCGGGATCGCGGGGGTGGACATGACTAACCTCCCTGCCTGAGGGGCAGGGGGGTGCGCCTAATTCAAATCTAACGGACAATCCGTGTCCGGACCAAAGGGAAAAACGCGACGCGACGCGAACGCGGATCTTCTCTTCAAAACTGCACACGGCGCGGCGCGAAGAACGACGCTCTGCACGGCACACGACGCGCTGCACGACTCTCGAAGCGCAGCACGAGGCACGACGCGTAGCACGGCGACTCGACGCACTGCAAACAGTGTGCACGGCTTCGCACCGAAAAGTGCGGTTTAAATGGTGCACTAATGGAGGTGCACCGTCGCTCTGAAAAGAGCGTACGATCGACAGTAGCCGCTCGAACACACTAAACTTCCGGACACACACGAAAATATCCGACAACTGCGCGCGAGTTGCCGAACTAAACGGACCGTCAGAGCTGCGAGCGGGCACGTGCGCACCCGGCCGCTGCTCGAACGAGACTCCCCGCCGTCTGTTGTTTCGCCAACGAACTTTATGCCTTCATTTCTTCCTCAAAATCATACGTCAATAGTATGTCAGCCAGTATCCAGCCACAGCGATTTCTAATGCCGCCATTCTGTTAACAACAGCGCAAGTATATGCTCGACATAAACAGTACACTATACAAATTACTTTTTACTGCTTGACATAAAAAACCGCCAACGAAAAACACTGTACTATACATATATTTACTTTCTCGATTATCACATACAGATTTTCAGGAAATCTGAATAATGTGTAAAAATATAGCGATCAATTTCAATGGTTATACTTAGATTATGTCTGTTGGTTGGTAAATCACATTATTGTCAAGAACTTGAATAACATACAGTTGAATATCTTACAATTCTCAGCACAATAGGATCGTTTGCGGCATTCGTGGTAATGGTATGCAATGCTTTCAGTTTGTGCCAAGCCCACAAACGTGTTTTGTTGCGGCCTGTGTTAGACTGAATTATGGACTCGTCTCAAGACGTACAAATTTAGGAGTTAAAATTACGCGGTTAAAATATTTGCTTTTTGTTACCAACAAAGATATTTTGAATCGGTCTCCATATATATTATGAATTTCACCAATATAATTATTTAAGATAACCAACTATAATTCAAGTTATAAAAGGTAAAATGAAGGAAAACCAGGCATGGTATTAGGGCTTTTTGTAAATCCACCGGGCTAGCTACCAACCTCAGGTTGTAAATCTGTCACCGATCACCTATAGGTGTATTCCGGCCTCTGCACTTGAGAGCCAGATTCCGTCTAGATTTATCGTTTTTACCATCTTAGCCAGATTATCTTTAATTATCATGTGGGGTTGACGTCAAACGCTGAAGTCTATAAAAGTATTTTAAAAAGGCTGCCAAAGGTATTTAGGTATAAATTACAAAGAAAACCTATGACAATTAGATATTGAAAATCTTTCTGAAATACTAAAATCGGTTTTAGCTTTTTGTATTACTTATTTTTAATTACATTATTATAAACAAATTCGCATTACATATTTAAGGTTTCCCTTAATTCGTATACGAATTAGCACAAGCACGGAGCACCTACCCCGTGGAATATACATGTGTATAATAATGGTAGTATAGTTTTATTTGAAAGAAAAGAGTACAATTTTAATTTCGCATGGCATAGCAAACCGAACCGCCGTATTCGTTTTATTCAAATATACTCGAAGCATGACGTTATGCTACCCCAATAGACATTCGTTTTAAAATAAATCTTTTTGAGCTGCAACCATTATTGTAAATGATAAAGTATATTATAAAATTTATTCACTGCGTCACTACGATTTGCTAGCTCGTGAACCTGTTTTATTTATTATTTTACAAAATACCTATTGTAAAAAGTCCCTGAAGATAAATAATTGCAGTGCGACGAATTGTAGGCAGCCTTAAATGTGTTAGTATCGTACCGTGCTTTACAGTGTACAATAAACCTATGTCAGTTTCTAAACACGGTAACATTTTATTTATTATTATAATTATTTATGATCTAAATTATTTTACTTACAATGTTTGTCGTGGCATTAAATAAATACCTATATGGCAATTCAGTAGAAATCGTTGTACGTGGGTAAGAGCCAAACAGGTTATAGGAAGGTTTTTGAAGCGATGATGGCTCAGCTGGTAGTGTGTTCGAACATAGCGTCGAAGGACGTAGGTTAGAATCCAAGCAACTGAGTCGGAGCTTTCGGTGAAGGAAAACATCGTGATGAAACCATAGCATGGTAGTAGGGCTTTTTCTAAGTCCGTCTGGCTAGCTACCACCCTCAAGTTGAAAATCTGTCGCCAAGCACCTGGTGTTGGGTTCCGGCAGCTGCACTTGAGAGCCAGTCTCCCTCGAGGTTTAACGTGAGTTACCATCTTAGGCCACATCATCATTTATATCAGATGAGATTTTGGTCAAAACGTTTACCTATAAAGTATTAAAAAAAGATTCGGCTTCTGCAGGTGTAATCAATGGACTATAACAACCCATATCTTTTTCCAAAACGTTTGAATATATAGCGTTCGCTTTTTTGTTTGTACCCAGATTTCTTTAAATAATCTATAGTTACATAATAAAGCTGCAGAGATTTTTGTATTTTTATTAATCTGAGCGCGCAAATCAGGAAGTAAAAGTTAGATTCGGATTTTCTTATTCCGTTTTCTGTGATACCCACAACTTCATTTGCATTGTTTGTTCTGTCAATAACATATTTAATGAAAAGAGGAAAAAATATAAGCACCAAACCGCTTATCCCACTTCCCCGCGGCAAGAAAATACATATGGCAGAGCGTGTACTGCTTATAAAAATCATAGTTCCTTAAAACTTTATATTAAATGAGACATTATGATATTTTTTTTACATAATGAATTGTATAGGTAAAAAGACAAAAAAAAAATATTGAAATCTATCCAGTAGATTATAAGTGATGCGCGTACAACTGTACATCTTTATCATTTTATTTAAATATAGGTTATTCAGAAAAGTTATATATTATCTGGCATCACCCTGTGACCAATAGGAGTATAGTAATTGGCATACAGAGTGTACGTCAGGAAGTTTATCAAAGACAAATGAAGGCGATGGAGAAGTTTAGCGCGACGCGGGTCTCGCAGGGCGAGAGCGGGAAAAACTAAACGCGAGTGGAACATTAGTAGATTACCCACAAAGAAATATTATGTTAATCCTAGATGGATATGACTGTACCGAGTTAAAAATATCATATTGTACATAAGTGTAAGTATATAATAATAAGTGTAAGTGTACAAACAGTTTTGATTAATTGGAATTTATCTTCATCGCTTAAACCACCTCAACTTAAACCAAGTGTAATTAATAAAACTTGTCGTCAATTTACATACTTGAGTTTAGCGTCTAGAGTATCCATTTACTTGAATGGGCTAATCCTCAGATGTTGTACCAATATTCTACAGTCATTTCTAGTTACCGTTAGTACAGGTAATCTTTGAAGGAAAATGTCAGCGTTAATTTAAAGCTATTGAAACCGGCTGCCAGTGTGTCAATCTTCTCTATAATGTATACTTGTTTTACTCGAATAATATAGAATTAAACTAAACATGACATATATACAGTAGCAACATACAATAAACGTGATATATTCTATAGTGCAAGACGTTTATCTATTTAAAACACAATTCATAGCTTTAGGAATGTAAAAAACAAATCGATATGCAAAGAATTAGACGTGTATGCAATATTAATATTTGAAATTTAAAAGTTCTAATTATTTTCAGAGTAAAAATAGAACAATAGATATGTAAGTCTAAATAATTGTATTTTTTCTTAAAAGTTATAGAGTTGCAGACACACTTTGAGCATGAAAATTTGTCGGACAGCGAGAACTTTGTTTTTAAACTTCAACAGGTTGTCTGTATCTGTATGGCCTGCTAAGCGTGACCTTAAGGACAAAACGTTAGGCTCTTTAGAGATTTCATTGTTCTAGAAAATAGAAGTATGATAATCTATTATTGAATTAAATAAAAAATAAATAAAATCATATTTCACAATAGTTTAAAAATCGATTTTTTAAAGGAATGAAACAGAGAAAAAAGTTTTTATGCGAGACTCTTAATTTTCAAAATCAGAAGTAGATAACGTTATTAAAAAGCAACTGAAATAAATATAAATATCTTCAAAGTTCAGGTTTTTATACCTCTTTCATAATCCTGACTTCATATTATTCTTTACTATATACTTTTTTACTGCCCTTAAGTTTTTTGTTTGAAAACAAGTATTATACAAGAAAATAAGTATAATAATCTCCTTGAATGAGTAAAAAGAGTGTGTAAAATGAGAAATAATACTATTAGTGTATTTCAACTCAACATTACAACCGAATAAATATCCATTTTAAAATCTAGTACAGAATCGGGAAAAAATAAAATTATATTATTAGTAATAATAAATAACAGTTTTCATAAACGGCCTAGTTGAAATATTCCTAGTAAACTGACGGCAAAACTAGTAATTTTACGCACGTGAAGCTATTAATGCAAGCTAGTAGTCCGTTATAAGACAGAGTTTTATCTTTTTATTATGTATACTATCTTGCTTTTAATAGACTGATAATTTAAAACTGATCGAAGTTTCTCTTAAGATGAGCCATTGAAAGCCGCGGGATGGCAGGGTTGTCAATTGAGAGTGCATTTAAAGGACAGGTTGAATATGAAGCGATAACACATTCCGCTTTACATTCAAAGAAGATGTTTATATAGTTAGAATATTAGATATGTTTGTTTACAAAAGGTTTAATAATTTATTTAGTTTTTAAATAATTAAAAACATCTACAAACAATTATTTATTATTTAATGAAAGCATTTATATAAAGATTTAACAATATTCTAATGGTATTACAATTTATAGCATTTTATTATATAAAGTATAAATGAAAATACTAAACACACGGAAGAACATCCACCAAATATAAGCCTCGTTCACAACGCCCTACGACGACAATTACCGGTAAAATGGTTTGAAAAAGTCGAACGAGTAATTTATCTTGCCGTCGTGTCATGGTTATTTCATTATTGAAGAAATAAAGATTTCAATAAATAGTATCTATAATATTTTATATGAACGTTTGAGGATGAAAAAGTATCCACCTGTTGGTACTTCCATTGCTAACTGACGTGCAGAAATAAATTAAATTTTAATAGTTCTCGAACGCTCTTTGGCCACGTGATCCTGATCAGATCTTAAGTGAGTTCATAGCCGCAACAAAAGTTCACTATTATGACCGCGAAACGAAATTATAGAAAATACTATATCATCCCCTCCAAATCCTAGAAAATTCAGGGCGAGTCATCTTCAAGCGACCTCATATATGGTAGTAAAAGTGTAGTAATTATTAAATACCTGATCATGGAATGTTACAGGTATGATATCTACAGAATAAATAAAAAAAACAGCGCAATGTAATACGCACAAAACGGCGAGGTAAATTCGCAAAAATTGCCTTGTTTCGTGATGAAAGATAACGCCCCGATACATCAGTCCATCGTTAGGATAGATATAATCCGAAATATTGGCTTTGAAATACTTATACATATGCATTTTCACAATTCCTTACCCTTAGTAATTTCTAATTTATTTCCGTGATTGTTAAAGAATCTATCGGACAGTAAAACGAAGTAATCGCTGCGTTCTTTAGGAAGGGACGTTTAAGCCCAGAGAAGAGGTATTCATGCTGTATTATACTAACAGTGACTTTACAAAAGATAAAACAACATTTAAATAAAGTCAGCTGTGGTATGCTCATTCTTATATTTTATTAAATGGCCGTTGTAGAATCATTGAGTCGTATAGGCACGAGGTCGGTAGCCAGCGTGTGAATCTATCCCGTCTCTTGTAGCCGTTATAATCATGGTCCCGGTATTGTAAAAAACGACTAAATCGTATGCCGCCCGTGATGTGACAGTTTACGAAGCGAAGCAATTACATTAGTCGCGAAACCGGCCTGTGTTGGCGGCCAGGGACTGGTCTGCGCGAACGCAGCCACTAGCCAGTCCCGATACCTCTACCATTGTGTACATACACACACACGCGTGCATATAATTGAATGAGATGAAAAAAATTACGTCCCCACATATCGGACACTTGTGAGATTCATGATAATTTAAATAAAAAAAATAATTCTGCTTATTAACATATTGATTCATTTTTTAAGTAAACTTCCCTGATACGGCAGTTGCAAAAGTTTATATATGAGCGCAAATATTATTAATACCAAATAAAATTGATAAAAAATATGAAAGAAATGGAAAGAAATTGCTGGACATTATCGGTGAGAGTAAATATGCTGGTTCGAAGGTTTACTCGTTGCACACCAATTGTAAAAATAACAGCCAGAGCTACTACCTATCGCGATCTCTGGACCTTATATACTATTATTGCATACAATACATTACTGTTACAGTAGAACAATGTCTTCAGGGCATTCTTAGGGCTGCCTCGATATTGTAGTGCATGTTTACTGAAACTCGTGTGGATCATTTTTACCCAATAATTCGTAAAAAATCAAACTCTCCGATGGAGCGATTATGTGGCAGCTCAAATAGTATCTTGAAAATGTTGTTGGGCAGACCTGATAGTTTGTTTCTACGCAATTGGGCGATATTATTAAAAAGTGTGTGTGTTAATGACTTTGCTTGTATGGTGTAGATTGTAAATATATTAAGCCATGTTGTATATTTTTACTAACATAAGCTAAGTTTACTAACAAAAATAGATGTAATGTCTGAATTAAATAAATTATTATATAGATACTCATAATAATAAATTAATGCTAAAAGTGTCAGAAGCTAACTAAGTTAATGATAATGTCTAAAAATTCGGTATTGTAAAATAAGTAACATTTTTTACAGTACTTTGTTTAGAGTTTTTGGTAGGATCTTAGCCCGTCAATAATTGGTTGTATTTTATTTTTTATTCAAAATTTGGCATTATTCGGTCATATATCGAGTAATATTGGTGGTAACTTGCGTAATATAACTTGAACTCTTTGCACAAGTGAAGTGGTTGCGAAATTATAACACGAAAAATTAAGATGTTACAAAATCTACATAGAACAAGGGGACCATCAGTAATTATATTGGGTTGGTTTTCATAGTATGAAGAACTTAGCTCTAATTTACTGAGAATAAATTAAATGCTTCTTTTGCATGACTCATAAGATCTGGCACTCGCCGGTCGCGCTATTTTATCTCAAATCCAACCTAACCTAACCTAGCTTGTAATTGTTACGGGTTATTATCTATTAAAAAAAATATCAATTTAAGTGTCTGTTTTATAATAGATACCCGATGAGCACTTTCTATTTTTTAAATCTTTCTGGTTATTTTTGCCGTACAATTATAACTGAATACAAAACTGGCATTTAATCATTGTTCTGTTTATTATTAACAAAAAGACTTTACTAAATATCGCATAAAACATATTTTTCTTAACTATGTTTACTATATTCTAACTATGGTTCAACCAACGAAGTTTACCTCTCATTTCATTCCATGCAAAGAATATATGCCACGAGAAATATTGTAACAGATAAAAACGCAATAGTACCAAAATTATACATGTATATTTACATATCTCAATAACAAGACTTAAAACACATTATCACTTCGCATTGTAAACTTGTCTGATCCGTCATAACCGCAGTCGGCCCTTCCGACCCAGACGACCTCGTTCCATATAATGAATAACATTTTGCGATAACATCGACGTAAAGTTAAGTTTTAACACCGCTCGATGCCGCCACAACACCTCATCGCGTTTTACGATCGGGTAGGCTTATGAGTTATGACCGCACCGCGAATTCTTGCATATATTCAAACCCTATACTGTAAGAATCTCTATAGAGATTTTCGGTCTTTTAAAGCACATTAGAACACAACATCTTTTTATTCAGAATTTTTTTCCAGAAACACGTCGGAATATTGAGGAGACGAAAACTATAATAAAATAAAAGTTTGTTTCGTTTCACACAAACAATTGATATATACATACGAGTACATACACATCACCAACTGTGTTTCTGCATGCATTTTAAATACGTTTAAGGTCTGTAATCAAGGCTATAAACGCGAACACTCATTTAATGTCTAGACTAACTACAGACTAGTTATGTTGATACATAAAACATCGTGAATTATTATCGAACACGGCAGGTTGTAAAGCATAACTAAAAATGTTATAAAACAATAACTCTTATCTTCTTTTAAGTATTTATATATATGTATATATATATATATATTTATATACGCACACCAAAAGTAAAAAAGTAGGTGCTGAATGGATTTAGATCAATTTTTTTTAATTTTATTTCTTAGATACTTGGTCCTTGGCAAAAAAAAATTCATGATATCTTCACTTAATATTAAGTAATTAAAACTTTAAAAGACTACGATTTTTGTAAGCACTACGCGTTCAGCGATGTGAAACAGGTGACATTGTTTACAAAGAAATATTACAAGCAAACTATATTTTTGCTTTTAATGACATGAATGAATAACACTTGGTAAGCCTAAAACATCAAGACGATTTTTATGCTATGTCTTTTTATTATAACTCGCCGCTAGATCGCTATGTAACATTACAACTTCTTCTTCCTCCATGTTAATAAAAAAAAAAAGTAGTCAGCACCCTAGTCCAAGCCGAGGCGCACGGTGTTTCCTTGTGCTGGTTGCCTATATAAAATTGGGTGAGTGTCTTAAGCGCTCCCCTTAGTAGTCCGGTGAAACTGTAGAGGCCTTGCCAGATCAACAGTGTAATCAGTTCGAAAAAAAAACTAAAATAAATTTTGCATACCCATTATCACGGGTACAAAAAAAGAAACATAAGAAATATACTGTTCCCGAGAGATAGGTTAAGCCTAAATTAATGCGAGCGAAGCTGTGAGCAAACGCTAATTAATATTTATTTTTAATACCAACACGATGAAATCATAAAATATTGTGTTATAATCGTTATTAGGCTTTATTATTCATAATATGAATCAATCACAGACGTCAGTGATCAATCGGTTTTAGTCACATTACCTATAGTATCGCAAGAATGGTAAGACAATGTTATTTTATAATGATAATCATTGTTGTATATTAGTAAAGACCTAATTATAAAAACTATATGACTGCAGTAATGGGTGAACACTTCTACAGTATTTTTTTCACGGTCACAATTTTTTTCTAATCAGTCCATATAATTCACTCACACACTGACCTAAAATAATTAATATTTCTTTCCGATCTTTAAAAAATGAATAATTATTATTACTTGCTGTTTAAATAAAAGAAATGCTCAGGAGAGAAATTTATAAGCAAAGGATTGCATATTAATTAGAATTTTCAGTTGATTGAAACCGTACAAAATTGTTTTATAATTCAAATTAGAAATAAAGTAGTACTTTATAGAGTTTACTATAAGTATTTATAACGGGTGACCTTCAAAACAAATTCCGCTCACATGGGGTTGACTTGGGAGTGGTAAATTATTAATTAAATTATTTATATCTATAAGATTATAAAACAAAGTAGTTTTTCCAATGTTCGTGTGTTCGTTCTTAAGTTCTTCTAAAATACGTAACGATTTTTGATACGGTTTTCTTCAAAGTTTATATGTATAATGCATATATAATTGTATATAATAGAAAAAAGTGGATGTAATTTAATTAAGTCGTAAGGAGTTTTCGGACGCTTAAATTGACAACGCTGACTATACTTTATGAGATAAGTCAAAATAATGTATTATAGAGTTGTACATACAAAAAATGGCTACAGAAAAGTCCGATGGTGCATGTTTATCTCGTAAGGATAACTCACAATAATCATGTTTTTACATATTATTAAAAAATATTTGGTTCTATGCGACGTTATTTCAACAGGTATAGTTCATAGCATATAATTTAATACTTATCCAATAAAATATATTAGTCACATTGGACATTTAAGGTACAGCAAAAAAAAACTGCACTTAACAACATATCATAGCAATGAATATTACGGGCAATGCAAAATAGATAAATCGTTTAGATTAAACACTTATGTGCCAAGACAAGAACAACCAAACGAAATCGCTAGATTATATATAATTTTACTCCAAACAGAAAAATTAATTCAACAATATCGACATTGAAGTTCAGGCCGGCCCATCCCTATTTCAGATACATGTGAAGGCGTGCGGTGCGGAGGTGAAAAAAGATGCATTCTCGATGCCGAGTTCGGAGCGCATTGCGTGCGGTGCGTCCCGTGCAACGTCGCGGGCACACCCGTGTGCGCTGTCGACGGCAAAACCTACGCCGGAGTCTGTGCGTTAAAAATGGCCGCTTGTGAACGAGGAAAAGCACTGCCTCTCGCTTACAAAGGACGTTGTATAGGTATTATAAACCTTTATGATAATTTTTTGTAATTTCACAGCCATTACTCACAATAATTACTCTTTTGATCCAAATAGTATAGAGTAATGAAGACTACCTATTTTACATGCGAGTTCGTCCGCGTGGAAATTAGGAAAAAAATTGCACAGTGAAAACTTACGCGTAGGGCGCGCGCAGTACGGGAAAATATTTATTTACTTTATTATATTTGCACGGAACCCTAATTTTCTTCTTAAAATATAGGAATTCTAAATTTTAATATCTTCTAAATAGCCTTATAATAACAGCTATCTACAAGTGAAAATCCCTTCAAAATTGGGCCAACCATTTCGGAGATAAACTAGAACAAAAAATTAGAATTTTGATTTTTGTTATAAATACCATATATACCCATTTTGTAAAAAGCTGTTACTTTGAAATTACAAAGACAAACTTCAATTCTATTTATTTGTATAGATTTTGAAGGCCTGATACATTTTACAGAATTTTCTTCTAGTATACACCTAGAGTAACGTTGGTAATAAGTAACTTGATTGAATTTCAATTAATCCTGTTATCAAAAAGAGATCACGAACCGGTGTCAAATAAAACTAGCTGCTGCACATAACATGGATCACGTGATTATGTTTTTGATGTTCGTCGTAACTACATCTCTCTTCCGGACTAAAAATAGTTTAATATTAACTTTATTTTCAGTCGAATTAGATTTGTTTAAGCTTCCAGTCGATTAAGTGGATTCAAAGGATGGCCAGTATCAAAACTTGTCTGTTTTTTTATTGGTTTCACTGTTGAATTATATCGTGCTTGCAATGATGTGGGATTTAGGATTCGTGTAGGATTTTTTCTCTATAAAACATATTCCTCTTTCTCGTTACGTTTACTCCAAAGCTCTAGTAGTACTAATAGTTAATTTTTGCTAATACATACTTTTTGCATATTAGTAATCTAATAATGCACAAATATTAAACATGCGACATCTAAACATTATAAATTACGTGTTTGAATTAAAGTAAACATATAAAGATTGTTTACACTTCTAAACTATCTAATCAAAACTAAGATAGTTTCCCTTACAGCGGAAACAACATTATTTCCAATGAAGTTTCCTCCTGTGGAGAAAACCCGTTCAGCAAATGATTAATTTCTTCTAATTGGTAGACTAATACTATGGTTATACATTAATTACGAATCTATTTTCATAATTAATATGAAGTTCTGAGCAACACTTCACGATTTCTGCTTACACACGTCTGGTCACATGTGACCTGAGAACTTCATATTTTTCATACGGCTTATACGCCAGTAACTACGCAGCTACTTGTGACCTCGAAAAGCTAGTAAACATGTAACATTAACATCACACATACATTCAAACCATGTGTCACGTTTGTATAAATATGACATGCGATGGAAATGCAATTTCAGCAAACGCAACATGCGCTTCCATATCATGCGCACCGAATCAAAGGTGTGTAGTGGGCGGCGCGAGTGGCGCTCGGTGTGTTTCCTGCGGATCTTGCGGTGGTATGGGCGGAGGAAACAACGGTGGAGCTCGCCGTCAGCTTTGCGGCACCGACAGGCGTACCTACTCCTCCTGGTGCCGACTGCAACGCGCCGCATGCCACGCTGGACGTGTCGTCGACCCCCTCCATCCTGGTCCTTGCAAAGGTGCATTTTTACATCTTTTCGTGTATCGTTTGTTACGGACCTGACCTGTAACTTTGTCAATGTATCGAACCACAACTAGTTCATCGTATTCAGGAAGCAATGGTTGTGTTCAATCAACCCGAATGATTGGTGAATGGTGTATATTTATTTATCCTATCCAATACCTTCATAATTTTATATTTCTACAACGCGATTACTCAATTATTTAAATACTAAGTAATATTGTGAGCCGTTAGATTCAATCTCACGAACGCCATAATTAATATATAGCACATGAAATGCCTAAAATATACCACTACTAACCTTTAATTTACTAGAGAAGAATTGACAAAGTGCTGCACCGAAACGCAAATGTAACTCATTCACTTCAAATCAATCTGGGTATTGTAACTTAATTGATTAAAAATAACATTTATTTAAAAATGTAGGTTAAACAGAAGTCTTGAAAATTTAAACGATGTTAGATACAACGAAATCGTGTTTAAATTGGACAAAAATGGAAAGAAGGAAGGAGCTGATTAAATAAATTAAATTCCTCCCAAACGTCATTACATTTAAGCAGGTGAAAAGGTTTTATAATTTTTGTTTTTAATATACTGTTTTTTCAGGCAACCGAAACGTTACGGACAATAGTGTGACTGATGCAAGAAGTATGAGCGAAGTGGATACCACACGCGTTCTATAGTCATAGATTCTTTTAGTTTTAGCGTGCCAGCTTCGTTAGTTACGAGGATTTATGATATTAGTCCATACCGAAATCCTGGTGTCAAGACTCAGTACTTTTGATTAGTTCTGATTTTTATTCTATTTGAAGGGTCATAATAGTAATGTATGTCAAAAATGATCTATAATCACTACAAAATTGAGTTCACTGTATCCGGTACCATTAAAGGAAAACTGAGTTTGGTTCCAGGATGATCACCGCAAATTATTCTTGAATACAACTCCAAAATGTATAAAGCATAATAAATAGAGTCGGCATTAGTATATTAATCCCATTTGTAACTAGTTTTCGAATCATCTTTTACTAAGTTAGAAAAAAAAAACAAATTTTTAGATAACTTCCATTGAAACGACATATAGAAACCTGGTGCACATTTTCGAAGTTTGTAGATAAATTCTATTGTAGTTTTATGAACACTTACATTATTAAATTTGAGCACCAAATCGTACTTAAAAATATTTAGTTAAAATATTAAACGTAGGGAGTGTAGATAGCGTAATATTTGGAATTTGGTACTTCTATTCCAATAGAATCCAATCCAATTTCCAACTTGTTAAACACGTTGCTACACGAATCTCTTATTAGGATGAAATAACACTTTCATCGGACTGACACAATTGTTCTTTAAAGTTTAAATAACTTTTAGTATTGTAAGATTTAATTTAACTTCACGAAATGTGGTTAACGCTTATGCAATATTTATTACTAAGTTATGAGTATGAAGTTTAGTGCAATAATTTTATTGAAATTTGTATTAAATTAATGTTATGTGTTTTGTTTTGTTGTGTTTTTTAATCGCGTATTGCTTGGATTATCGGAACTAAATTCGGAACGATTGGTATGTCATAAAATATGTTTTCAGTATTATGAGTATGGTAAGATTTTTTTTTCTAGAATATCATTTTATTTTCCAAACATTTTATTACATTGAAAATTAAGTGATTTATTATAGACTGTAAATAAAGTATTTTATTGTTACTTTTATATGGTTTTAACGAAATGTTTCCAATAATATTTTGTATGCGAGTTTATTAATCATCTTGTGAATTTATAATAATACAAGTCAGAGGCTGTATGCTCTTTCCTGGCGTCCTTCTTAGCTTTAAATAGTATAAAAATTCGATTTCTCTTTACTTTTTGTTTATTATTCATGATAATGCCGACGACGTGAAAGTTACGAGAGAACGCCATTTCTCACTTACATACAATACAATATTATGAATACGCATACTACACATCATTTTCGAATTATTTCAAATCTGCTAAAATATAGATACTACAATAGAACACTACATCTTTTTTTTTTATATTCTGATTAATCCAAAGACATTTCTGATATAAGTCATCGAACCAAATTATTAAAAATCTTGGGTCGTGAAATTGACTGAAATTAAAATGTGTAAATTCTATAATAACGTTATTTTCAAATTTTGTATGTACTTATTATGTATAATATGGACGCAACGATATCATAGTAAATAATACCCAGTAGTGATGTAGCGTAGTTATTTGTAATTAGAATGTTCCCTATGAAAAAATTGTTTCTCAAGTAGTTATTTTAGTCTTGATAAGTTCCTTCCAGCTCTTTCAACTTGATATTAGAAGAATTAAATAAAAGTCTTTGTATCGTCTTAAACTATTTATTATTTTTGACAGTATCAGTGATTATATTTCCCAATACTGCTACTGGTGTTTATTTACTAATAAAACAGTAGGTTCTTGTCAATTATTTCTTAGTACTATTTGTTAACTTTGGCGCCAATACTAACGGAACTGATTAAATTGACTTTAAACAAGCAATTACCAAATCGACAGCAAATACCTTTATAACTTAGTCGGCAGACAGTAAACATTTTGAAGAGAAACTTATTATTTCAAATTATATTATTCACTTGTACCATTATTATTACTCCATACACGTTTACTATAGAAACCAGTTTCCTTAGTGTTTGGCCCGTATCTTTGACCATAACGATACTAAATTGTTGTAGTTGAACTCATTGTAAACATTAGATGACGTATAATATATTTCTCTTGTTTCTTTATAAATATTTTACATTGATATATGCATTTTTATTCTATGCCCTTCTATTTATTTTAATTAACCTTTGAATAAATAGAATCCATTTTGCGCTTCATTTGTCGGACAAATACATTTGTGTATTCTGTATAATTTAATAAAAAAAAGTGTGTGTGTGTGTGTACTTATGTCGTGTACTTCTTTGGTGCAACAACATAATTTTTTTTACAAAAACGACACTAAGAATAGAAAAAAGGTATTTAATACATACATACTTTACTTGAATAAAATGTTGACTATAGACAACTTCAGGGTGTCAGTTTTTCGTGATGGTGTGCGAACGCATCGTAACAATTTACTCTCATCACTTTTTCCCTAACGCGCCAAAAGAAGTATAACTTCAACAAAACATTAACCCTTAAATGGACGATTTTTGTTTCACGTTTTAAAAATATATATTTGTGTAATAGACATGTATTACTGTCTAGGAAAAATGAGTAAAAAAATCTAGACATGAATTTACTATACTTTTTGCCAACATTAAAAAAAGTACAAAATTCGTTCAGAAATAAGAACTAGTTGTCAAAATTAACAAAAAATTAAAGAAGGTCAATTTTATCTGTGATGTTTAGTATGTTGTTTAAAAACAACATTGTCCATTTAAGGGTTAGAGCTGTGAGAATATTCGAATTAACTAGTTATTCGTTGAAAAATCGAATTGCAAATCAATTCGAAAGACGTGTCCTAACTGTTACGAACAGTTTAAAATGTCTATTGGACTATTCGATTAGTCCAAACTATTTCTATAGGTTTTGACATTTGACCATAATCTCACCTGAAGTTAAATAACGATGTGGTCTGAGATGGTAAGCCTAGAGGACTATTGGCTCTCAAGTGCAGCTGCCAAAACGCAGCTATATGTGCTTGTCGACAGATTATCAACTTGAGAGTGGTGGCTTACTGGGTGGGCTTAGAAGTAAGCTTACCACCATGCTATGGACTCATCACGAAGTATTCCTACAAAGAAAAGTCGCACGCATTCGCAAGGATTCGAACCTACGTCAATCGACGTGGTATCCGAATACGCTGCACTTCTCTTGGCGCGTTATGACCTTGCGTGCGCTTTTGTAACACACAGTGAAGTTAGATAATCGTCTAATTTCTTTTAAAGTCATAAATATATATACACAATTTATTTGAAAATAAATATTATGCTATTTAATTTTCGCACATTGTTTAAAAAAATTTGAATTCGTATTATTTATTTCTTCGAATTTTGATTCGATTCAAAACGTTTCAAATGTGTAAAAAGAATCATTTCAAAATTCGTATCGAAAACAATTCGCACGTCCCTGCAAATTATACAGGATATAAAGTTATTAACGTTTTCTTTTCGCATGATAAAACATGTTTCTACTTAATAATACCATCATAAAACTCCTTTAACTCGTACGGCTGAAAATATGATTTCAAATAATAACACTCTTATTGACATCGATTCATTTATTTCAGTACCATAAATCTTATATTTAAAAGTAGGAATGACAGATACAATATTTTCACTTATACATGTTGTACAGAATATTCATATCGACTTGTTTGACTATTATAAAGAAAGCATAACTGCGACTTAAATAATAAAAACAATAATGATTATGATTTATTTAATACATTACTTGTTCAAACCCAAAAGAAATATTATGATACTCGTGATATAGAACCATAACAAAATCCATTTGATGCTCTCTTTATTGACGGTAATAACCATAGGCAATATTTGTTCAGCCATTTTGTTATGTGTCAGTAATGTGCCAATAAAATAAAATTATAGATCACGTTTATAATATTAAGTGATAAAATCTATCATGAAACTAACGATGGATTAAGTATAATTTCAATTGATATTATTTTAACATCCTACAAAAATACTTCATATAAGTATATTAAACTATATTATAATATTTGTCCATTGATTTTTTTTATCTCTGTGTAACCGTGAAAATAGCACACTACATAAGGAAATAAAATATATTCCAGTGTTTTAGTATGAGAACTGTGTCGAAATAAATGTATTATATGAGACACATCAGAAGTACTATAAATAGATTATAACAGCAGATTATGAGCCTTATAGAATCAATGGTAACAAAGCACGGAGGTGGTAAATGGTGCCCCAAATGATGGCAACACAGATTGTTTTTGTTTTAATGTTGTCGACTTTGAGCAGTTTCAATTCACTCAAAGTTGGATAGTAAAGTGTACAATATGATTATCTGTGGATACAAATAAAATACTGCCAAATTATATATCGTCCCTACTTTGATTTTCTGATTTTATATGACTCATAATGTGTATTTTATAACACAATGAACTATTTTATATTAATTTACATAACAATTCACGCATTAAAACCTCAGACGGTTGAACCTCGATTAGTAGAACCTCAGTAAGTTGAACTTTAATAAGTCAAAAACTTCTAAGTAAAAACATTTGTACCCATACCTTCAAATATTAATAGTTATGCTACAGTACTCTGCATTTAAATTTAGCACGTCGAGAAGAAGAGTGAGATGTTCGGGTAAGATCGTCTCTGCTCGATAAGATGGTCGGTAAGATCGGTAAGATCGATCTTTGCTTCGGTTTTGTACACCATTCTCTCTATCGCACAGCGAAATTACTGCGATAGACAAAAATAACACTATACGAAATCGAACTTGACGCTATCTCGATCTTCCCACCGACGTGCGAAATCAAGTAGGGTATTGTACTTGAAATCTGACCTCTTGACATGTCGAAATAATCAGTAGCACTTACCTACAATGCATTTTAGTATGTATTATCGGTCTATAATTCTAACAAAATATATTACCTCTCTAATTTGAATGACTTTACTATCTCATATAACTCGATGATTTTAAAGATACATAATTATAGCTCAAATAATAAGTAAGATATCTAATATAAGAATACAGTCCTCGTTGATTTGAATATAGCCGTAAGTTGGACCACGCGCATTATATCGTCAAGAGTTTATTACAAAACAAAGTTGAAACATAGGAAACTAAAATTGGCATTTATTTATCATTAAGTTATCTCGATGTTATAACTATTTATAATTCTTATTTCTACGCAGCTACATTTCGAGCGCCCAAAAACTGTGAAATGAAGACTATATATACTCCCTACACTATGTAGTATACTTTCTTACAAGTCAATTTTTACTTTCAACATAACCTCTGTACAAGATTTTTTAATCTTTTCACGTTTGTAACTCAAAATCAATTAGAATAGAATAAGCCCTTTTATAAATCACAACACAATTTTCTTCACTTTGCCTTGAAATTCAACTTACCGAGATTCTACTAATTTCATTTAAGTACATTCGGTTATCTTAACATTTTACAAACCGACATTCGTTTTCCTCTTCAATATTTAATGTAAAACTGACTTATTAATAAACGATCCCATTATCCTTGAAAAGAAAGTCCTTAAAAGTCCTTAGAAAAGGTACTGTCGTTTTTTTGAATTTTATCGATATGTTTCAGGGACTACGTTCACTTTTTTAATGACGGGGTCCATTACATGCATCATTCTAACGAAATACCTGTACCTTAGTGATTATATATGCATATAACTTCTACCATAAGACATTGTTTTTTAAATAAAACAGAAAACACTAGATTTCATCACGCTTTCTATAGATTTATTGTAGTGTAGTATATATTAATCCCTGGACTGTCGAAAACCATAAAGGTTTAAGTTCCATACAAACGAACGTAGAGCTCATGAGGCACATGACAATAAAATGTATTTTTAAATAATATTTTCATTTTTATGAACTTTTATTTTTTACTAAACCAAGATACGTACAATGTATGTTGTCCTAAAATAATAAAAAAAAAAAACATAACATTCACCATTTTGAGATCTGGGTCTTAAAAAATATGCCGAGGGGTTGAATCTATGATGGTTTCATTTACAACAAAAACACCTGTAATCAAATCGTGGTTAAATCAAACAATATCCCGTTCAAATTGTAAAAAGGCCTATATGATTTATTTTTTTTGAATCACAAATAGAAAAATAAAAAAACGCCGTCACTACACACCCTGGAGATGTGAAATAAAATATATATATATATATTATAGTTAATAATGTATTAAGTGTACTATAATCGGATAGACATAGTACGCAGCTCACACAGAGAAGCAACGCAGTGTATATACTATACGCGACCACACACTCAAGAAAGTCGAGAGCGATGGCGTGGCATGACGGCATAAGAGAACGTAATGCCGTTTACCGTGACGGCATACGGGTCGACTTTACTGTCGAGACGGGCCATAGATATTCCAGGTCAATACAAAAATTCATAGCCAGTAAGAAAAAACAAAATATGGGCCCTTTTGGCATAAAACCCTATATACGACTAATCGTAACTAATGTGATACGCCCTTTTTACAGTAGGCACGCGATATACAAACCGAAATTTTAAAAATACAATCTTCTTAATATATAACTCAAATCTAGAGGAAAAACGCAAATAACATTTGATTAAATCCTCAATCGATGCAGAAATTACCATAATAGAAAATTGAATTGAAATATGCGTTCGTTAATTAATTAGACAATGAACATTTACTGTATATATAGATAGATACGTATATTCGATATTCGCTATAGAGTCACTACCCTATACAGATAGTACTACTGAAACCACAGATTCTCATAAGTTGAAACCAATTATAAATAAAAAAAAACTAAATTAATTTTAAAACGTGCATGTTTGTAATATCGAAGTTACTGCACGGTCTGCTGCATCGTTGTTCTAGTAAACAAGTCCATAGTGAGAGCGCTGAGGAACAGGGGAATGGACCGATGCTGATGCAAATGCAGTTCGACGAGTTCGCCCAGTGTCGAGGAGTAGTCTGTATGCACCATCTCTATACCGTCCTCGCATACTGTGAACGTTAAGTACTCCTCCGCGGACTCCGCATACATGTTTGATATTCTGTATAGGAAAAAAACCTCACCCTTATATGGATTTCGACCGTATTTCCTTTATTAAATGGAAGTGAAACTTTAATTACCTAAAGGCCCTTGTTTTAACGTGATGTTAAATGGCGTTGTGGATTATGAGGATTGACGTAGGGATTCCCTCTCAAGGCAATCAGAATACACCTACAATAGATTATTTTTTCGAACGTAGAGCAGATTTACGCGATATTCAGTATACATTACCACTGAACAATCATGAACCTGAACCAAAATTGACGTCATTTGACCCAATTTTGGTATATATAATTCTACCGTACGTGTGTACGTGACTAAACTCCTCCTAAAGGTATGGACCCATTTGATTTCTTTTTGTGTGTGTTTTTTTATTTATAGGGCAACATCTGCTTTGCCCGCTTGTTTTATATAATATTGGTGGCATTTTCTCTGATATAGTTTAGTTATTATTAAAGAGTGACGTATATTAAAAAGGGGACGTATATTAAAAAGGGGGTGTGTGTTGTGTGTGTTAATTGTATTGTGAGTTCCATAGATTTAAACAGTACAATTTAAAATAATTACATCTCACCTATAATTTTTATGTCCCGTTCTGTCAATTTTATAACCTAGTAACATGTAGCACACGTCTCTATACTCTTGAGCGGATGACGTGAATTCCTCTTTCATTCTGAAATGACAATATACAACACTATATATAAATATTATAAATCTAAGTTACAAAATATTCAACACCAAGAGCTTAGCACGCGTAAATTACAACACAAAGAATGAAAATAAAACCTATAACCGTCAGTCTGAAATTAGTTTCTTATCATTCAGAAAATATTCAGCATCTGATCAGTATTGCCAGAGATACAACAACAATGTTGCTACTACAAAAATAAATATGTTTTACGTTTACTCCGATATAATCTTTAAATAACAAAATTATTTTCTTGTTTCAGTAGGTCAAACGTTATTTTATATAACTGACTAATTTAAATTTTACTTAAAGTATATTTAATTACCCAAGAAGACAAACACCTATGACAATATATCAGTGAGTTCTTATTTCTAGCTTACTCTTTAGCAGAATAATATTAGTATGAATAGTTTAAATATTTAGCCAATTACTCTATGTTTTATCCGTTCACGTTACAAAGATACCCTTTTCATTTGCGCTAGTTTAATAAGTATTTGTTCCAAGTAACTGTTCCAGTGAAAACCTATAAGAAGAAATAAAAGGAAAATAACTCTCTACTAACCTTTTCAGCTTAATCCGGCTATTTTCAAGCTGTTGACGTAACTGTTGAATCTCTTCAGGATCTCCTCGAGATCCGCCTTCACGTAATGCCGCCTTCAGTTGCTTTATCTAATTAGAATGCATAAATATATTGTTTACTAGCTTTTGATCGAGGCTTATATAGTGGAATCTCTTTAACTCTAACAAACAAAATAAAATTATTCATGATGATATCGAAGTAATTAGTAAATAATTTCTAAAAATACCTCTTCCTGAGCTGCTTCGAAGTCTTTCTGTACTTGCCGTTGCGCTTCCGCCGCCGGGTTATCAGTCAAATGTAGCACCTACACAGTACAAGAATTTAAAAGTAGTAGATTCGATTTCCGCTGAAGTCATTTTTAACGATAATAATTAACTAATGTACTATTAACCAACTTAGTTATTTATATAACGCGCTTTCTCTTAGCTGAATGTCGTTCCTGTTTGCTAGACACATTAAATGTAGAAAAAAAGAGCGCGTGCAAATAACCACACGTGGCTGAAGAGAAAATTAATTGTTAAAAATACCTTTTTTTTTGCTACCTCATCTTTGTCTATTGGATTGGTGCATGCGTGCTAAATATATTCTACAGTGATCTATCTTTCGCGAACTAAATACCAGACATAGTTTCTCTCTCTCTCTCTTTTTCTTATCCCTTTTGCGTCAGAAACATCATATTAAAAATATTAAAATTCGAAGATTTAGAACATTTAACACTTATCGCCCCCAAATAGGATTTAAGAGTACGGTAGAATATCGCAATTGTGTTCATATGAATTGTAAGGACCATACATCGGTTATAAAATTCGCTAAAGGGGCGTGGCACACTTAAGCGTATCGAATTCCGATATCCATAGGAGTATAATCAGTAATCAAGTGAACTGGCCGGGTTTTCTGTACACTGACTGAGTCACTGAACATGTTCATGGGGATAAATCCGTCACAGTGACTCTCTTCGACATTTCGAGATCAGGTCGACACGATTTTGACTTGCACTATTACTATCATATACAGTGCAGTCACTTTACCATGTTGCAATAAACAGACACGTAAATAAACAAACAAAATATGTGTGTATAGTCCGCGTCAAACTTTTTGACCGCTCTGAATATAGCCTATAAGTTCGGTCTTACGTATACTACAATCAAGAGGTTAATACAATACTAACTAAAATATTATTATAGGAATTTTAAATTGCCATTTATTAATCTTTAAGTTGTCTCGATAGTATACGTACAATATAATTTGTATTTGATTAATTATGATTCAATTAGATAATTGCCTAGTATATTAAGTAAATGTAATGTGGGAGTATAAGCACCGCGTCGATTCCTTGAAAAGATTTTGTATGTGAAATGAAGATATGACTCTGATTAGGTAATCGTTTAAACGCTTTGACAGCAAATTTCCGAAAAATATATTTTTTTAATTGAGCGAACATATACACACATACGAGATTTGCCAAGGATTAGAGATAAAAGTTACCAGACAGTAAAATTTAAATTATTACTGGATTAATAAAGTAAAAGTAAAAATTATTTGAATATTAAAGTAATAGACAAAGTTAGAATAATAACAATTCACCACATAAGATATTTATCAGTTATAATTAGCTCCAAATAATATTTGATCACCACCTCGCCGGTGAGTTTTGAATAAACGTGAACTTTAATTGAATAATCCGGCTTATAGATCATTTGTTTCTGTCTTTAGGTTATATTTTGTCGCATATACAGTGTAGGTATTATGTATGTCGCTACAATAGTGTTACTATAGTTGAAATATATTCATAGTAAATCAATATTTTGTAATAACCATTTATTTATAATGTGGCAACAATTTCCATAGAAACATAATTTATCGAAGTGGATGGGCGCTCTAATAATAAAAAATATCAATAAGGTACTTACTATAAAGATAAAAATATCGAAAATAACAAATATTAACAAAAGAACGAAAATAGGAACAACACGTAAATGACAACAACGAAACTACTGTGGATGCGACTGTACTGTAACTAGCACGCACACTAAAACACGAGTCGGCATTTGTGCTATAGGGGGTGACGAACGCGTGCGGGCGAGCGCCGCTCCCCCTTCACGTATTCCGCGTTCCTCTGATACCTAAATATGTGTTCTGCGCATCTACTTCAGTGGTTAAAATGTTGGAAATTTATACTTCTTTAGCTTAATAAAAGTACATTAAATGCAATTGAAAATGTTTTAATTAAAACAATATTATTAACTTTAAAAGCCTTCAACTTTATTTTTCTATAAATCTATACAGAATCAATTAAAAATACCAAAAAGAAGTGGAATAAACTGTCTGTCAAATAATGATGTAATAATACTAAATTATAATGTAAAGAAACAAAAAGAATACATACAGACAGTTACCTCAAATATAAACCCACTTTAAAATTTTATAATATACAAAATACCACTTTTATCACGAATACTCACAAAAACTTTACATTCGCCACTACCACCATCATATAATAATAAAAACAAATACACTTGTATATTTATGTATGAGTATATTTTTTTATACCCACTGACATAAGACACGTGTTTTAGATTCATACATACATATTTGTATAGCTTGAATATAGTTATCAGTTCTCAACAAAACTTGACAGACAATTACCAGCTTCATGGTGCCGCTTTTAGGTGTTAATGTGCGTGCTCATCGTAAAATTCACTCTCATCGTTTTTGCCAACCGCCTAAAGAAGTACAACTTAACCCCTGAACTGTACAAAACCATAAAGGTTTGATGTAAGCCTCATGACGCACAGGTCAATAGGCTGTTGGCAGCATAAGCTTAAAAAATACTTCATTTATTGCAAAACTTTGAACAATAACAATATTAGTATTGTAAAATTGTAATTTCTATGTAAAATGTATTTTTACATTATTTTGTCATTTGTGCGAATTTTTTTTTTACTAAACCATGAAGTTTACAATGTACGATGTATTGAAATTAAAAATATAATCAACCATTTTGTGATCTGGGCCCTAAAAAAATAATAATGTTGAGGTGGAACCTTGGTAGCGGGCGCGTGACACGGCGTAACGGCGTCGATGCGCTCGATGCGTGCTTGTAACGTGTCCCGCTGCGCACGGAGCTTGCCCGCCTCGCGCCGCGCGCTCTCCGCCTCCTCGCGCCACTTGCTCGCCTCCGCACGTAAACTCTCCACCGCTAAACAAAACGTTACAACATATACTAACGCTCACGCGCGGCTTGCTGCAATGATGACGTGTACGAACACCGTATCGATCGACGTAGATTCGAAACCGTACAAATAAGCCGGAACCTTCAGTGAAGGAAAATACCGCAGTCATACGATTGTTATAGGTGGTTAGCCCGTAAGTTGAAAATTTAGGTTTAGCATGTTTACCATCTTAGACCATATTATCATCTAATATCAGGTGAGATTGTGGCCAAACACTAATAAACCTGTACAAAGTACTAACAAAATATTTTGCATTAGGTGAAGTGTAAAAATAATGAAACACTGGCATACTTTTAGCTTGTGCCTGTGGATCCTGGCTAGCGAGTAAGTCTCTGTAACCCTGCAACGACTTCTCGAGTTGTTCCACACGAGCCGAGAGCAATGCCGCGCTCCCGGCTCCGCTCTCTCCACATAACGTCACCGTCAGCTCCTTCTCGTAGCAGTCTAATTGTTGTCTGATAAGTAATGAAAAAAAAAACGATTACAAAAACATATGATAAAAGAAGCACTAAACCTTAACCTCATTCGCGAATGAAATGCAGCGGAAATAATTTACTTAATTTAAGGACATAACTGTATTTAATACAATATTATATTCCAAGTGCTTTGCAGATATGTTTAGTTGACAACTTAAGCCATTTATAGGATTAAAAATAATTGCTAAAATCATACAAGATTACATTAAATTGTAATATTACTATAACTGATATACTACTATACTATAATTGAATCTCCAAAAATCCTTCAATAGCTGACCTACAATGTAAAGGAAATCCGCATGCAAATTTCCATGACCCTAGCTCCAATAGTTTGGGTTATGGGTTGATATATCAGTAAGATACTCTTTTATATATACACATAGATAATTTTATTCCAATATGGAAATAGATCTCTATTTCAAAACCTGATAATTCCAAAATCATATTATGTAATTATTTACTAGTTTCAAACCATGATTACTTCGAACGTACAGTTTATAGCATTATCAAAATCATACACTAATCACACACCACTTTCCTTTTCATTCCATTCTCGAATACCAGAGTTTTTTTTATAAAGTTTCTCTGAATATAACATGTTATGTTGGTTGAATAATAAAAAAAAATAATACCTGTAACTATCTCTTTCTCGCGTTACTAGTAACAGCCGCTTCTGTAGCCTGTGTATAAGGCTCTCTTGGTTCTTACGCACCGTCGTCAGGTCACTAACCTTACCCAAAGCCTTATCTCGCTCATATTTCATAGTAGCTACTTCCTATTCCAATAATACAATAAAATATATTATTAATGCGAGCACTTACAAATATTTAATGACGTAATCATTCATTAATTTTTAAACTTCCGTTCCTTTTTTCGTTACGCTCCTCCTACAAATATTGATCATCAATGGTAGATCTCCCCTTACATGTATAAACATATACGTAAAAATATTTTATATATACATAGGCAAAGACAAAACAATTAATTACATTTTCCTTCTGTGTTTCTGAAGCGACTTATATGAATTTATGAATTATATACGGAATCATAGTCGAAATTCGAGCACTAGTATTTATATATTTATAAATATGCAACGAATAACCTTATATCATAATAAAAAAATATTTGAAAAACGAAAAAATTTTGCAAAAATTGTTTGATGAACTGTAAACATCACGTTCTCTGAAACCCCTAACCTGACCATCCTTGTCACAGTAAGCGACCCTCTCCCCCCATAAGTGCAAAAGTATTTTATGAACTGCCCCAGATAGAATTAAACACCGAATTTACCTCAGTGAGATTTGCAAGTTGCGACTGGGCCTGGGAACTGGCCTCAACAGAAGATAGCTGTCCGGACAGTGCTGCATCCAATGCGCTCGCTAATGCCTTAGCACTGTCCACACCATGAGACAGTCCGACTGCCTGCCACTCAGCCAGAGCCACTTCTAATGTTGCCAATTTTACCTTTTAATAAAAAAAAATGAAATGAACACAAATTTAAATTATGAATTATTATGCTATAAACCAAAATAAATGAGCCTTTATGGGATATCTGTCAGATGTAAAACCTTAAAAATAATTATTATACAAGAGCCTATCAAATCAATGAATTTAAGATAAAAATAAGTTTTCTATTAATAAAAAACAGGTATATACACAACTATACACCAGCTTTAGCACACGGCTTCGATTAACATTCCCTCTGGAATAGTACTTTTTTCCGATATACCTCTGAAAACATTTATACACCATTTGATGATAATCGATTAAATACTTTAAGCGTGCAAAAACAACTAACAAAAAACTCACATTCGCATTTATTATATTAGTTAGTATTTCGTACATGCAAAAATCGTAGGATTAAATTTTTCTCGAAACCAACAAAAAGACATTTAAAATTTTTGAAAAACATGAATTTCCTTGTAATACAAAAAATATTAGCATTTAAAATACATATGGATAAAAATATAATGCAAAGAATAAGATGATAGTGGCGTACTAAACAATTACTGTTATGTGATGTTACAATATATTTTACCCCCAAAAGCAACAAAACAATCAACTACTATATGTAATCATAACCTTCGCCTCATGTAGTTCTTGCTGAACAGGCTGAAGAGCGTCCACCTTCGAGGTGAGGACGTGAACCTGCTCTTCTAAGAGGAGTTTATTGCAGACAGCATCACGAAGAGTTCGTTCAGTTGCTCGCAACCGTGTCACTTCCTTCTCGAGTTCAGCCATGTTAGACAGTCGTTTTTGCGCTGTCTGTGAATATTTCACAAATTATTTAGACATTCCATTGCCATTAGCAAATTTAATTTCTTATGTGTGTGACAAAGAAGCAAAAACACTCACCAATGAGCTAACAAAATTAATTATGTCTAAAATTCTTTATTGATATATAAATACACGAAGATATAACGGTTCGGTACAATTTTCTCTGGTGTTTGTCAACCAATTTTCTTTCTTTCTTTTTTTTGTTATTTAGTAGATATTGACGAGTTTTAGTGTTTCAATAAAAAAGTATGTATGTGCTTATGACCACACACGAAAGAATTGAAAACTTCTTTATCTATACATATAATAAAAATGAAGTGTCTATATGTAATATCAAAATAACGACTTTTTACTGAATGGATATGAACATACGTACACGATACTGATAACAAAAATACAATTTTTAAAATTTTTGTCTGTCTGTATGTTCCGGGTAATCTCCGAAACGGCTGGACCGATTTTGACAAAAATTTCACTAATGGGATAGTTAAAATTACAGCGGGTGACACAGGCTACTTTATTTTAGACTAGCTGTCATCCGTGGCTTATCTGTAGTACTATCTCCAAAACGATTGTACCTATTTTCATGGGACATTCACTGACAGATAGCTAACATTATAAAAGGTAATTAAAGCTTTTTTATTTTGGACTAGCCTCTACCCATGGCTTTGTTGCAGTACTATCTTCAAAACGTTTGAACCATTTTTCACGGAACTTTGACTTAGCAGATAACTGATCTTATAACAAGTAATTTACAATTTATAAAAAACAGCATGCGGAGCTGCGGGCAACAGCTAGCATTCTATATGTTAAGAAAATAAACAACGCAGACGAAGTAGCGGGTACCAATTGTGGTCTTACTACAGAGAAGGTATAGTAAAACATCTGATTAGAACAGTTTCCATTGAGTAGTTATGTTTTAACTACTTTGATAACTTAGATGAAGACTTCATTCGACAGATGGAAATTACAGACATAGTAAGAGGCTGACATTGGGTGAAAATAGACTGAAGAAGAATTGGAAAGATGATTTAGATTGCAAATTAAAAAGCTTTATAGATGTTAATGAAACATTATGCAAAGTCAATATACTTATAAAAAGTACAACTGTAGAAATACAATGTTATACCTGGAATACTTGATATTTATTTATGAACAAAAATTCTGATATTGTTTTTATCTGAAAAGTAAGACGTAATATCCTAATTAATGTTGTATAGTGAAAATGAGTTTATTTGTTACTCTTTTAACCTTAAGCCGCGGACAAAAGCTGTTAGGACAATAATGATAAACTTAATAGTTTGGTTTTACATAAACAAGTACATATTTTTATGAATCAAATGCAGTACCTAGCTTAACAAGTTCCGTGTCACGTGTACCACGGGTTGGTAAACGTTAATCTTGATCTTTAATCTTGATCTTCAGGCCGCTTGGGGTCAAGTGGGGATGAGATACTTGTACCTCGGAACCGCAGGGGGTGGACCCACAGGCGAATACAGTTCCCTCGTGGAGCCTTAGCCTGCCTCCCAAGACCGTCAGTGCGTGGTGAAGAGCCACATCCTACACGAGGTGACCCTGTCTAGCAGAACACTACGAATCTAAGCTAGAGAGCCGATAAACACCCCTGCGGCTCGGTTCCAGAACCGGGTCGGGGCGTATACCCCGGCAGACGGCGCCCCTCGCAGTACCCCTCTGCTTATCAGAGATGACAGGGGACGGGGTAAGGACGGGCCTGCTTTGGTTCGCCCGTCAGAGGGTGGAGGGAGAAAACCTCCTTAAAAAGTTACCGTTGGAGAAAATCACGTAAAAAAGTTACGGAGGGTAGTGCCTTCGGGCGGCGGGAGGGAGGAAACCTCGGTAAAAAGTCACCGTGGGAGAAAACCCACGTTAAAAAGTTACGGGTGTTGAGAAGACAACCTCGTTAAAAAACAGACGGGAGGCCTTCGGGCGGAGGGAGGTAGAAAACCTCGTTAAAAAGTTACCGTGGGAGGAAACCACGTTAAAAAATGACAGAGGGACGGCCTTTGGGCGGAGGCAGAGGGAGAAAACCTCAAGAAAAAGTTACCGTGGGAGGAAACCACGTTAAAACCTCCCCAGGGCTGTGGGTGTCCAATGAAGGATTTCTTCCCACATAAAAAAAAAAATGATCTTCAGACCGCGTGGTACGAAACATGCGAACTATATAAAATACCAACTTTTGCTTGCGGATTCATTCGCGTTAATGTAGATTCGATTCCCTCGGGAACACAGTACATATTTTCTATATAATAGTGCCCTGCTGTCGTCGCGGTCAGGGCGTTCGCGCTGGGCCTTGTCGCCGGGGTGGCATGGTGCTTGCTTGTTCGATCCTGTGCCACTCCATAGCGCGGCAGACGGTATCTTGTGGGTTTTTTAGTCAGTAAAAGTCTGACACCCCACAGCTCCCCAGGGCTGTGGGTGTCCAATGAAGGATTTCTTCCCACATAAAAAAAAAAATGATCTTCAGACCGCGTGGCACGAAACATGCCAACTATATAAAATACCAACTTTTGCTTGCGGATTCATTCGCGTTAATGTAGATTCGATTCGAATCGATTCGATTAGTTAAGTGACTGTTTAATTTTTAAAGTAAACTAATTCAAGTTAAAATTTACCTTAAAAAAAAGGTAAAAAAAAATGAATAAATTATGGGATTGATCAAAAATCATTTCCATTTTAAATAAGTTACACATTTTTTTATTTACTTCTAACCTCTACTAAATTAGGAAAAGATTTCCATTGATCAAATAATGCGTAAAATAATACCTTAGCCTGCTGTTGCCAGTCTTTATATGAATCTCTCTCGTACTCTAGTTCTTTCAACTTATTTGTTACTTGTCGCAGCTCAAAATTCTGCTTCTCCAACTGAGTCATAAGTGTTACGCATTGTTCACCACGACTAGTCTGTTTTGTCACTTCCTTTTTGAGAATTTCTACTTCTGATTGGGCACCTTCTAATGCCTGTAACATAGAAAAAATGTTTTAAACATAATCCTAAAAGCGGTAATTGTATGGTTCCAAAATGCCATAAGCCTAAACATCTCTGCTGATTGATCTTAAGGAAATACTCAGTATTCGTGTGCAACCTAAACGCTTTAGATTTATTTTGTGATACTATCTGCTGTAACTGAAGGAATACATAGAGTAAAACATTGAACTCTTGAATAACTACTACAATACAAAACAGTAAAGCAACATAAAGAAATACAGTTTGTTACCTGTAATAGTTCATCCATATCCTTTTTCATTTCTGATATCTGATCTTTACTGCTGACATTCGCTTCTAATAATTTATCTTTGAGCTCTGCAATCTGCTTATGGAGTTCTGCTTTCTCTTTATCCCAATGCGATTTCTGGTCTTTGTGGTCTTTTAGTGCCTTTCAGAAAATAATGTCTACATTCAATCCAACCCAAAACTCACAACACAGAGAATATTTCTAAAACCATTACGAGATATTAACTTAACCAAGACCCCAAACTAAGCAGTTTGATTTCTAAGTCATATGTATATAATGGTGGAGCAAATTGTCTTGAAAGAGGAAAATAAATGTTAACTTGAAAAAAATAAATAGATTAAAGAAAATCAATATTAAAAAGATTATTATAGATGTTAGAGTGTAAAAAAGTGTGTATCTCATATAGTTTCTGGAGTAGATTTTCTGTTCCTTCATAAAAAAAATTATGAAGAGTGAACTTTTTAATATGGTGCCCTCGTCACCATTTCAAACTCGCACCACCCGCCGTTGGCTGGTTGTGTCATCCACATACCCTAAAGCCCTAGTAGAATGGCGACAACCGTAAGGTTCTCTAGAACCTTCATTATGCGCACTCTAACGTCATGAAATAGGTTACCAAGCATAGTGTTCCCCCAGAGTTATGACATAGGGCTCTTCAAAAAAGAATTGAAACACGCTCTTCAAGGTCGGCAACACAACAGTGACGCCTCTGGTGTCGCAGTTGTGTCGTCCACAGGCGACGGTAACCATTTAACATCAGATAGGCCGTGTGCCTATATGCTGCCCTTTGGCATAAAAAAACTGGTTCAATATATGAAATTGTAATCGTCTACAGTTTTGCCAACTTTATTGTATATATGTATGAGTTCATAAATCTAGGCATTGGTTGTGGGACAGATGACCGACAGACGACCAGCAACAGCAAGGTACACATTAAAAATATGCTTCTTTAGTAGAGAGATCAGACTATCAATTTTTGTTATATGTAACTTACATGTTTATTGTGTATATTAAAATGAATATGTTATTACCAATATAAAAATAATATTATATTTTAAACCTTTATCAATTTATGACACTATAAATTTTTTAATACTATATATAACAACTCATTTTTAAAAAGAAATTAATATTAAAAATTGTTTAGTCACCCTTAATAGTGAAGGTGATATAACATAATTTGGAAAACAATAATGATTATATATATAAACCTGGTTATATTCATCCTTAAGTTCCTGCTCGCGTCTCCTGATGATTTGCAGCCTATCCTCCATATCAGCTAAAGCTCGCTCATCTCTCTTATGCTGTTCATTCAAAGATGCTTTTTCTTCTTCAAATAATATTTGCATCTCTTTACGGATTGTGTGTTGATGATTGACACGAGCTTCTAACTTCGTAATCTGGTGTATAATATATGTAATATTGATATACACTATATATTAAACTTCCTTGATATTAAGGTACAACACAGCCATATATATATTGCAAGGCTTACAGGAAAGACTTTTTTATTAAATTTATTTCTCAAATTATAACAGTTCAGTGTTTTGTTTTTGTTTATATTATATATTGCATGGATATTCAAAATAATCATTATTTCAAGGTACAACCATTGTAATTAATAATGAACAAGAAAAAATATGAAAGATATTAAATAACTAGTGATAAATTAAAATAGACATTAGTGTATTCATAACTTATAACATATTGTGTGTATAAGTACATTTTGTAATATACAAAATTCCTCCATACTAATGTATACTGATTTATATAATAAATTATAATAATCTGTACATTATTCTATGTACAAAAAGCAAAAGATATTTAATAAAGTTTGACATATTTTTCAGTGCATATTAAGTTAATTTACTGATCTACTGAATTGTGCTACTAAAATATATTTATTACATAATTGGCAACACTTACAGTACTTACTTTTTATATAGACAAAAACACTGTAAACTCACAGTAAAAAAAATATCCCAACACAGAACAAATCCAACGATACATCGCCCTACACCTTACTCATTAAAGATTACCTCTTCCAATGCCATCAAATCATTGTAGAAACCTAGAAGTCATCCTTACCAGGATACCTAGTCATTCCAGTATACCAGGTAATGTAACTGCTGACTCTTAGGCTAAACATACAATTAATATATGTACTTTAGAGCATTACCAAATTAGTCCAGTAATGTAGTTTTTATATGAACTGACATGATTTATTACAGATGCCTTAGGAAATTTAGAAAGTAGAATATTTATTGCAATTCTAAATCTCTTAATTCCTTCTTAAATGAACTGACTATTCTTAAACACAATCATTTCCAATTTTATAAATGACATATTTCTCAAATATACCTGAGCTTTAGCAGCGATTAAATCTATCTTCATCCTTTTTGCCTCCCATGGAGATGCTATAACTGGGGCTGCATTTGACTCTGTCTTAACCCTTTTTTCTGGGGTATTTCCATCACACATACCAATACTCGATTTTCTCTTCCCAAATGATATTATGTTTGACAATCCTGTAATACAATTACAGCAGTACTAGAATTAAAATTCAGCTCATACTAAAGCAAAATTGAGTGTTATATATTTTCAAAACATTTCAAATTATATTTATAGTAATGTTAGTACATCATGAATAATACATAATTTATAGGATAAAGTGTTTAGTTCTAAGGTATTTACAAATTTTATGTATACATAGCTATTAAATTAAATCATAGATTTTATACTTTATAGGTTTCAGCTTTTGAGCACAATCTCACTTGATCTTAAATGACAATGTAATATAAGAATCTAAACACACTATACCAAGAAGGACATGTGCCAAGTACAGCTATTGGAATACACCAATGGCCTGTTTTAGAGTGAAAATGAGTGAAGGATGCTTGCACAGTTTTGTGTATTTCTCATATACATAAACACTATTAGCATTCAGTGATGCCAGCAGTATCTACATTACATTTCAACTACACGAACCCACATCCGCCTGTACTGTGAAACAGGCCTATAGTTGCATGACATCAGATATCCAACTTGACAGTGTTATCTAGCTATGTCTAATATTTTCCATCACAAAGTATCCGACTCGTTCACAAGTATTTGAACCAACATCAATTGACACTGTGTCTGAACATCCTAATCACTGAGCAATCCTTGCTCATACATTTGTAAAAAGTCTTTTATTTTATACTTTATTACCTAGTCAAAGTATTATGTTGATAAACACCATAAAATGTTCAATAATTTAATAAAATAAAAATCTCCATAGCTCAGCAATAATAACTACAATTATTATAATAATAGGCCAGCTTTTAAAAGCTCCACTGCTGGGTCAACTAACTCTTTCTAAGGGGAAGTATCAGATAAACACCATATCAATGCACAATGTATTGTTGAAGGTTTTGAGTTGAAGTAATTTACATTTTTAACTCAAATATTGTGATACTGCAACATAATTTCTCGGGTTCAAGGTTTTTTAGAATATTTTCCTTCACTGGCAACCAATATTGTTATTATACCAATTTCAATCAGTAAATTTACACAAATCTATAAATGCATGTCAGGACGTGAACTTACAGATACAGAATGTTCCACTAGTCAAAACACAACTTTTGTACCACAACCAAAAAAAACATAATTGCTGACATTAATATACTTGCATATACATTAAGCACATGACCAGTGTTAAGCAAAATCAAAATAATTAATACTTTGTTCAATTTAGACCCTGGGAAAGCACATATGAATGTGAAAACTACCATCAGTTTCAAAAACAACCCAAGTCATAAAGAAGAACTATGAAGAGACTCAATCTAGGTTTATCTTTTCATCATACAATAACATAGAAAAATATATGAAAAATACATATGCATAGCACATAAATTTATATGATGAACTAAACAGGGAATTATAATATATATTTTGACTAGTAACATGGCATATTCTATCTGCACACTCAGTAGTATGTACTGCACAAAACTGTTTTCATAATGTACACCGCACCTTATGATCAAACCCTCTAGGCAATATGGTGTACAGATAAATTCTCAAATGTATCACCCATTTATTGGACTACAAATTGAGTTGTTACTTTTATTAATTATACATATTGTTTTAAATATTATGTTTACCATTTATGATTTTTTTTAAAGCTGAATGTTAATTTAACTCATAGAAATTACATTCTGCACAAATAAGAAACCAACTATTGCACATGTATGTATTGTTTCATCAAGCAATTTTCCCGAAAATATATGCAATTTCTATTCAAAATATTTTTGGTTATATTCTAGTCATTTTGGCGGGAGTGTACAATTTAATATAATCAAGTTAACAAAGACTTAGCTAAAATTTAAATAGAAACCTTTACCCTCTTTTATAGATTGGTTGCTATCTGAAAAGTTTAATTTCGTAGACGCTGACAGCTTGTCCTTTGGTGAGTCGGTGTTTATTACTCTTCGAAAGGGTTCTAAAACATCACTAAAAAGAGACATGTCGCTTTCCTTTGCCATGTTTTGATTTCTATTTAGTAACTTTAAAATTTGTCATTATATTGTATTTTTCAGAGCATTCTTATTTTATTATAAACACCACAAACACTAATACAACTAATTTACCAAACTGTATAATTAGCAAGAAATTGAATGAAAAATGACTTCTGTACAACACAGAATTACACCAATAGAAAAATCGAATAGCCACCTGCCACAGTGCACAAAGTATTATAGATGATAATACTTCAACCACAGACTATATTGACAACCATACAGACAAAATTACCAACTAAGACTAACACAAACTTTCTTCAAAAATTCCATTAAACTAATTTTTTGATTATTACAAAAGAACATAATGGGTGTATTTTTAAAGCAGTCACTTTTATTTTTTATACATTCTTGTTACGCACAACATGTTAAAATATTATACAGAATAAAACAACATGCATTTAGTAAATAAAAAAGGAAGAGTTCAGACACGTTAATTATTTTCTGTTAGTATCACGACGTACTCTCTGCCAACATAGTGCATGCGTGTGTGGGACGAGAAAGACAAAGGGGAATATAAAAGGAAAACGCATCAGCTGCATTCATCCGTAGTACGGTGGAACAGTGTAGTCAGTTAAAAATGAATGCGTTCGTCTACAGTTATACAGTATTGTGTATAAAATCTGAAGTTATATACAAATAAAATTACTTTTAACAAGTTCATTATTATTTAAACCCATATACCAATTTGTTATAATACTATTGAATTACTAGAATTTTTAATACATTTATAATGTACGTTAAGTTATAACTCATTATATAATTTATTTAAAATAGTTATAAAGATGAGTTAGACTGAAAGGACTTGTATCCTGTAACCGTCATAAATTATAGGTTATTTTACATATATCTATATAGTATGTTTTAAAAAAATAGTAAATATTATATGTACGCAATATACTTATGTATTTTTAAGTTACTGTTGATTTAGAAGTAGTTTAGTCTGCTAGAAAAAGGAGGATTATTTAACAAAATGGAAACCGATTCTATAAACAATGAATATTTTTCAAGTTATGAAGACTTAGAGGTACTTATTCTAACATGAGTATGAATTGTTTTTATATATCATCATAGTAATTATTTAAGCGCAATATTAGTGTCTTGACCGACAAATAAATTTTCCTACATTTTCAGATTCAAAAATTAATGCTTGAAGATGAACCTAGAAACTTAGCTTACAAAAGTGCAATACTTAGTAACACATCATATTTTAAAGATAAAATTGTTATGGACGTGGGATGTGGCACAGGTATTTTATCTATATTTTGTGCCCAAGCTGGTGCAAAAAAAGTTTACGCCGTGGAAGCGAGTTCTTTAGCAAATGTAGCTAATGAAATTGTGAAAGAAAATGGTTTCGAAGATATTATTGAGGTTTGAAAAATCACATATTAAATATATTTTTACCAGTCAGTAAATTCACTGTCATAGATTAAAAAAAATGCCAATTCCAAGTTCTAAAGGCAAAGTTTAAATTATTTTAGTTTAATTCTAATATTTTGGTTTTCTCCAGCATTAATAAAACACCCATCCGTTTCCTTGTTTTCAGTTATTGCTACTGGTACATATAAAAAAACACAGTAAATTCTTAATATTTACATAAACTTTTCCTTATTGATCTAATAAAAATAGATCCTTAGCTTTTTCATAAAAGCCTTTGTAGGCCCTTGCTCTTGCCTACTATTATGTATTTCAGTTACAATAGGGAATGTGTGAAAAAATAGCAAAAGAATAAAAATATTACACCCTTATAGCTTTCCAAATATATAATTAAAATTCATTATACATTACAATCGATTTTAGTGGATGCACAGAGAGGAGTCAATTCCAGACATCACCATCATTCACATATTGATCCACTCTATAATAGCCCTTTGACACCAAAACCAGATTAACATGGCACTTAAACTTATAGTCTGGCAAATCGGTAATATGCTTTGGGATTTTGTTATAAAACCCAACTCTATTACCTAAAAAACTGTCACTGGTTTTACTTAGTCTAAAACATGAAACAACCAGTTTGTCACAGTTCCTAGTCTTTAAATCATGCATGTGTTTTACGAACTCCAGCTTATCAAAGTTTTTGCGAACATACATTAAATTATCCAGAATGTATTGGGAAGGCAGAGTTAAGCTTTCCTTGAAGCTATGGCCTTTAACCATAATGGTTACATCAGACTAGTTATTTTTAAGATTTACTTTAACACAAGAATCATAATTTATCTATTGAAAGCACTGTCAAATTTTGATAATATAGCATCTATACTATATTTAAGCAGCTTTCCAAGACACAGTGATCCCAAACATTGAGTCCAAAATGTGCTATAAAACTATCAAACTCATGAAGACACATTTAACAATATACTATGATTGTTTGATTTACAATTACAAAGCCCCTATTTTAGAAATCAGATTTATTTTTGCTCTTTATTAAATATTTACATCTATGCTATTTTTAAACTACTTCAAATGTTTGTAATTTGCAGATGTAAATAGGGTTCATTCACTTTATTGTATTGCATCTCCATATATGCTGGTATCACAAATAATAAAACTCATGTGTATCCTGTAACATAAAAGAGATCCTATCATTATAAAAAATATGATAATATTTCTTGCAGGTAATTCACAGTAAAGTAGAGGATGTTATTCTGCCTAATAATACTAAAGTAGATGCTATTGTATCAGAGTGGATGGGTTTCTATTTGTTGCATGAAGGTATGCTTGACTCTGTACTCTTTGCTAGAGATAAATTTCTAAAGGAGGAAGGGGAAATGTTTCCTGAAAGTGCTGTCATTTATATAGCACCATGTAGGTAAGAGTTTCTAGTTTGCTTGTACTGTATTTAATCAGTATGTAGCAGGTATTTATATCTGGCAGAAATCTGCATATAATTTTTTTAGTGAAATTCTGATTTCATAGTATATTATTTGTTTGTTTCAAATTAGTATATCATGAACACAAATTCAAGATGGAAAGTATCACTTCATGTGAGATTGGAATGCTAACTACAATATAAAGAAAAGTATATCCCAATATTTCAATTTATTATCTCTATTGTGTTTGAACCGTCATGGTAGTATTTGGTATGAAGACAAAATAAAAATGACTCTTCATCACAACTTTAGCAGTTAATTACTAGCAACAAATCATGGTTTCTTTTATATTTATATTGATACAATAATACTTTTCATACTTCTACAATATTTCTATTGATATAACTCGATTTTGTTTTATGTTAATAAAATGAGTTTCTTTCTGACTTTTGTAGGTCATGTAATGTCATATAACATCCTTCCTATGTACAAAATGATATTGGACATAGGTTGGAAACAAAGATTTTTTAGAAAATTATTACAATACTTATAACACTATCAATTGAGAAATAAATTATCGATATTAAATATTTTTTATGAAATATGTTGGCATGTACTACTTATGTTCAACAGGTTAAGAATATGAAAATAAATTGTTTTTCTTAGTTTCTAAAACAATTTGACAATTATTATATCCTACTCGAGGAATGAACATGCTTTCTATGTACAATACTTAATAAAAATGGATTAAGCCATTTTTGAATTATATGTTTAATAGCGGGAAACATTAGAAAACATTTTTTATATTTGTGATCACTGGCGTTTATCATTAAATTTAGGAAAGAAATGTAATATAAATTCTCCTACCACCACCACAAATCACACATTCCGATATTATTCCATAATAATGTAAACTATTCAAGTATATTTTCAACAATTTACACAAATTACAGTGTTGTCTCTTTATATAAAAAATGGGAGGACATAAATGGTGTTAAAATGACTTCTTTCGCCAAGCATTTGCGTGAAAGCAAGTACAACAAGCCAGAAATTCTAAATATACAAATTGAGGATCTATTAGGTGAAGAGGTAGCTCTAAGCTGGATCAATCTGAGGGAAGACAAAACATCAGATTTGGATTCATATAGTATTCAACATGTAGTTGGTATGTACTGCATATTTTTTTAAACAAATATTCGTCATTTAACATGTTCATACACATCCTTTTATTTTCGAACTGATGTGTATTCATATTATGTTTTTCGTAAATAAAATGACTTAACTTGAATTGTGTCATTCATTACATTAGTATCATCAGAAATTATGAAATTTTTTGTTAATCTTGTGAGATATATTAAATATTAACACAGGTATAAAAACATAATTTGTATGTATCTCTATAGAACTTAATTATGATGGTGTTAAATTTGCTATCATTTTCCTTACAATTATTTGCCCTAAGTAAGGTCAGCACAACATACTTTTCTCTCTGTACTTGCCTATATAATTTATCATGTCAGCATTCACATATTTTGTACACATATCAGTCTACATAGGATGCATGCATACTTTCATTAGTCTTTCTATATTACATTAATTTTAGTTTTTATCAAACATAAATACAATTTTGTTTTTAAAATTGATAGATTAATGCGATTTATACTATATTAATTTTAGTGAGACAAAAAGATTAAATAAAAGCACATTCATTTTTCAGGTGCTAACAAAAATGGCCTATACCAAGGTCTCTGTGTATGGTTTGAATGCAACTTTCCTAATTTATCACAAGGTAAGGAAGAAAATCGTGTAGTACTAGACACGAGCCCTCGTAGTGCGCCGACACATTGGAAACAAACAGTTATAGTTTTGCCAAAGGAACAAGAAGTGGAAAAGGGGGAACCAATTGCTTTTCAATTGGACATGAATCGAGATCCCATTAATAACAGGAGGTGATTATTACTTTCCGTGATCAAATATCACATTAAGTTAGATAAAAATTAATCATTCATTTATAATTGATAAATACATTCAATGTTTTCGATTAATGTAAGAATTAATTACAATATAATGTTTTGTGCGATTTTTTTCACGGTTGATTTCAGTTAAATAACGTAAAAAAGGTAAATAAACATCACCAAAGACAGTTGCCAGTAACGTAAAAAGTAATATGGAAAATGATAAACTATGTGGGTATTAACGTAACTGAAATTAAAATTCAAAACAATAATTATAATGATGCAATAGTTAACCCAATCGTACCAGCAGTTGTGACTTGTTTTATATATGTGTTCACAATGTATCCTAGTTAGTATGTTTGGTAAAGATATGTCTTCTGTTTGTACATTTACAATAATGTTGCCATTTTTAAATCTACTATGTAATATAAATTTCGTGTAGTAACAAGTCACAATAAGAAAAGTAATGTAACTTTTTAAACTAGTCTTCTCACGGACAACATAACCACATCATAACTATGAGGGTAAATTCTACTCTGATGTTCTCTTTCTTCCCTACAACCACTTTTTTAATTAGATGGCATTAGGGTTAAAAATCTTTCGTTTCTAGCGAACCCATTTTGACAGATACTCCCTGAAATAACAGTAGTATGTTATCCGTTTAAGTTACCTTGTGAATGTATTTTATTTTTATTTTATCATTCATTTAAACTAAATCGAAGAGTTAAATTGTGATTAATTCTTGATTTGTTTATCATTTATTCAATTGAACTGAACTTTTCTTGACATTTAGTTTAACTTTAACTTTTTCTTGCTTAGATATAACCTGGAAATGACGTTACTTGACCCAGAAGCCGTGGATCACCCGCAACCATGTTCTTGTCACATGACAAAATGTATAATCATAAAGACATTTATGCAACAGCACGTAGAACATGCTATAGAAAAAAATCTTTACACCTCCACAACACTTGAAAATGATGCAATTATTGATGATGAAGAAGATTAAACATTGTTTGTTAAAAAGTGTTGTATTATTAAAAAAATATCAATTATTACATTCTAGTACATTTTAGACTCGTATATTAGGCATTAATGTAGCACAAAATCGTAATATTTATCACATATTATTTGACAATAGAGAAACGTTTTATTAAGGCACATTGTAGACAAAGGCTAGGCACATTGTAGACAAAGGCTACATTATCAAATTGCTTATTATATGATATGATCGTTTTATTTTATAAACAGTTAATTCTCGAGTTACGTCAGATTTTGGCAATCGGATAACCAGCAATGAGTGATTGGTTTCATTTTTATCATATGTATAGATTTAGTCCTTTCATAACCTAACCTCTAGATTCTATATAAAACACAAGAATTGCCTCTACTACAGGTTAATATAATTAGCATCAATTAATTTGCTGACAGTTCAAAGATTCCCCTTAGATTCTAAAGTTTTTTCATGTTAATATCTATATTTTTGTTATATAATATTAAAACAAAATATTTTATGCATTATTTAAGCGAAATATTCAAGAGACCGATTCAAACTAACAGTTTGTTTCATCACGGGGTAGATTCATTCAGAGTATCGAATTCATGAGATTAGCATGAACAATTCGACTCACATATAAGCTGGTAATTTGACGATCAAAACCAAAAATTAATTAGTCCTTATTTTATTGAGAAAGGTATACGGTTATAAATTACTAGTTTTGCTGACGGCTTTACTTACCTTGATGTAGATTTAACCTTTCCCCGGAAAGACTATTTTTTGTCCAGATGAGAATTACCCCATGTCCTTTTCTGTACTCCTAACAATGTGTTTGCAAAATTTCATGATAATTGGTTAAATAGATAATATATGAAAGCGTAAGAAACTTTCGCTTTTTTTTTTAATGGTAACATGTGTGCGCAGACAATTTCGCCAATGACATGCGAATAAAACCATAAACGAAGGAGATTGTACCAAACAATGAAACAAATTCTTTCTTTATATCCAGCCCGGGCTATCTACAAACAATACACACATAAAACATGATTTTTAGATTACAAACATACACAAGAGAACGATACTAAAATGTAAAGTTTAATTTTGTTCGTTTCAATAAATTTCGAATCGCATTCTACAATTCGGTTAATATTTATGACATTAGTAAGGAAGACATAGACATATAAAGAAAATAAACCTGAGATTTCGTTTTCATTCATCGAAGTGATAATGACTTGGTCGTAGTGTATATTCGTTTTTAAGCTTTCTGTGGAGGTAAAGTCCTGATGGAACTATAGTTTGGTGGCAAGTCTTTTACTAATACCCGTTTGGCTATCTGCTACCCTCAAGTTGAAAATCTGTCGCCAAGCACCAACAGGTGTATTCCGACATTTGTACTGGAGAACCAAATAGATAGTTACAGAAAAGGACAGGGAATTTTTAATCCAAAAAAATTACTATTCCTGAGGAATATGTCTACATTAACGCGAGCGAAACAATGAGCAATAACTAGTTAAAAAATAATTGTGTAGTTTTATTGAAACCACGATGCAAGTGAAAGTTTTGAATTGAGCCATGGGTGCCGTCATATTGGTCTTGGCTGCTCGGCCGAGCGCATTTCATTTTACGCTTACTCCGCAGCAGGTTGTAATGCGACAAAGTTTCACCTTTATAATTTAATATCTTAACATGTTAGTAACAGATTGTGTAAGTTGTGCCTCTCCACTGAGCCATCGGTTATAATCGAGTCGCATTAGAAGCCGTGCTAAGTACACACCACAAGGACGGTCTCGGAGAGAAACTAGTAGTTGCATTAACCTCTTAACTAGTTTATTGAACCTGAAAACAATATAATATAAACTATGTTTATGTAGTCTTACAGTCATTTCCAGGACACAATAGTTTCCATGACCTAGTTTACTCACTAGTCACTGCTTGTGAAAATGGTACTAGCAGCAAAAAAATATATTTTTCAAATTAAAAATACAAAGTTAATAATGTTAATTACTATATTGATATCGTATTTACTATATATTTACGTATCTATTTCATTACTTTTGTTTAGATTAAGATGAATAAGATTAATTTATCTTCATAGTACTATAAACATGCGGCAGCCATTTTGAGTCGGAATCTTTTAATATGCTTCTACGTAGACTTCCGCGTAATCATAAATAAAATTTTAATAGAAATATCAATTTTTGCAATACTATTAAAGGATATAAATGTTCTTTGTTATGGGAGGCACATATACACAACCGGTTACAAAGTCGAACCCAAATATATGTTATTTTAAATGTTGTTAATCCAGAGTTGCTGAAAAAGGGGATGAAATTTTGTATAAAAAACGTAATTTTCTTGTTACTTAATTATTCTTTTATATAAAAACTCGTAAATAATGCCTGCATAGAAAATGCGTGTAAAGCGGCAGGAAATCGCTAGTTGTATATACATTGGCTAGTCAAGGATCATGAAAGGAATAAGCAACACTAGCAAAGGTATTACACCTGGCATATGGTGTTTACAACCCGGTCTGCAGGATTTACCAAGCTTAGAAAGAAATTTCATTTCGATGATAACATATAAATATATAATTTCTTACCGTTCCGAGTATCCTCGCACGTAATAATCCTCTGCTTCTTTATCGGAAACCACTTCACTCATGCTACAGAACGAATGGCACAGCTTAAGTAACTCCATAATGTTACAGAATACCGGGTTGTTTAATGTATCTGTAGTGTCGCCGGAGGATTCGTTATCTGTGGACTAAAAGTAAAATTTCAATATAATAACTACTTTTAAATCACTTCGGCATTAAATTAACGACTATGTGTATTAAACTGATTAAAATTATCAATTGATATTTTGATAACATTTAGTGCAAAAAGTGAGAAGCATTAAATTCAGTTCCATAATTAATTCTCCATGTGTGGTAGAATGATATAACGTAAACAAAGATTATAACATACACTTAAGCTAACTTTCCACCTATTATTTCTTTATGTCAAATCAGTTATTCAAATAATATTGTTAAGACATGTACATCAAGAAATCAGTGATGTCGAACAATGTACTAATATTGTAAAATAAAGTAAACAATAAAATCATAGTAATATTTGGAACAGTCCACGAACATCATGAATAAATTCGTAGTGGCAGTATGGCAGACGTGGTAGTATGATGATTCGTCGGTACGTGGGAAAAAGCATCCATTTAAAGCATATCACTTAATGTATTCTAAATAAATAAATAAGTTCTAAAAATAACATGCCTCGAAACTTAAATCTTTACGTTATCAATGCGATGCATCAAAATTTAAATACCTTCTAGCAATGACCAGACCACGGTATTAATATAAATATATAAGACATTCAGATCTATTCTGGGGATTAAAACGAATACAAAGAGCTACAAAAAGAATTAATCTACAATAAGACACAGTCATAGAGTAGCACGTATAACCGGTTTCTCTGTAATAGGGTTTTTATTCTACTTCTGCCTTTGTGTACACAAATTTATTTTACTAGAAAAACAGAACTGGACTTAACATTAACTTATCAGATCTAGGTATAACATTATCAGATCAAATTGAAATCTGCCGTTTTATTAATAAGAATTCTACTTACTGAAGTAACAGTTAAAAATGACTGACTGAGTATGTCAGCGAGGAAAGTCGCGTGATATTTCTTCAACTTTTCAAAATCGTTGGTCTTGTTCACCGCGTCCATGAACCGGGAGAAATTCGTCTCTAATACGTCAGCCTGCATGTAGTGTTGCAAATTATCCATCAGAAACATTAGTTTGTAATGCAACTGTGATACACCAAAACTACAATAGAGATGACAATAGTTAACAATGTATTTCATATTCGTTGCAAAAGCTATAAGTGGTCATTATTGAGGTGCGGTTAAGATATGTTTACTTCGGTTTTCCGGTGTCCCTATCGCACACCGCAATGACTGCGATAGACAATGATAACGTTATATAAAACTAAGCTTAGCAAAAACATAAACCAGGTATTGTAATGCATTATTCCAACATAATTAATAAAAAGTATAAAAGACAATGTTGTTCTGTTGTTGATTATCTGTTATTATTATTATTGACAATAACAAAGGTCGGCCAGTGTTATCGCAATGCGGGAACAAATATGCATTAAGCAAAAACCAATAGATATGAAAACATGTAATTTTGCTCACAATTAAAGTCACAATACGAATAATGACTTATAATTTCATTACCATTTTATTGATATAAACTGTAATGTATAAATATCTAATGAAAATACAGTTCCTTTCCAGTTTCAATCACGTTTAAACTACCGAACTATAGGACTACGATTATTCGACAATTCTTTTCGTGGAATAGTTTTCTTCGTGGCCATTTTGTTCAATGGCCAACGATACGCACAGAACACTGCTAATAAGATATAAATCAATAAATTACCGAATATCAGAATAATTGACAAGAGTTTATAACAGAAATTATTGTGAATAAATAAACATAACATAATAAGGAATAACTTTTATTTATATATATATATATATATATATATATATACATAGATATATATAAAGACCAGATAAGTGGTTACCAATCTGAGTTCCGTGATATTAATGGATGACGTAAAGCAGACGGCAGGGGTCATAAAATATTAAGTATGTAGCTCAGTTTACAATATCAATGTAGAAAACCTGTTCTGCCGCACTTACGTGAATCATGAGCAAATAAAAACGATATTCGATTTTGTATAACCTACTACATTTTTTTACAATATAACTTATACAAGACTTATGGTCACAGCTTGTACTAAACGTCATTTCCATTTACAACTAGTTGATGTTCGCAACTTTGTTCTGCTGAAAACGGTTTTTGTTGTTTCATCAGAATTAGGTCTTCTATCTAAACTTTGGGGTTCATTTTGTATACTTGTATTTTAACATTTTATCGGTTGTTTGTTATCATTTTTAAATATTGTGATTACTGCTTAGTCTCAGTGGAAAAGCGTTATTATATGCTTCGTAATTTTAATTACAAAATTATGGCTATAGTTTGTCAAAACAATTTTAACCAATACTATATTGTATTTATTAAAGGTTTCAATTAGTTCGAAAATTAGCGATCTTGATAAAGTACAATGAGCAGCTTATATATTTTTCTAAATTAAGTTACCTAGTTGATTGCTTATAGGCTTTCCACAGTGCATGTAGGTCATGCTGAGTTTTCTTTATTCTTAAGAGAAGACGAAACATGTCATTATATCGAGCAAGAACCTCCGGCGTGAATAGTAAATGTAGAGGCCATTTAAAATCATATTTTAAAATTATACAAGACCAACCATCTCCAACTGTAATGTAAAAATAATATTATTATTTCTTGGAAACATTAGGGGGTGTCTATTAATTACGTGAGGGGATAATGCTATGGGATCACATTCAATGTCACGTGGGGAGAGAGAGGGGATTTCATCAACTATCACGTCATCTAGTTGCCCACCCCGTCTTCGTATGGGTGTAATGTGAATGAAAAAAAACAGACCAAATATCCGCATTAGAGTATAACCATATAAAATGACAACTGAACACATAATCGATATGTCAATATTTGTGAAATTCTCCTCACTGTCTTCTCTCTGTCTCAGTCAGTCACTCATTTTTTATATGGAGATGTTTTAACCAATTTTTTCATTTTACCCTACGATTTTTCAAACGTAGACAAACAAAAATAGAATTAGCCAAATAAGTATAGCCGTTCGGAAGTGATGAATTTACATACATTCGACAATTGATTTGTATCTAGCAATAGCAGTGCCCGCGACTTCGTCCGCGTGGAACGGAATACAAAACACGGTAATTAATGAAAAAATCTGAATTTATATCTGTATATCTTGTATATTTGTAATGTAATGTGTCAGGCTAAAAACTGATAATGGTCGTACCCCTTTGTCACTTCAATAATAACTCAAAATTAGAGCTTCCAAGTTCCTTTGATGTGTGTAAAAAACTGTGGGCCTAGCTATAGTGCTGCATCTATCGTCATACAGTCAAATAGTTTGTAACACAAGACGGTAATGTGTGCCCACATCTAAAGTTATTGCGAACATGGACGAAACTTTGTGACGATACACGCAGATATAGGAGTAACATAACACTAATATTCTAATTTAACAACTGTAAAAACAATATTCACCCCTGGATTGCTCAAAACCATAAATATTTAAGTTCTATACAAACGAATGTAGACCTGAAGCATAGGTCAATAGACTGTTGGCAGCATACGCTTAAAAAATACCTGATCTATTAAAAAACTTTGAAATATAACAAATGATGAATTGTAAAATAATAATTTTCATGTAAAATTTGTTTTTAAATTATTTTTTTATTTCTACGAACTTTTATTACTAAGCTATAGCTAGAAATTTACAGTGTACGGATGTAGTGAAATTAAAAAATAATTGAAAACATAATCTGCCATTTTGAGATCCGAGTCTTAAAAATCAGCTGGGGGCTTATAATATTCATTCATATATACTTCACATAGCTCATTCTTATTATTTTTTTATGTTATCCTTTCTTTTATGTGCACTGCCTGCAGTCTTTTTTCTGCACGATACCGCTGGAAGAAAATGCAAGCTCCCTAATGCATAAACCTAAATATATTCATTAATTCAAAGCGTAATTAAAACATTAGAATCAAGGTAAATTTATGACAATAATAATTATATAGACAGACATTTCTAAAAATGATCGAAATGGATTCTATTACTTATTCTTAGACACCTGCAACAATTTTTTTCTCAAAAATCAAAAAAGTACAGACACGTTGGATTTACATTCTTATTATATGTATAGATAATCATAAATATTCATAGTCGTAGCATATTCCTAAATACATCTAGGGTAAAAATATTATTATTCGAGTTTTTTCTACAGACCCAACACTTTGTAACAGTTTACCGCCGCCGGACCCGTTGTAAGGAGGAATACAAAAATTTAATAGTCGTATTTACTTATTTAATTAATCTTTACATTATGTACTTGATATGTAGTTATTAAATTAAGCACGGGATCAATCTTACCAGTACTGCTATCATCTTCTAGTGAGGAATTAATAGATAAATTCGGCTTAACGTAAGGGAGTTCAAAGCTGAATTTCTCAATATCTGCACTATTGCTTAGAAACACCGCCCTTGCTGCTAATTGAAACGCATGATTCATATCTATAAACAAAACAATAGCAAATACAATAAATGAAAATAATATAATAAGTCAAAAAATATATACATAAAAACTAATATAATAAATGAGAACAAGAGTTTATTTGTTTGTCACGCTGTCACACCGTAAGTAATAAAGCAATCGTTATGAAATTTTGCATAAACATTCTCAAGAGTAGAAAAAGGGACATAGGGTGCATTTTATTCCGAAAACAATACATTAACGCGAATAAAGCTTAGTCTTCTCTTGGTTGACGATCAATTTCCGAAGTTTTTTTTTATTTATATCATAGGGGGCAAACGAACAGGTGGGTCACCTGATGGTAAGGTGATCACCGCCGTCCATAGACACTAGCAACACCAGGGAAGTCGCAAGTGCGTTGCCGGCCTTTTAAATATGTGGGCCTCCGGCGCTCTCACTGACCGAACGAAACGCAACAGTGCAAGCACTGTTACTTCACGTCGGCTTCCTGTGAGAGGGTGGTACTACCCCGGGCGAGCCGACCCATTCATTCTGAAACCAGTAATAGTTTCAGCGTAGTTCTACCACCTACAAAAGTTGCTCAAGTTTTTTGAAATAATAGCAATTCATTCATGCATTCAGTTCAGCTTTTTATATCGTAATACACTATTTCTACACAATGGATAACAAATTAATAAAGACATCGTTATTCTGTTGTTGATTACCGTTATCCGTTATTATTGTTGGGAATTAAAACGGTCGGCTGGTGTTACCGCAACAAACGAATAAGAAAGCAACAACCGATAGGTGTAAAAGGGCACTTGAAGCGCTACTTTACATAGCTCACACTTGAAGTCACGATACGAACAAAAAACATTAATTTAGTTACCATGACATTATAGCAAACTGCAGTACGACACAAATAAGTAGAATAATTGACGACCCATTACAACAATTTTTGTAAAAGACAAAACAGCATAGTTTAATGATGATGTGTAAATCTTATTGCCACCTATATAATTTATATTGCAAGAATTTTGTACTTTTAGTGATTATGTTTATATCGTCTTTTAGTACCATGTTTTTTTTCCGGTCATCTTTTTCTGCACTTTCGTTACTACCTACGCTAATATTCACAGAATTGTCTTGAACCGTCAATTAATATTTGCACTGTGTGTCATTAAAATATACATTATGAGAAAAATCTTAATTTACTCTATAGTGACGTCATCAAGTAAAATTACATATAAAGGATAAATAGAAAATACACTTTGCTTACAGAATATCTCTGGTTTTTGGTAGTGCCTATTAAAATCGTAGTTGATTAAATTAAGCTATTGAGATTTTATTTAAGATAAGGACTAATGTCTAGAGGTGAATTTAAAAAAAAACGAAATCTATCCAGTAGCTTTTGAATGACGCGCGGACTATGGCAGACCTTTATCATATCACTTATAAATAGAAAATGAAAGAATATGATTCAAATTTACCTCTCGTGGATGTTCTTGTGGTGGGTTTATCTAGCATGTGAGCTGTAAGTCTCAAAAGTTCAAGGAACAGTTCCCCGCGACCTAGCAAATAGAAGTCTTTCATCAATTTCAATTCGTGTAAGAGATGCGCCTCTTCGACGGCTACGGACCAAAGATGCTGAAACAAAAATACACATCTATATCTATATATAAACAGACAGAGGCAAAACAGTTAAGTATATCTTCCTCCTCAGTTTCTCAACCGATTTTCTTTATATTTGTTTTGTTTAGTAGATGTTGAGGCGATTTAGTGTTGTTACCAAGAAAAACTTTTGAAAAGTACTTATTTTTCCCTACACATTGAAACTTGAAACATTAATTAATGATTGCTGACTTTTTACCACCAGTATTAGTAAATCTGTAGTTCTGTATGTACATTTATGTTCCAAAATATTATATGAAGAAACTACTATGTAAGCCATTGATTACAAACATGACGTCAAGAAAAAAATTGTCTGTTTATTTGTATGTCTGAAGTTAATTCAAAAACGTCTGGATCAATTTTTATGAAATATTGCCCAGAGGAAGCTTATATCATTCTTCGATTTATCAAGTTTAAGAATTACCAATAATATTTTTAGAAATGTCGAAAATTACCGATTTTGATGAAAATTTTTACACTGGAATATTATATGTCGTCTTAGAGTTGATAGATTACAATTATGATTAACAATACTTTTCGAACGAGTAAAAAATGATTATTAGTAGATTAATTTATGTATTTACCTTAGTAACACACTCCTTTATTTCTCTGACAACCCCTCTAAGATTGCATACTTCAAAAACATCCGGATTCTTTAGTTTTTGCAATTTCTCGTGAAACTCAGCTTCCTTTTCTTCCCATATTGTGAATCTAAAATTGGGTTTATTTTTTTACCTATTCGTATAGTCTTTTATATGTGATCCATGATATATTAAAAACTAGCGATCCATCTCGGTTAACAGGAGTTGTAATATATTAATGTGACGTCATAAGTATTTAAACAAGTTAGATTCATTTTTGGGTCATTGTTATTTACAGTTCATCTAAGTTGTAGAAGCTACGTAAGTGTCCTCACACTTTTTTTAAGTGGACATATATGATATGCACCATGGTATTCATTGAATTTATATGTTGTAAAGGGCGATCTCGATCTATCTTATATATTACGTATTTATTTAACTATAGAAGTTTGTCATAAAAATGTATGCGATTTTGTTTTTGTTATTGTTATACACAAGATTATCATTGGAGGAACATCAATAAGGACAGGCTTAACAAACAACGAAACAGATTTTTGAAATAAAATTTAGACAAAATCTGTTACATTCATTTTATGTAGTTATAATATACAATCTATTAATGCAGTGGTTCTGATTGAAAAGTTAACTGCACTTTTGCATCAATACGCGTAAGAGTACAAAATTTGTGTTTATCACTAAATATCACAATTAGAAAAAAATGTTAAAATTGATCATTAGATATAACACAATATATGTCTGGACGTTTACTACCCAATGTCCTGTAGTCCATTGGGAAAACTGCGTTTGACCTCAACGGCTCGGTGGCCTTAGTGTCCCAGGCCGCCGCCGGCTCCCCCCCCCCCCCCTCTCTAACATCTTGAGGGGCCGGGGATACGTAGCGGCGCATCACAGCGGCGTAGTGGTAGTGGGGGTGTACGCACCCCCAAGCATGAGTCTCACCGACTTCGAGGGATTCCTCGGGGACCTACAAAGCGTCGTAGGCCGCAGCCACCCTCGCCCCGTCCTAGTGCTCGGGGACTTCAATGCCAAGTCTACGGCTTGGGGTTCCCGGGCCACGAACGTCAGGGGTAGGGTGCTGGAGGAGTGGGCCATAACATCGGGCCTACTCCTCCTGAACAGGGGGTCCGTTAACACGTGCGTGCGACAGCAGGGCGGGTCGATAGTGGACCTAACGTTCGCTAGCCCTGCTCTAGCACGGCGTGTTCGGGGCTGGAGAGTCCTTGAGGGGGTGGAGACGTTGTCGGACCATCGTTACATACGGTTCGACGTCTTCACCCAGACCTCGGACGGACCAGCCCGTAGGACCCCCGTGGCGGAAGGACCGCGTTGGGCACTGAAGCGCCTAAACATCGAGGCGCTTCAGGAGGCCGTCGTCGTGCAGGCCTGGGTGACAGGAGAGTTACCGGACAGGCCTGCCGACGTCGACCTGGAGGCGGAGTCACTCCGAGCGGACGTGACGAAAATCTGCGATGCGGCGATGCCCCGGATTAGGGGGCCGATCCCCGCCAAGCGTCAGGTGTACTGGTGGACCGCCGAAATCGCGCAGTTGCACGGCGGTCCGTCGCCAGTACACCCGTCAGCGACGCAGGCGGGGCCGCTCGCAGGTCGCGTCCGCAAGGGAGGCAGAGCTTTACGAAGGGTACAGAGCAGCCACATTGGCGCTCCGTAGAGCTATCGAGCAGGGGAAGGCCCTTGCTCGGGAGGAGATGCTCGAGACCCTCAGCCGGGATCCGTGGGGGCGCCCGTACCGCGTAGTACGCGGGAAACTACGTCAGGGCGGCCCCCCGGTAACCCAGAGTCTCGAGCCAGATCTCCTCCACGAGATTCTGGCTGCTCTGTTCCCTTCCAGGACAGAGCATACGCCTCCCAGGATGGCTCCGCCCACGCCCAACGCGGCTGGCTGCGGCGAGGACGACGTGGTCCTCGAGGTGACCCGGGAAGAGTCGAGGGCGGCGGTGAAACGCCTCCAGGCGAAAAACACCGCCCCAGGACCCGACGGCATACCTGGCCGTATCTGGGTCCTGGCTTACGAGGCCCTCGAGCCCCGACTACTGCGGATCGTCACCGCATCGCTTCAGCAGGGCCGGTTTCCGACCATCTGGAAAACCGGCCGTTTGGTCCTGCTGAAGAAGGAGGGGCGCCCGGCGGACAGTCCGTCCGCTTACCGGCCCATAGTGCTGTTGGACGAGGCGGCAAAGCTCTGCGAGCGAATAATCGCAGGCCGCCTCGTCCGGCACTTAACAGGAGTAGGGCCGGACCTGGCGGAAAACCAGTTCGGTTTCCGCCAGGGGCGCTCCACCGTTGATGCGGTGATGTCAGTTAAGATCCAGGCGGAGGAAGCATTTGCCCGGGGCGAGGTGATTTTGGCGGTGTCCCTTGACATCGTCAACGCTTTTAACACCTTGCCCTGGGCCTGTATTGAAGAGGCACTCCGGTATCATGGAGTGCCTCGCTACCTCCGCCGTGTAGTCGGGGCGTACCTCTGCGAGAGGTACGTCACCTTCCCGGGTCAGGGAGGGAGGATAAGTCGGCGAGACGTGGTATCCGGTGTTCCGCAGGGGTCTGTCCTGGGCCCCCTCTTGTGGAACATCGGATACAATTGGGTGTTGCGCGGTGCGCTCCTCCGGGGCGTCAGCATTGTCTGTTATGCTGACGACACTTTGGTGTTATCCCGGGGGAAGACGCACCGCGCGGCCGCGATCCTGGCAACTGCAGGAGTCGCTCAAGTCGTCGGTAGGATCCGGCGTCTGGGACTAGAGGTGGCGCTCAGTAAAACCGAGGCCCTGTTTTTCCACGGGCCTCGGAATGCGCCACCCGCAGGGTCCCAGATCGTCGTGGGAGGCGAGTCCATCGGTGTCGGGTCGAGTATGAGGTATCTCGGCCTCCTCCTCGACAGCCGATGTACGTTCAAGGAACACTTCCGGCAGCTGGCCCCCCGTTTAATGGGAGTAGCGGGCGCATTAGCCCGTTTGCTTCCCAACTTGGGGGGGCCCAACTCCGTCTGCCGGAAGTTGTACCTCGGGGTCGTGCGGTCGGTGGCCCTTTACGGGGCCCCCGTATGGACGTATGGCCTGACGGCCATCAGCAACGCTCAGCTGCGTAAAACGCAGAGAGTGATGGCCGTCAGAGCCATCCGCGGATACCGCACGATCTCCTTCGAGGCGGCCTCCCTTCTAGCCGGATCCCCACCCTGGGACCTGGAAGCGAGAGCACACGCGTCCCTGTACCAACGACGCGTGGAGGCGTTGGAGCAGGGCCGGAGACTCGCACCTCAGGAAATCGAGGTGCTCCGGTCCCAGCTCCACCAGGTCCTAGTCATTGAAGAATGGGAACGACGACTTGAGCGACCGAGCTGGGGCGTGGCTACCATAGAAGCCGTTCGGCCGGTCATGGCCGAATGGCTCACCAGGCGGCATGGCATCCTGAGCTTCCGGCTGACACAGGTGCTCTCGGGGCATGGTTGCTTCGGGAGTTACCTGTGTCGCATTGGCCGGGAGCCAACGCCAGGGTGCCACCACTGTGGCTGCGCAGCCGATAATGCGCAGCACACACTGGAGGAGTGTCCCGCCTGGGACGAGCCACGCCGCGAGCTCGTCGCGGCCATAGGCCCGGATCTCTCGCTCTCGACCGTCATCGTCAAGATGGTCGAGAGCGAGACCGGGTGGATCTCCGTCGCCTCATACTGCGAGGCAGTCATGCTCGCGAAGGAGGCGGCGGAGAGGGAGAGGGAGCAGACCACCAGGCTCCCCTCCCGCGGTCGACGAACACGGCGGCGACGGGTCGGCGACGACCTCATGCCGCCGTAAAAAGGGCCTGTGGGCGACGGGACGGGCGGGCACGTCCGTCACCCTGAGCAGCGTCAAACTGCACAGGCCCGCGTGGTGGAGGCGCTTGTGCCGAGCGACTCCCACAGTTCGTCGGGGGGGTTTAACACCCGCCCCCTCCTGAGGGGTCTACCATCTTGACCCCTCAGACCGCAGACGGGGCCTCTGATGAGGGGCCGACACCTGCCGGGGAGCAGAAGTAATGCCATTGGCAGTTCCTGCTCCCCGGCCAAATAGGTGTGAGAGGCACCGTGGGGTTTTTAGTCCGTGGGACTCGGACATAACCCACCCCCCGCTGCCCGACGGGGTGGGTATCCGTTACGGATTTTCCCCACGTAAAAAAAAAAAAAAAAAATGTAGTTTTTAATGGATACAAAGTTATTTTAAATACCTTCTAGAATCAGGACTGCATTTCCTTAATGGCATCACATGTTTACTCGCCATAAAACTACTATTCTTTTTCACTTTTCTCGGATCAAATCCAAAAAGTATGACTGTCTTTCCAATAAACAGAATCTCTTGTGCCAATGAAAGTGGCATGAAGTGTGGCATCATATTTGGTTTTAGAACGAAGCCGCAGTCCGCTGTTGTATCTTGCAGCTGAAATAAATTTCATAGGAATTAAAATTTCTTATCTTTTATGACTTCATAAAAGTTATTGGGACAAGTATTCAGAAATATGTTCTTTCAACATATTTGCGTGAGTACTCCTTGTATGATTAGGTGTGACTCGTTGTCATCACTTCCTATCTCCTGTATGAACTGAAAAAAATATAAACAGAGAACAACAAAACTTAATAAGAATCGAGAATAAATCCTTTGATTAGTTCTTAAAAATGGGATGTTGCACCTTATGATAGCTATAATGCACTATAAAGTGACTACTGCGAGATAAGTTCTGTCAAATTGGACAAAATATTGCCCTTTAAGTATTTGTATGTGTGTGCCCAAACACTGGCGAGTCACAATAGAGGCTTTCCCTCCATGTGCAAAATTGTTTTTACCTGAGTTGGCTCATCAAAAGTTTTTAGGTCGCCAACACGATGCCCCTAGTGGTGCAGTTATCCACAGGCGACAGTAACCATTTAACATCAGATGGGCTATCTGCAAGATTATTGCCCTTGGCATAAAAAAATAAGCACAAGAACCACGTAATATTTCTAAGTGTATTTTGGCAATAACTTTACAAAATAATTATTGGTCAAACAGATATAAGTTATATAAGGAATTGGATCTCAATTGTGCGCATTTTTCCTAAAATATAATAACGTATTTATTTTTGCTAAATTGTCAAAAATACGCATTCGAATGACCGACATTGCTTCAACCAGATTAAAGTACGTAATATATATAGAAAAATAAAAATGTGCATTATTTATTTAAGGGACATGATATGACATTTACTCACGACCTTTTTAATACAAGGTATTAGTTATCATTTCGTTAAATGTAAATTCTATAAATATTTAATACCACATATTTTAGCAGCAAATTTTCTGGGTCCGGGTTCGTGTCAAGTCTCATCTATAATTACCTTTTTGTCCTGAACCAAATCTTAACTTATATAATGTTAAATAAAATAATTCATGATAATACTCCTTACAATTTAAATTTGCTTTCATTCTCCTTGAAAAAAGATAGGATTACCTATTTTTTTATACTAATTACCACACAGTGATCAAAATGGGATAAAGGATGGAATAAAGAGGACAACGATTTTCTCCACATGTTAATATTAGATAGATCTGTAGTTACTTTTTAATTATAATTTTTAATAGATTTTTTTATTGATAATAATAAACTCGTCAATTGCTACAAAACAAAACAAAATAAAGAAAATTGGTTGACAAAAAAAAGAGCAAAAAAAGTGCTGAATTGTTCTATTTAAATATAGAAGATGATAAACACTTACAGTAGACAAAAGAGATTTATCACACGTGTTTGTAGTCGATGCAGTTGAGAGATATGTGTCAGAAGTATTTTCTTCAACATGGAATATAAAGAACTCTTGATATGGATCTTTCAGTTCTCCATAGAGCAACCATGTGCACAGCTGGTTCACAAAAACCTTATTTATACATGTAAATATTCTGAAAATTAGATGACTTGTTTAAATTATATCACTCATATTTTACAGGCTTTGTGGTCTTTTATTCATAAGGGCTAATGCTCACCTAATAGATGCCTATATAGGCTAATATTTGATGAACATAATTACTGGCTCTATATCCAATTATCGATTATTATTATCAATTATTGTGGTTACCACAGGTGGTGGCAGTAATTATATGGCCCTTTTAAAACCTGTTATTTTAGAATGTATTACTATGATAAGCTTTTGCTAGTTATACACAATATTGATACAAATGATTGGCCCGCAGAAAGAAATTACAAATTACTTGGATATCACAACATATATCATAATCAGTTATAACATCATTGGCTAATATCTTTTCACGTTGATTATTGCTTTCAAAGTATAAAAACTACCACTATAAGGAAATGCATAAGTAGATATTTTTAATTGTTTACAGGCTTTAACATTTATCACAAGAAAAAGTAATATGCTACTAGTCTAGAAAGAGTCTACAAGGAACTGACACTCAAAGGCAGCCTCTGGAACTGGTGACAAATATGTCTCATATTATGATTATGAAACTTACAAATGATATTTCTGTTGGTTTCTAATCAAACAAACAAAATATTTTATAATCAAGTATATAAGTTCTCTTTACATTAAAATATCATTGAATAGTTCTCATTGCAGTTATTTATATCCCCTTTATTTGTCTAAAATAATTAAAGAAATCACAGTTCCCTTTATCACATTTTCAGCATAAGCATTGCTGTAAGCATTGAAACACAGAACAAGAAAATAATTTATACAATAAAAGCTTTAAGTACATAAATATCTTACTGAACAATGGCAGTATGAATCCTCTCATTTCCATTCAAAATATAGTGATATATTAAACTTAATATCTGACATCCAGTCAATCTTCTCTCTTTTATTGTTGTGATGATCCTATTTAGAGTGTTAAATAAACCTCTGTATCCTTCAACATAACTATACACATATGAAAGTGTATAGTTGTGGTTCTCAATTACCAAGCCTTCTACTTCCATTAAAGTTTTCTTGTAAGATTGTAGAACTTCAGAAATACCTTCACTTAATGCTTGAGTGTACATACCACACATCTTGTGATTTGTTGCTGCATGACATAGGATAATTATATTATTTTAAAATATCCCAGTTCACATAGATAATTTTTTTTAAATTTAATTGTAGCTATAGATTTTGTTAATGTCAACAAACAAAATATAATGTACATATAGATTTAATATAAAATAAGAATTATAAATATATATGAGCATATTATATGCAACTTAAATTGAGTATAAATGATATAAAAAATGTAAATAATAATGTATACTTAAAAATAAATAATCATAAACATACCAGATAAGGTTTTCCTTGATCTAAACCCGGTTGTTTCAAGAAAATTTTGAATTCTGTGATGACTTTTTCCAATATCACAAATCCAATTCTGTATTTCCATATCGCCATCATTAGTAAAAGCAAGTTTATTCTGTAGAAATATATGAATATTGTACATTACTGTACTATAAACAATTAAAATTTTATAAACCATAACTGGAGTAGCCAAAAGTAGACATATCAAAATTGATAAATTATACGAAAAAAAAAATTGTCCCTAATTGATTATAACGAAATTGCAAACTTGTTCATACCTCTTTCCAAATATCTCCTGATTTAGAGCAATCCCACAATATCAGTAAAGCATCATGTATCATTGTTATTTTCTTCACTGCTAACTCCCGCAATCAAGCAATTCAAAAATATTGCAGGATATAAACTAGTGTCTTATCTATGATATAAACCATAGACTAGATCGTAGACGAAGCTACAGACGAGGTAGATTAGGGGTGTTTGATATATACAAATATTAAAAAAAAAACAATACTTGGCTTCGATAAATTAAATTTGTCTGATACATCATACCATTAAATATCGATATAAATATCGTCCCATTTTATTCAATATATCGAAAGTAGAACTTTTGCTCAACGATGTCACCCTATGCTTGTTGTTTTACTTACAGAAACATAATAGTCGATCAAAAATGAGAAAATTGTAGACTATGATCACAGTTTTGTGTTCGACATTAATTAAAATTAGATTTTTTCATTCTAACTTTGATCTTTGAACTGGTCAACATAAGGTGTTTCAGCGAGAAAGACAAATAATGATAACCTGCGCGGGACCTAGCTATTAAGTTACCCTGTGCAAAGAGACAAAGATCTGCCTCTTAGTATATATTTCAAGTATTAGTATGACATTAACATTCTCAATAAATTTAAATTACTACATTTAAGTGTTAATACATTTATATATATAGACAGAAACATGGAATGTAACATAATAAATTTTTTAAATACTGTAATAATTATTGAAGTGAAACTTCTTTAGAATCGTTGTGATTTCAAACCGGATGCAACGGAAAAAACGAAAGGTAAGAGACACAAATACGGCAAAGAATGAGACATAAATATATATACTATTTTATATTATCGGGCTCTCTTCTTTGTGCCATGCTTCGTAACATCCCCACGCCCGTCTTCTAAGCATAATTGCCTGTAATCAGTGAGCTAGAGCGAAAGAGCAAATGTCGCTGTGTATGTATACTGCACACTGTTTAATACCTGCTTGTGTTTGAGAATTTAACGTGTGTTAGTATATGTGAAAAGTACGCGCATAACAGCTTTTTAGTAAGAAGTCAGCGTGGTGTGTTATTATTTAACAGTGTTTGTGAGTATTTTTATATCTTGTTTGTTGGAACTGAAAATATGGAACATGAGCAATAAATTATGTAACATATGTTAAATACAATATAAAATATCTTTTAAAATTAATCAAAGTACTTTCATTTTTAAACAAATAAACTTTGTAATTATCCTACCCTTGTTATATATTTTATTTCATTCTTTTGTCGATTTACTGAAGTTTCACTTCTATCGTGTGTGAATCGCACACCACCTTTTTTTTTTACAATTGTACATAACATTAGAAAGTTCAGTCCCCAAAGTTCTAGAATATTACTTACAAATATTTAACTAATATAGTCAATACCATGTCAGTGGTATTTTTATTACGATTTATTTAAATTAGCCTTTTTAAATACAAAAATGAGACTAAGCTAAAAAAACAACAAATTAGAGGCAGTAAGCTCAGCATTTTAATTGCAAGGAATTTTGGCCTAATATAAGGAAAATTGAATATTGTTCTAAAGATTTTGTTTTTCGTAATAGGTAACAAAAGCAGTATTTAGCATTGCCTCGTCTCGCTGTCAAAACTACCTGCTTCCATCTGTGCATACTCTTTATTAAATTATCAATGAAACTTTGTACTATTACGTTCCCCTCTTGAACCTTTACAGTTATGGGATCTATTAGGTTAATTCGTGCTATCTGTCGATCCTCTATGTTGTAACTCTTTTGCGACCTTTTCCTTTATGTTTTGTATGCTCTGCAGTCTGTCGGTGTCATTTATCATTGCGAAATATCACAGACTTGGACAATCGCAATGTGTATTGCAATTGTAACCATTTTCAATTAATACAACTTTAGACCCCTGAGGAACGCTGCTATCCAGTATTATCAATCAAACTTATCAAATGAAATCCTTTACTCAATAATAAGCTAAATAAAATGCAGAAATAATGTTAAATTTGTTAAATATCTAATTAATAACACACAATAAAAAGTACATATGTAACTAAAATGCTGTTCAACATTTTCTTTTTTCAAATAAGATTATACCGGTATATATGGTTAGTACAAAATATAGTCGGAACTTTCGGTATAGAAAAATAACGCGATAAAACTATAACATGGTGGTAGGGTAGGATTTTTTCTAAGTCCGAATGCTTAGCTGGCTCCCCCTATGTTTATCGAGACTACTATCTTAGAACACATCATTATTTGACATCAGATGAGATTGTGGTGAAACGCTAACCTAAAACATCGAGAATTATAAAAAAAAAATAGTAATTGTTCTAATACTGATTGAATTTTTAATAATTAATAGAGGTTTTTGATTTTGCATCCATTTATCTATTGGTATGGAGTAATTCAATATTAACTCTTTACGATAAATCAATAGTTTTAATATATACTAGCAGGCCCGGGCGGAGGTTGTTCTGCCCTGATAATAAAAAATATATACTCATGTGCATGAAACGCTTAAGGCGACTTGACTTTTCCAGATTCTTTCAACAATTATTATTATATTTCAACCAATTTACAAAAAAAAACCTTGACAAATTATAAACCTACCTTCCCCCTTACCCTTCCCCGTGAATTATTCTATCTATTGGTGAAAACCGCATTACAATCCGTTCAATAGTTTTTGAGTTTATCACGAACATACAGACAGACAGACAGACGCGGCGGACAACTATGTCTTATAATATGTATATTGATATATAAATCGAATCAATATTAATACCGATATTATATTCGGATGAACATCTCTAAGATATACACACATCAAAAAAGTCTAAGCAACATGCGTGATATTAGAAATTTTACTATTTATATTAATTAATTTCTAAGTATTTACTCAAACAAAGTGCGTAGGTAAGTAAACTTTTTTGTTATTGATGACATACTGGCTGGTTGTAAAAAAAAATTCGATTAAGTTTTGTTTTTTCATAAAATTAAGTGCGTTTTAATTGTTAAACGTAACAGTCTTGATTTTATAATTTTACCAACCATTTAAATAAAGTTAGCGACAAAATTGAATTGTTAGATATTCTTTACGTCATGAAGCGACGTCATTTGATGGCAGATGGAATGCAAAGAGCTGTAGGGATGTTGCAAGCGGGAAGTAATCAATCTCAGTTATCTCGACATTTTGGCATTCATAGAAGTGTTATTTGTCGTCTTTGGCAGCGCTACAATAATACAGGAGAACCCGCTGAACAGCATCCAGGCCGTAAAAGGAGTAAAACCACTCGGCAAGACCGGTACATACAACTGACTGCAAGACGCCAGCCGATGTTAAGCGCTCGAGAGATAAGTTTGGGGCTACAAATTTCAAGTGGTGTTGATGTAAGTCCTCAAACTGTGCGAAATCGACTGCATGAGTACGGCCTACGAGCTCGACGCCCAATCAGGTGCCCACCGATACGTCACGGGAATCGCACTCGTCGATATGAATGGTGTTGAGAATGCATAACATGGACCTAAGAACAATGGGATAAAATTATGTTTTCCGATGAGTCGCGATTCGGGTTTAAGCCTGATACAAGAAGGGTGCGAGTGTATCGTCGGCCCGGAAATATTGAAAGGCTCAGGTGCGTTCAGGAAGTTCATCCATACAGCGGCTCAACAGTTATGTTATGGGCGGGTTAATACCCGAAGAACAGAAGAACAGGCGAACTGAGCTCGTTTTTGTAAATGGAAACATGAATGCTGAAAATTACATTGAGGATATTCTCAGACCTTATGTCTATCCATTTGCACAAACCTTTGGCTCCAATTTTAGGTTAATGCATGACAATGCGCGTTCACATACAGCTCGGCGAACCAGTGAATACTTTGCAACGGAGAACATTCGGGTATTGCCCTGGCCTGCACAATCGCCAGATCTCAACTCCATCGAGCACGCATGGGACATGCTCCAGAGACGTGTTTTGAAGGACTTGGACGGAGTGACAACAACCCAACAGCTGAAGGATTTGCTACAATTCCATTGGGAGCGAATACCGCAAGATGACATAAACAGTCTCATTAATTCAATGAATAATCGTTGCCGACAAGTTCTGAATAGCAGAGGAAACCATACTTTGTATTAAATTGTTCTATTCTTTCACAATAAATACATTTTCTTTAGAAATTTCATTTTGTAAAAAAAAAGTTTAGTTTATTATGTATCTTAGTTTCTACTGTATATTCTAATATTGTTCATTTCTGTTATTAAAAGAACTTATAAAGACAACAGCTGTTATTTTTAACATCATAGAACCCTAAAGATATTATTTTAAAAATAAAATACAACGTTAGAATGTGAAGAACCATCCTGAAATTTAAATTAGTGCATGTTGCTTAGACTTTTTTGATGAGTGTATATTACATATTTTAACTTTTTAATTCTTTCGAGGTACAGGCGCATGAATTAATCCATACTGCCAATTCTGAAGTGTCTTGTGATAATTTCAATATTCTAATGGTTCTATATGATTTTTAGAACTTGTTAGAACTATTCATGGAGTTTTTGTGGCATCTTGAAAATCATGCTCCGTGGTATTATTTCTCATACACTTCACTTGTGCATAATAACTGAACTATGTTACATGAAGCACCACCAATGAAACAAAATATAGAGTAAAATAACACAAGATTATGAATAAAATAGAAAACACCACTACATGACAAGCTGATATCCCGCCAAAAAATCTAGACCACAGACTACTAAAAGTATACTATGTAATATAGACTATAAGGATTTTCTTGGTCCCAGGTTTTTTCCTAAGATAAAAAAAGAGAGTTACCTAGACTATGCAGCAAGTCACGACATTAATCTGTAAAAAAATAAGTCTCTGACACAGAGGGACTATCGCTCTACAATGTGTATACATAGAATCAGTACACAGAATGCACACCAGACACAATATAATTGATGTAAATATGGTGTAAAAATTACCTTACAGAGTTGTACTAGTATGTTCCCTGTTTATGTCGTCAAAGCTTAATTATAACCTGTGTTCAAAACTTTTTGATAGAGTTACCTGGTCATATAAATTGATACAAAAATTGTACTATTTGTTGACCTCATGTACACAATCAGTGTAATTGGATACAAAAATAAGAATTTATTGAAGTGTAAAGTACCTAAGCTATACGTGAATTAATATATTGAGTTTATAATAAATTTCCCTTCCTTAGTTTGCTAATGTAAAATAACTAGTTTAAATATTTATTAATCATTTATAAAAAAAGACGTATAAAATTGTTTAGTGTATTAGAAATCCAGAAGAATAAATTAGTACGGTAGTACTGACAGTACTGCTTTACAAGCTTTTGTCAGTTTGTCAGTTGATTTGATTGTTCTATTACTTTGTAGTTTGTCTCAAGTTCTTATAATATTATGAAATAAAATTACAAATGTTATTACAAATAGATAATTCAATCTATGTGTGAATTTTAATTTAATAGTATGGCGGAAGCTTGTAGGCTAGGATCTTATACAGGAAATAAAGTAACAAACAATCCGCAAGATGAAACTTTTTGTATACTAAATGTTTTGTGTGTGTTTATATCACTAGTAACAATCCTTGCCGATTTAACAACAGGTGCGTTTTATTTTTTTTATTTCAGTTTATTACTTCATTTCGTCCTACTGATAGATGCACATTATTATAGCCTTACAAAGTACTTAATAAAACTTTTTTAAATGTTATATGCTAAAATATTCCACCATCATTATAAAAGGTAAAACAAAAAGTTAGAGGTACGTATTTCGTATATGTTATATTCTGTTGTACAAAAATCAAGTAAACTTTACTTCTAACTATGCTTGTTTTGCTTGTTGTATGTTGTTCTTGTAACTATGTTGTATACCCAGTCATGCTCCAAATACGTATAAGAATGTGTTTATGCATTGTAATTTTGAATCCTATAATAACCCAGAGATTTTAATGATGAATAACATTATGATAAAATCATATCATTGATATATTGATATGTGTTTTAACAGTGGCTATCAAAAGTCAATTTTTCTAGATGCAGCACTAAATATGGGCACATTATCGCTTAACTGCAATTATGTTATTAATAATAATTATATTAACTATAATTATGAGGAATTTGAACAAATTATTTTATATGTCACTAATAATTTTGCATTTGATAATAATCAGCACCAACTTACATTTTCACCTCTTATATATGTCACTGTGTTTAGTGGAAGTGCTTTAAATTTACAAAGGGCATAAATACTATATTTGAGTAGCAACTTCTCTATAACTTAATTTCATTGTTTTAATATACATTATAATCAGTAATAGCCTGAGGCAAGTTATAGTATGGAGGGAGATTTGATTATGTTACCCCTTTCTTAATCCTATCATATAGCAGTTGTGTCTGCAAGACAAGAATTTGTATTAAGTCCATGGGTGTCTTGACAGATGATGTCATTCACCTATCAACCTCATACTCATAACTACATTGTTGTAACTGAGAAAAGTGTTTTTTTCACTACCAATAAGGTGGCTGGAGTGGTTGTTCCATTTGACTTATAATATACCATCATCATATCAATACATTTTCCTGCTTTCAGATGTTATTGTTTTTGCTGAATATTGTAAGGATGATCATTTATATTGGGCATTAGGAACATTAATTTTCATCATCACTCCGAATATCATTACCAATACATTTTCATTGAGGTGGTTTATAACAGATCAAAAATTAACTGTAGGTCATTGGATAACACATTTGTGTCTTGTTGGTTTGTTAGAAAGGTTTGTATAGGTTTAAGCAATTTTTATATTTGAATTTTATGTACCGAGAATAATAATATTATTTAACTACATAATCATAAATCCATATATCTTTTCAGGTATATAATATTTTTAAGAAAAGTATTTGTGTGTAAAAATTTAGAGACTATTAAAACTCACAAGTTGAAGTCACAAAGAAACGATTTAAGTCTCTTACACTTTTTATACATTTTTACTGGGACAGTGCCACAAATAATTTTGCAGATATATGCTATTGTTGTGCTTGAAGAGAATTACTATACTAAAGGTTGGTTTTGTAATGTCTTTTTTTTTCAATAATGTTTATAGAATTCCTTTCTGAATATTTATATAAACTAGAAATTGAATAATGCCATAAGAAGGAATTTTTGAGCTAATAAGATTGGCAATATTGGCTAAACCACATCTTAAAAATACCTAAGGGAGGTCTGTAATGGTATCTTTTAAGGATATGCCACAGTAATCGTTTTTATCTTTTACATATTATTTAAAAAAAGAATTGGTTTTGTGCCATGTATTTTAATCTATATTAATCTTAATCCAACTACATATTTCAGTTGCATTGTATATTTTATTTAGATCAGAATTGCATACCATTTCAATGAATATCTCAGAGGATCAATTTTAAAAATGCGCTTAACAAAAAATGTTATTCATGTGAAGATTATTATTACTACTATTACATAGCTTCTATGAATTTGCTGAACAGTAAATATAAAAAAATGGGTGAATCATTTAGACATTTATGCTGCTCCATGCATTGGATACATTGCATCCATGGGAAGAGGAGATGTGATGTGTCTCTAGTTATACACACTGTTTATTTAAATAGACATGTAACTCATATATATAAATAAAGTTGAAGGATTTGTTGTTTATCCCATCTAATCTCTAAAATTACTAAACTGATTTTGTAAAGACTTTTACTATAGTTTACACTTTGACTTTTAGGTATAGGGCTACTCAGAGTATTATCTAAGCTGTATATAATTATGCTTTGCAATAGGAGTTAAGCAGGAAAAAATAACATTTATCAGAGGTATCATTGAGATCAGTAAAACTAGTATAAGGGTGACATAGTAGTGACAAAATTACAGTAAAACATAGACAGCTCATGATTAATCCAGAAAAATATGAAAACCATAAAAGACAAAGTTTCAGATGAAGTTGAAGGTACTGGCTAGTTACTAATAAACAATATTGACATTTAATTACTTTGTTATTGAGCAGAATAAGATAGATAACTGTTTAATGAGGATATTTATTTCCTGCTTTTAAAACCTTCTTGCTTGACATTTGTTTAATGAATCTGTAATTTGAGACAATTAATGTTAAAATTGGTAGAATTTTGATTTTCACTGTTTCATAGCAGAAACACCTCTGTGATGAGTATAGAGTTCATATCAATGCATTACCAAACTTACGCTTACCCTAAAGTTCTCTATTAATGTTAATTTATTCAATAACATTTAATTTTTACCCTTATTTTCAGTGTTTGCTTTAACCGCTTCTATTGCTTCTGTTGTATGGGGTTGTTCAACTTACATATACAGCATAACAATCTTCCCAACTGATAATTTTAACTGGAAATCATTATCTTTGAGATTCATGTGGCACTTTGGAATGCTAATTGGTAGAATTTCTGGAATATTGTTATTTACTACAGTTTTTGGGATTTGGTTATTATTGCCATTAGGTAAGACAATATGTTATATTAATCACATTATAAAAAGTCTATCTTGACATTTTATAACTCTAATTATTTTAACAAAAAAATAATCCAGTGCCTACATTAACTGGAATAAAACTGATATTAAATGTAAGATTATTATGGCATTGTAATTATGTATAATTTAAATAAAGAATTAAAATGTCCTACTAGTAGATTTTTATACTATTTTTACACAATTAAAATTTTTATGACAAAGGTGGGCATTTATTCCTGTCAATAAGATTAATCCTCTTACCATTAAAAATTGCTGAAGTAATTAACTTAGGACAATTAGAATTATCGGTACTACAGTAAACACACAAACCTAATTTGACATCACACACATTTAGATGTCATAAACTTAAAATAATATTAGAGTGGACGTTACTTTGCACTTCCGACTGGAATTAATTGGCTACTTCTTGCGACGTCTCACTGCAACAGAAAACGTTTAATTTTATATGCGCGACATGTATATGAAAAATATTAGCGTTTATATGAAATTCGCGTTTTATTTGGACAAACTAAAACGGAAAATATATTATGAATTAATATTTTAATCAATCATAATGTGTACTTTGCATGGGACATAGTTTGGTCGTTTCTCTTGGATTCAACCACTATGCTGAAGGTTTCGGATTGTAGTAAAATATCTATTTTTCGCCACGAGTTACGATACGATTTAAAATTCCGTCGTTATTGTGACAATTGAGTAATGTTACGCAGCACTCGTTGTGTATTTGTTCGTCAAGATATACGGTACAATTTCTAGAGTCTTTTCATGTTTCCAATTTTTTTCAAGGGAATTAAGTTTGTTTTATCAATCATATCAAAGCCTGTCAATCTCCTTTAATTCTTTATTGTTAACTTAGGCTTTGTCCGAGGTTAATATTTCCAGAACGAAAACTTTGGAATGAAAAATGTCCCGTGCTTTCTTTTACAGTAGCTTGCACATTCACATCATTAATCCTTCGTACTGTTTCTAGAGCACGGATGTCACGGTGGAACTCGTATTTGTAAATAACGTTCTATTTTAAGTTTTCTATTTTGTTAAAAGAACGATGGCAAAGAAAAAACAAAGAGTGCGAAAATAAATGAAACTCTTTTAGCGGAAGTGGTAGTATGATTACCACTTGCTACTTTCAGAAGGTTGAAATAAAATAACTGACTCCGTTTGTGCAGACTAGTAATCGCTTTGGCAGCTGGATTACGAATCTCCTGTATTGAGCTGAGCAGGTTATATTTAAAGGAAACCAAAACAGAACACGTGCAAGAATTACAGAGAAAACAATATACAGACATAAATATGCAAACAATACTGAAGCCATAAAACTAAAGTTAAAACTAAGAATTAACAATAAAATCTGGGTAATAATATAATGTAAACAATAACTTGGGATTATAACAATTCGCCGCATTGTCTGTAGAGTTTGTCGGTCAGATTATAATTGCACCCAGGTAGCATGTGGTCGCCACCTGGGCGGCAAGTCTTAATTAGACGCGTTGTTAAGCTAACTAATTTCAGACTTTGTAGTGCCGCTGGTTTTTCACCTGCTTTGTTGTAGTACACACATACCACGTTTGATGTAGGTATGTGTGTCGCTACAGTGCTCCCCCTTAAGCGAAGCGTACTGGTGGACGAATGGTGTGTCTCGATCGGCTGATCGGTGCGGGCGGCGTATGGCGATATGCAAGAATTGCTGGTTGATGTTCGGCGGTAATGTCTTGTCACGTGTGGGTAAATCAGGTTCCGTGGCGTCGTCACTGGTTGTGTAAGCGGCTTGAGTCGTGTGATGAGAGATGTGTATGTTGACGATCGAGTAACTGGATGGCGGCGGATTTATCGTATTGGTTGCTGATGTTGAAATGTTCTTCTGGTGGTCGAGGAAATTTTCTCGCGTGGTTTACACTGACAAAGTTGCGGTGTCCTTTATATATTAACGTGGGTCGGAGGTTTCCGTCTGATGAAGTATTTGTGAACTTCTTGATCGCGCTGCGTTGTGGTTGTGAGACGTAGTTATGTGGCTTCGTTGATGAGTGGTGTTGTATTTTGCGCCGTTGATAACGTGTGCATGGCCTCGCCCTAGTGAAAACATCGGTGTGTATAGATGGTTGGGAGACTTGGTGCGATATTGTTGCGCATGTTGTTTGGCTGCCAAGGTGCCTTTTGTTCTGTGAGGCATCGAGAGTGTTACGACGGATTTTTTCGGGCAGGTTTAGTCTTGAGGTTTTGCAGATTGGGAGTGATGGATCCGAAGAAATAATAATCTTCTTTGCCTGAAGATTGTTTTGTTGAGGTAGCTGTTGGACAGTACAATCTTGTTCTTGTGGCTGTTGTGGTTTTGTCGCGGCTGTGTAATCTAGCGTAGATGGGAACGAGATTGCTTCAACTCGGCTGAGTGTGTCCGCGACTGCGCTTTCTTTTGGGCTGCTACTGGAGACTACTGTTTTGAGTATCGCATCTTGAAGCGATAGAGGCGGTGGTGTTGTCTTGCGGTAAAGAATTTTATTATAGTTGCACGGTAGTGTGCAGTTGCGTGCCCTTATGCCGAAACGACCATGGTAATAACAATAACCGTTGGAAGGTTTATTGTAATTTGATGGTGTTTGAGGGCGCTGGCTTGCTGAGCGGCGTCTGGAGTCGTATGTGGCTTTGAGTTCAGCAATTTCTAATTCAAGTTTTCTTACTTCGTGGTTGAGAGCGTGTGCGTGTTTGGTGCAGCTTGTATAGATATTTGACGCGGTGTTTACAAGAGCTGGCTCTTCAAACGTAGACACTGCTTGTGCCTGGTCCATAATTTTGTCAGCTAGGACGGCGAGTTCGTCTATTTCTGTGTGCGTACTGATGACAGCGAGTATGGAACTTACGTAAGGTGGCAGATGGTTCATCCAAATGAGTTGGAGAGTTGTCTCTGGAAACAGATTTCGTGCTAGTGTTTGCATTCGGCGAAGTAAGTGGGATGGCCGTTGGTTGCCGAGTTTTGTTTCTGTCAGGAGCTTGTGAAGTCGACGACTGTCAGATTCTTCGTAAGTAGCGATGAGTCGTTTCTTCAGAATAGTGTACTGATTCGTTTTTGGCATGTTGTAGAGTAGGTCTTCGATTTGCTCGATGTCTTGTTTTTCAAGGCGTGTTATTAACTTTTGTGCAAGTCGTGCTTCGTCTCCTCCGAGTTCGCTGGTTCCTGCCTCGAACGAGAAAAACCAGAGTTGTGGTTGGTCACGCCAAAATGGCGGAATGCGCATGGAGAGTGCCATAGTGAGGTCTTTGTAGTGTGGTCTATGCTGATTATTTGTGGCTTGCGCTCGTCATGTTGATGATATGTAGCTTCGGTGTGCAGCGTTTTCTTTGCGTGTTCTTGCGGGTGCGTTTCAGCGTCTCATTGCGTGTTCTTCAGGGGTGTAGTTCAACACCTCTTTGCGTGTTCTTGCGGGGTCACCACTTTAGCGGAAGTGGTAGTATGATTACCACTTGCTACTTTCAGAAGGTTGAAATAAAATAACTGACTCCGTTTGTGCAGACTAGTAATCGCTTTGGCAGCTGGATTACGAATCTCCTGTATTGAGCTGAGCAGGTTATATTTAAAGGAAACCAAAACAGAACACGTGCAAGAATTACAGAGAAAACAATATACAGACATAAATATACAAACAATACTGAAGCCATAAAACTAAAGTTAAAACTAAGAATTAACAATAAAATCTGGGTAATAATATAATGTAAACAATAACTTGGGATTATAACAATTCGCCGCATTGTCTGTAGAGTTTGTCGGTCAGATTATAATTGCACCCAGGTAGCATGTGGTCGCCACCTGGGCGGCAAGTCTTAATTAGACGCGTTGTTAAGCTAACTAATTTCAGACTTTGTAGTGCCACTGGTTTTTCGCCTGCTTTGTTGTAGTACACACATACCACGTTTGATGTAGGTATGTGTGTCGCTACACTCTAAATTCGAAACACAAATGCACTAGCCAAAATTTGAAATAAAAGTGTCCAGTTCGACAATACGCCAATTTTATATATGAAGACCTGATATATATGTAACTAAATATACACTGCCGAATGAACAAATCAACGAGTCGTACTCCCTACTACTCAAAGTAGTCATGAAAAGTGTAAATGGAGACGCGCAAAACATACCATTCACACGGCAGCGAACGAACGTTTTCTACACCAACAATTTTTAAACAGCGAGTGTTCGTGCCTAGGTCCGCTAAACCGCCGATCACGCCGCTGTGGTCGGACAGTCAGCTTCGCTCCTGCACATCCGCCGTGGTTTCCCTTGGTCCCTTAGCAGCATGTCAACCCTAAGTTCTATCTCCCGGAGAGGAGTCCTTGAGCATACTGCTAGCGTTAACAGTAATACACATTCTCTAGTTCCCTGCACACACCACACTGCACGCCACACACTTGCACACTCACACGGTACGTACAAAGGTTTTGTGTGGGACGCTTTTTTCCTTGTTTTGTTAGCCATAGTTAAAATTGTCAGGCTTAAAATACACGCCTTCGAGCGACACATATGAAGGTGTGTATATATGTCTAACAAAAGCTGTGGTTGTCAAACTGCGGCCCGCGAGTCGCATGTGGCCATGCCAGGTATTTGTGCGGCCCGCGCCAGAGTAAACAATTTTAGTTGACAATGACTGTCAAAACGGTTTTTACATATGTGCTTAATTAATTAAATGGTAGTACACGTGACGAGCATACAAAATAAAGCGAGTGAACCGGACCATAGTCGTGTATGTTAAAATAAAAACTATTGTCTGTTGTCTCTTCGTAGTACTTCTTGCGTTGATTATATAATAATATCCAATTGGGTAGTTAACACTTTTAACTAATAATTCCAGGACACAATTCCACTAACATAGACTTTATTTTAACTTTGAAATTAAAGGCAAATTAGATTTTATCAATTAACAGTTAGTCAACTGAGCTGGCATATAAATAACTTCACAGGTTGCTATTGCCTTTTGAAATCGTATAGGGCAGTCGTATTTTGACAGCTCATAAAAATATGCCAACTGATTGGTGGTGTCAACTATCCAATCCATGAATGTGCTCGCAGTTCTACCTCGGATGGTTCTGTGTTTCCCTTAGCCAGAAAATTAAGATTATCTCTGCAGTAAAGTATACGAGTACATGTACGGATAGCTTAATTCAGATGGTGAATTTAGTTTGATTCGCGTTATATTTAAGGCAAAATCCCAAGCCGAGGTTCGGCTACTCTGGCACCCTTGAGTTTGTTGTTGTTCGGCTGAATGCCCTAAGCGCTCTCGCTAATAGCCCGAGAAGCTGCGAAGGCGTATCAGGCAGACAGCAGTTAGCCCGTTCGAAAAAAAAAGCCGCACTCGCTCGTTCGCATCGGAATAGTCTACATCGATCTGAAGATATTTCGTGACGGAGCAAAACACGTGTAGTCGAATATGGTCGTTATACATTAATCTGCAATATATTGTAATTAATTATAATTTTTATATTTTACTACTTAAATACCAACAGTATCATCTGACGATAGGTTCAACTATCCGCTAACGTCGGATTCATTAGTGCGCCAACGATGCATTTTAATTACTTTTTTTTATTTCAATTATTAATATTTCTCTCTTTCTATTTATTACTAGTTTTAGATTAAACTTTTTTTAAGTACACGTCACACAAATGAAATCAAACGTATTGTGTAAGACATAAGCTAACATCCATCCTCTCATATAGTGGTGGATTTCCGCCAACTAACGCATATATCAATCAATTATACGTGATTCAGATCACTGTGTGATGTCAAATTAAAACCAAGTCTTGTGATCCTTAGAGGTTAACCACAGGAAAATTACAGGAATCAGAAAACAAAAGTACTCATACTGATACTCGTTTAAGATTATAATGAACGTAATCCAAAATATACATAGAAGTATGAGAATAAAATACAAATTATGATTTATAATTCGTGTTGGTGACATATATACTATTTGCATAGTTTAGAAGAACACTCTTGGTGACTGACTGGTTATTGGCTTTTACGAATGAGTTTTTCAGCATTTGTATTAGTTACTACTTGTCCATTACACCAGTATTGTGTATAATGCACTTAAAACTATTTTTGTGCAAAACATATTTATATTTCAGAGAAGTCGTATGTAGATTCATGTAAATACTTGTTAGTTAATGATACCCTCTTCATCTAATCACAGTAGTTATATAAAGTTTCTCAGATAACATTTAATTAGATCCTTAGTAGATAACATTTTCATTATATTAACACTTTTGATAGGACATAATAAATGTAATAATCGTTTTACTACTATGTAACACATAAAATGAAATAATAATAGTTTAGTGTTTTTGTAATATATATTCGTGCTTTAACCTCATTTTTCAGGTTTACACTGGTCTGCAATGATATTTTGGATTATAACCCAAAAAACGATGTTTTGTCCTAGTAAATTAGAAGAAACACTTTATAATGTCGTCATGGGATTTGTTTATTGTTTTTGTTATATCAATTTACGAGAAGGAAAAACACGGTATCGTTTGATACTGTTTTACACTTTAATTATCTCACAAAATTTTGGTAGTTTATTGTTGTATATATTCATTTCTGACACTGAGAGGCAAAAAAAAATTTGGTCTATCGCTGCTACTTCGTGTATTATTTTTGGCACAATTATCGGTAAGTTATTACCAGATCCTTTGGATATAATCATTTTCATTTGTCTAAATGTAAAACCCATTGTAAGAAAATTGTCTTATCTTCTAGGTATTTGTTCTATGATCTCATATTATAAATTTTTCCACTGGAAAGGGCCTATTTTATGGAAAAATCCGCACAGTGATATCGAATTGAATAACAGATCTGCAATGCAAGATTCAAATTTAGATAAGACAGATACGGATATTCTAAACCATCACAGATCTTTTAAAAACTCTAGTAAGAATAAAATATCTGTTGTTAATTTGAGGTAAGTAATAATGTAACATTCTTGTTTGAATATTATTTTTAAAATGAAACTTCTTTAGAATAGTTGTGATTTCAAACCGAATGTAACGGAAAAAAACGACAGGTAAGAGACACAAATACGGCAAAGAATGAGACAGAAATATACATATTATTTTATATTATCAGTCTCTCCTCTTTGTGCCATGCTTCGTAGCATCTCCACTCCCGTCTTCTAAGCATAGTCGCCTGTAATTAGTAAGCCAGAGCGAGAGAGCAAATGTCGCTGTGTATGTATATTGCACACTATTTAATACTTGCTTGTATTTGAGCATTTAACGTGTGTTAGTATATGTGAAAGGTACGTGTACTACTGTACACTGTATGCGGCTGCGTATTACAGCTTTTTAGTAAGAAGTCAGAGTGGTGTGCTATTATTTAAGTGTTTGTGAGTATTTTTATATCTTGTTTGTTGAAACTGAAAATATGGAATTTCAGCATTAAATTATGTAACATATGTTAAATAAAATATAAAATATCTTTTAAAATTAATCAAAATACTTTCATTTTTAAACAAATTAACTTTGTATTTATCCTACCCTTGTTATATATATTCATCTCATTCTTTTGTCGATTTACTGAAGTTTCACTTCTATCGTGTCTGAATCGCACATACACCTTTTTTTCCAACTGACATATCAAATTAATATATTTGCAGTATCGAAACACCAGTTAATCAAGCTCCGACAAAAGATAATGAAAACACTGATAAAAAATTTCTATTAGAACATTGGATTGCAAGATCTGGAACACCAACATTTACATCAGCACCTATTGGCAACACCAGTATGGATGTATCAAGTATAGAGGTATATACAGTTGAGAATACACCACAGACACTTAATATGCGCCAAGCTATTCATAAACATAATATGTTAAAACAGGCACTCAATAAAAATAATAAAAAGATATTAATTTGTTCACCTACTGAACTTACATTGAAATTGTCTTCAGTAGACAACATAGAGAGCTCTATAGATGAAATAACATCTAGTAACTTAAATTTACATAAACGTCCGCGGTATATGTTCATCTGATGATTTGAATGAGAATTTAACAAAGTTAAATCTTGATATATGTAATATTGTAAATGAAGATTTTATGAAAGTTATAAAAAATGACCACATTTCCGAGATAAGTCATGACACAGAAGGTTCAAATAAAAAAACATCTTCAGATTCGATTGATATGGATCTAGATTTAAGTTTTAGCGACATTAATAGTTCTGATATTAATACTTTTAACGAAAATATTGTTCAAAAGTTATGTTTAAGTGCACTTAAAAACATAAAAGTTGGAAATCAAGATGCCGACTATTGAAAACATTCAAAGAATAGCATTGGATATCCTTAAAGAAATGTACGCAAAGAAAGGAAAAAATAAAAGTGAAGTAACTACTGACTTGTTTATTTCGAAATCCCGTGATCTTAGATACACCAACAGAAATTTTGTCCGTTCATGACTATGAAAATATCTGCGCTGTGAATATAGCTAGAGAAGCTTGGGGTTTACGATCTTGGAATGGGTACTGTGATATAGAAAACTGGTTACATGATGGAAGTGTAGTTAGAGACCGAAGACGTGATACGTTAACATCTGCAAGTTCTGAAATAAGTAGTTGCATATCTCAAGATCTCAAAAACGCTATTTTGTCTGCACCGCCATTTCCAAAAAAAGCTCATACATATTCAAATGTATTCGTTAAATTTGACAAAACAAACCAAGAAGATTACGCTAATGCATTAGTTTGTCAAGATGATACATTTTTGGCCAAACCATGCTTATCTGATATTTCTAAAGATCCTATCGTATTAGAACCAATTTTAGAAGAATTAGATGATCTGGGTGATATTGATCCGTCTTATAAAAAACCTTTAAATTCTGAAAGTTCTTTGGTGGCTACGATAGATGAAATTCGTAAATCGACGGTGTCCAATTCTCCAAGAATTTTATACCACAGAAGAAACCGTTTATGGGAAACTGACGAGTTAAATACGGCAGGAAAACTAGATTCAACTCTGACAAAAGCTCTTTGGAAGGAACCATCTAAATTTGATTCTAGTAATATTATGGAGACAATGCCGGAGAAAGAGAATATTAAAAATAATTCTCAACAAACAAAATTTGAACCGTGCAAAAAGAGCCAAAATTTAGGAGATAGATCTTCTGTTCCAAATTTGGATGCTGTTGAAAATGGTCTAGCATATAGTAAAAATACTAGACGACGCCAAAAAGGATCTAGCGGTGGTTTAAAAACGTCAGGTAAAAAAAATAATTATAGACCTGATCAACATATTCAAGATTTATCTAATAAAAACATTGATATTTTATGGCAATTAGTTACGGAAAATACGTCAGCATTTGCATCTATCGATGATTGTTCACCAAATCGTATGTCGTCATCATTACAATCCCTGATACAAAAAGATACTTCCATTCCCTTAGTAAATACATCTACTTCAAAAATTTCTAATATTAAAAAACAAGTCCGAAGTAAGCCAAGACGAAAGTTTTCCATTTTAAGAGAACGATTTGAACCTAAAAGTAATTTACATTCAGATGAAGAAATTCTATACCATTCATCTGAAAGTACTTCCCAACAGACTGATCCTAATATTAATAATCTTCATAAAGATCAAGACTTACCTAAAGATACTGAACATAAGCAAAACCAGAGTAACATGCCTTCAACCATATTTGATTCCACTTTAGTCAAAGATAAAAGATCTCTTTTTATGAAACAAGTGCTTAGTCCACCTAAATTCAATACCAAGTTAAGACATAAAGTTTGAAAGCACTTATAAACATAATTTAAGTTAATAATGTTTTCAAAATCAGGTTTATTTCGTAAATGTAATCATTTACAAAAGATTAAAGTCATAGCGATCATGGATCTCAACATGAATGTATACTTATGTTAATAGATTTTAATAAAAGGGTAAATAAATATGCAATTAATAAATGTATCTATTACCATGTGTAAATTGAATATGAGAACGCAACTAAAAAATGACCCGTACACGAGGTTTGTTCATTTACATTAGTAAAATTTATAAAGATTATTTATTACTATGAAAATTATAATTTTATCCTACAGTATTGTAAATGCTCTCCACCATATTTTTTACCTTTATATAGGTCATGCTGACATTTAATTTCCACTATATTTTAGTTCACTTGTAACTTGAAAAAGATATACTTAGAACATTCCTACACTAGACATATATACGCTTTTATAAGAATAATAATGATAAATGTGTAACTTTAATAGTTTTAATACTGTGACGTTGTCCTATTAGTTTAAGATTATTAGATCTGTGATGTTTGTGCCTTAATTTTAAGTCCGTATTTTATACTCAATAAATAAAAGCTTGTAATTTCACATGATTATTTTATTTAAAAAAGTTTATATAAGTATTACAAAATAATTTCTATAAATTAACTAGGCAAAAATCTCAGACTAATGTCACATATTTGACAAATTTGGCTAAAGAATGGGTCACAGATATTTATGATAGATTGTAGAGTTATTTAACAAGACTACTCATACTACCATTATTACAGTAGAGAGTAATAAAAGTGCTGAGTATTTATATTTATGATAGATATTATCCATTTCAGATTGAATACAAAACTAACAATTTCAATGAAATTATTTTTTAGTCCCCATATTGAATTTGTCATAACACATGTGCAAAGTGTGGGAAAATGTGTCTGTTATTAGCTGCCTAACTATCTAGTATAATATAGAATTCATTTAAATGTTGTATATGGTTTAATTAGCAATAATTTTCTTATAAATATAATCAAAGTAAATATATTCTTATTTAATATTTAGCATTTTCAATGCAATTAGAGTAAATACAAGTATAAAAATAAATTTGTGTAATTATCACAAAGCTGTCATAAAAGTATCACTATCAATACAAGTCGGATAGCATAATTTGACTTTATCTTACAAACTAGTAATTTATAACATATATTAATATTTATATAGAATATTATGCATTTATTTTGTTTTCATATATGATACTTATGTCTTAAAATAAGGACAAAATGGTCAAGACATTGAATATAAGAAATTATTTTTTTTGGGCATATTAAAATATTTTTTTGCAAGCGTCATCTTAATTTAAACAGTCTTGTCAAATTGTTTTTAGTAATATAAATAGAGGATTTTTTGGCAAAAGTGAAGTTTCATATCAAAAAAATTATACTTATTATACCTACATATTTTTAAATACATTTAAATTTACTTAAATATTACATAAACATACAAAAATGTATCATAAAAGCTGCGTAAATACTTTATGGTTTCATGTAATTATGTAGCATATCAAAAAACAATTAAAAATAGATTTAAAGGTCTGTAGTCATTACATTAGTAAGAAGACGTATGCGATGTCCGTTACATGTTTTACAAAGAATGTGGTTATCAAGTGGATAGCATCCACGTCCTTCAGCTTCTGATGATAACAGTAGCCCACAATCTTCACAACGGTAACAACGAACATGGAAACTCCGATCTAAAGCTACCACACGAACTGTTTCTTCTTCACCTTCCTCGGGCATAATTGGTAGTTCACAAACACAACAACGTGGAGCAAACTTTTTATGGAAATCATCAATACAATGAATCTGATTCATGGCATCCACTGTAAATGGTATACCGTCCAGACTTTTCCCACATTCTACACATGTAAAGCAATTGGGGTGATAAGGTTTTCCAGTAGCACGTAGAATGCGGTCTAGTATTGGGTTTCTGCATACAGAACACTTTTCCAAAGTTTCATAATAATCAGTTTCACAGTATGGTTTATTTTCAACAGCATAAAAAGGTTTACCCTGAAGATTTATGTTGCAGTGATGGCAACAAAAGCATTGTACATGATACATATTTCCCATTGCTGTACATCCTGAATTTTCTCCAATGACTTTACCATCACATTTGATGCAAATTCCAAATATATCCAAATCTTGGCTATCAGTAATAGATTTTACAAGAAGATTTGTGAGAGCATCAACTTCCTCTTCTTTAGGTAGCTGGGCTTTATTAATATTTGTCTTTAAGTTGGTTTGATAATTCTGCATAGTGGTAACATTTGGTTGAGAAGACGAGTTGTTGGAAGGTCGAGGGTTGATGGGTTCATAAAGTGATTCATATGTTGAGGCCTGTGATGCTCCATATTCCGGAAACTCATTTTGATATATTGGTGGGTATGTAGGACGGTCTTGGTGGAAATGCAAATTAGTTGTGGCTCTAACTAATTCACTATAATTAGAGCTCACAGGTGAAGGGGGTGAGGTAAATTCTTCATTATTACTGGTATTCAGAGGTTTACTTGATGAAGTCTGTTTTATGGGCGGTAAAGGAGGAGGAGGTGGTGGTGGGAGATTATCGTCATTATTTCTATACAATGGCAAATTACTGTAAGCGGCGTTATATCCTTTTAAAACGAGAGGTTGTCGCAAATCTTGATTCACTGATGAAACGTTGAAATGATTAATATTTGCATAGTCTTTTTGTATTGGATACATAGAACTAGAACTTGATGGATTATTAGTGAACACTAAATTATTGTTGATCGTAGGAGATATCCTTGTTGAGTAAGATGGCTCACGCAATGTGCTTACAATAGCACTGTGTGGTACTTGCGGTTGAGCCTTCTTTTTCGGTGGCACAGCCGGTGGTATCTTTTTAACAATGCTGGGCATACTAATTTCCTTTGTCATCTGAAGCTCAGCTAACTGTTTTTCTAAAGAATCAATGTTATCTATACGTGACATTCTTCAGATTCACTATAAAGAACAGGAATGTTTGTCAAAGTCGAAACAAATAAATATTCAATTTACCTTTATGGGTTGTGATTTTTTAAAATGAAAATAAACATTTGTACAATGTACGTGTTTTATAATATATCCCATCCCACAATATATATAATATATAGGAGACCAACCTCCATTGAACCTAAGACAATCTAACAAATGTAAAATTACAGATGTAAAACTATGTATGTTAAATATTATACTCTGTGCAAGGCCACTTTTTGTGTTCGAAGTTTCAAAATTTTTAAAGTATGACAACTAGTATAGGCGCTCTGTGTCCAGGACTGCTATTGCCAAATTCCAAATTTGGGGAAACACAAATCCCGATTCCCTATAAATTCTCGTAGATAATTAGTTCAAAAAAAAAAGTTTAATAATGATAACGAATATTGTTTGAAGCTTTCATATATACGTAAAAACTATTCTCATAGTACGTAAATTGATGATATTAATCTATTATACTTGCGACAGTAACGTTGTTACCGTTTGATAATTATTGTTAAAATAAATAGTTGATATTTCTCAACATATTTAATCGATTCTCTGTGTTGATAAATTCATTACAGTTCATTGTTAAATATTCAAAACGAATAGGTTTTGCTATCAATTAAAGATTAATTTATTTAGCAATAAATTTGTAGCGACACACATTGATACATTAAGCGTGATAAGTGTGTACTATAATAATTTACTACTATTTGCTATAACTTTTTCCTCAGTCCGTAGTATGCTTTCTTCTTAAAATAATATATCTTTTAAGTTCCATTAACTCCTTTATGATTCTTTGACCTCAACTAGGAAAAGGATGAGTCCAGGAATTATTCCTGGGTGGGGCATAGAGGGGTAGGAGTGTTTTAGTTTTTGGGAATAATTCTTTATCAAAAATACACAATAATAAATATGAAACGACTTCCAAGTCGGGTATTAAAAGGTTAATTAAAAATAAATCACATTACATTAATTACGTAGGTAACGTATATAGGCAATTCTATTCGATAATTGACGAATGATTATCTTCGTATTGAAGATATGGCTTCAACCGGTGTAAAGTAGAGAAAGATCGCTCGGCAATGTTGGTTGTCACAGAAAATTTGTAAAATTATTGACACAGGACTGCTCTTGTACAGGTATCAGCTGGTGGTTTAAGTATATTTTCTCCCATGTGTTGTCAAATTCTTAAATCTCCCATTACAGCCAAAAAAAAATTTAGGAGATCCTCTTTGTGTACTTTAGCAGTTCACAAAATATTCTCTATAATTGATCTATATCCTACAAATACTCCTCGATGATGGGTTCTGGCAAGTACTCTTTGACTCTGTGCTACTAGCAACACTGTTCGATTTGCATTTGAAACTCCGGAAGAGTTGTTTATATTTTGATGCAATTTGGTAGTAAACAAAAGGATAACCATGTCTATGCAGTGTCAATTGTGGATGGGGAGTGTAAGTATAGTTAATGTTATATCTAAATATTGATCAAACGCAAGCAAAGGACGTTACACACATTTCGCTGAGCGTATGGCATGCAGCATATGATTGTAGTTTGAGAATGAAAGTTACACCATATTCATACATAAAATATAGTACACAGACACGGGAATACTACTTTAAATATAGGCCTTTTATATATTATTTTTATATGTAGTACCACAAACTACAATAACTCGAGGAGATGGTAATTCACTGTTGGTGCGTTGACGGTTGTTCGAAGCTTTAGATGAATGAAAACTTCCTATAAAAACATTACCGTCATTTTTGTATCATATTGTCCAATTAAAATGTCCAGGACAAATACTGGTTTACAGCTTACATAAAATGTAACAAATAAATTTTGTTACATGAACATATTCAGGAGTGTCTTAAATTCTGCACTATACTATGGAAAACATATTTGTATCTCCCTTTTTTTGTTTATATCGCAATACTTTGGTATCACAATACCAACACACTAACAAAGTAATAATAACATCATTCTCAGTCTTATCTTACCTAAATAGGGTTAGCATAATATGTTTATCTCTTTCGCCATCCACTTTTAGATGTCATGTCAGTATTCATACCTTTTATACATATATTTTTTTCAAACAATACATTCATATGTTTTTCAGTATTTTTGTACTCCTATATCTCTCTAGTTATAAACTTTTTTGGTTATGTGACTTTCATTTGTCCTGATGAAATACCCATACCATGCTAACCTATTACCCCTCAAGTTCTCTGTCACTGATATAATATTGATATAATAATGAAAAAAAAGGTATACATGTAAGGGAATCTAAACATATGTGAGTGCCTTGTATCTCTGAATTAAATCTCTTTTAACAGATTTATGATAAGTTGACTGACACAAAATACATGTTTGAGTTAGTGAGGCACACATGGTACACATGTGTGCTTCACTAATTTGTATGTGTATGTTTAGCGTAGTAATATTTATGTTCTTACATTGAAGGCAATAGCTAAAGCCGAGGGACAACCACTTTGGCACCCCTTGAGCTTGTTGCCAAGCTATTGAGCAACATAAGTGTTCTCCTGATTAGTCTGGTGAAGCTTTGAAGGCTCATCAGGCAACTCAATTAAAAAAAAAACAGATGGTAGGTAGGTATTCTTATTTGTGATGTTTTTGTAAGTACAGCAAACATAAAACAAAAAAACAATCTAATGACATATAGTTACGATCACCTATGGACAAATCTATCACCAGTAGTAATGTTGTTATATTGTTGATTATGATTATTTATTTGGGGAAAACCATGTTATAGCCTTGGTAAGGAAATCAATGTTGGGTAACCTATTTCAACAGTATTAGAGCTTGTAACAGAAAGGCTTGGACAAATTATAGTATTGTTTAGATTTTACTAAGCTATCATGTTTGCGCACGATGCTTAGTGAAGCTTAATATCCAATTATAATTTTTTTAATTTGCTGTACTACTATAGGTATATAAGTTCGTGCATGACCATCTTGGGTTGCAACAAATGATAGTAGGGACAGGTAGTATGTCATTTTTCTCTTCTCATTCACCTCACCGTTTTTTTTTTTTTTTTTTTTTTTTTTTTTTTTTTTTTTTTTTTTTTTTTTTTTTTTTTTTTTTTTTTTAATGTGGGTAGATATCCTTCATTGGACACCCACAGCCCTGGGGAGCTGTGGGGTGTCAGGCTCTTACTGACTAAAAAAATCCACAAGATACCGTCTGCCGCGCTATGGAGTGGCACGGGATAGAACAAGCAAGCACCATGCCACCCCGGCGACAAGGCCCAGCGCGAACGCCCTGACCGCGACGACAGCCCGGTCAAGCTGCCTACCCGTCTACTGAACCAATTTGCAATGGAAAGTCAGGTCCCCAGCCCCTTCCCTCCTTGGTCCGGTTTGGCAGTCAAGGGGTCACCCCCTCCAACCACCACCACCTGTAACTTTTTTACGTGGTTTTCTTCCTCGGTGAATTTTTAACGAGGTTTTCTCCCTCTCCTTCCGCCCGAAGGCCACCCCTCTGTCACTTTTTAATGTGGTTTCCTCCCACAGGAACTTTTTCTTGAGGTTTTCTCCCTCTCCCTCCGCCCAAAGGCCGTTCCTCTGTCAATTTTTAACGTGGTTTCCTCCCACGGTAACTTTTTAACGAGGTTTTCTACCTCCCTCCGCCCCGAAGGCCTCCTTTCTGTTTTTTAACGAGGTTGTATCCTCAACACCCGTCACTTTTTAACGTGGTTTTCTCCCACGGTGACTTTTTACCGAGGTTTCCTCCCTCCCGCCGCCCGAAGGCACACCCGTCTGTAACTTTTTAACGTGGTTTTCTCCCACGGTGACTTTTTACCGAGGTTTCCTCCTTCCCGCCGCCCGATGGCACTTTTTTTTTTTTTTATGTTATAGGGGGCAAACGAACAGGTGGGTCACCTGATGATAAGTGATCACCGCCGTCCATAGACACTAGCAACACCAGGGGAGTCGTAAGTGCGTTGCCGGCCTTTTAATATATGTGGGCCTCCGGCGCTCTCACTGACCGAACGAAACGCAACAGTGCAAGCACTGTTACTTCACGTCGGTTTTCTGTGAGAGGGTGGTACTACCCCAGGCGAGCCGACCCATTCATGCTGAAACCAGTAATAGCTTCAGCGTAGCTCTACCACCTACAATACACTGCCCTCCGTAACTTTTTTACGTGGTCTTCTCCCACGGTAACTTTTTAAGGAGGTTTTCTCCCTCCACCCTCTGACGGGCGCACCGAAGCAGACCCGTCCTTACCCATCCCCATCCCCTCTGATAAGCAGAGAGGTACTGCGAGGGGCGCCGTCTGCCGGGGTATACGCCCCGACCCGGTTTTGGAACCGAGCCCCAGGAGTGTTTATCGGCTCTCTAGCCTAGATCCGTAGTGTTCTGCGAGACAGGGTCACCTCGTGTAGGATGTGGCTCTTCACCACGCACTGACGGTCTTGGGAGGCAGGCTAAGGCTCCACGAGGGAACTGTATTCGCCTGTGGGTCCACCCCCTGCGGTTCCGAGGTACAAGTATCTCATCCCCACTTGACCCCCTCATTCACCTTTTTTTTACGTGGGGAAATCCATTATGGATACCCACCCTCCCGGGGGAGAGGATGGGTTATGTCCGACTCGCACGGACTAAAACCCCACGGTGTACCGACAGACCGTGTTGTTGGGGCGGCAAGGGATCGTTCTCGCTAATCACCTTGAATAGCTGCCCCAACGGTCCGCCCGGCGGAAGGTTGCCGCCGGGCTCCTACCTATAGAGAGGCAGACTGGGTACACACCAGCTGCCTCCCCTCGTCCGCCGGACCTGTGCAATGAGAGGATGAGTCCCCCGACTACATCCCCTCAGGTCCGGCTACCCCCTCATTCACCTCACCCAACCCAACCCAATGTTAACAGCATCTAGAGTACCTCGTTCCTGCTAACATCTGGCATCCCACAGCATGGTTGCACACAAAGTTATTGGACAATAGTCTTGCTAAAGTACTGGAGTAATTAAATTAATTGTAAATCTAAATAATAATGACAAAAGAAGAGAAGTGTGATAGGGGCCTTAAATCAATTTTAAAAAGTGTATTTAATATTACAGTTGGAGCATAATATGACAGAAAGCTTTATCATGGCAGCTTTCAACAGGATGGGACAACGCCCTTTAGCTGTCAAGGTGATGAGAAATAAATTTACTGGAGAACCAGCGGGATATGCGTTTGTCCATTTTCAGGTACTGTTACATATAAATTTATTAATTGTAAACCGCAAAGTTGTCTTCTATTATTTCTATAGGAACAAGTTATTATCATACAATTTCTTAAATTTTAGAAAGAGTTTGAACCAAAAGATTACTCCTAGGATGTCCTATATTGAAATGCATATTTGACTAATAGTAATTGTTATTTAATTTGTCACAATGAAGAATAATACAATTTATTAACATACAATATTATGTAAATTTTAGACTGATGATGAAGCAATAGATGCTATGCACAAATTGAATGGTAAACCTATTCCGGGCACATTTCCTGTTGTCCGATTCAGATTAAATACCGCATCAAGAGAAGCACGAGCGAATATGCAACAAGAAAGAGAGTTTTCTGTGTGGGTCGGAGATCTCAGTCCAGAAGTTGATGATTATTCTCTCTACAGGGTTTTTGCTTCTAAGTACTCATCTATAAAAACAGCGAAAGGTGCAACGTTTTTTTTTTAAATAAAGAGTTTACATTGATACCTTTAGAGATATTGGAGATATCATTGTCATTATATTACAGGTTGACCACCCTTTATATATTTGTTGTACTTTAAGTTTTTGTTAACACCTTTGCAATAGAAATCATATTTATTGTTGGCATTACTTAATAATATTTAATAGTGATCTTCTAAAATATTACAAGAATGAAGGAAAATAGAGAAATTGATAAACTCTGTGCCCTGAGCTTTATAAAAGGTATCAACAAATATTTTACTTTACTAGGTTAATATTTATATAGTGGAGGATTAAAGAAATATTTTATAACTCACTGTGTAAGGACAATTTTACTTGATGTGAAGCAGTAAAAAATGACATGTTATTATAAAATAACTATCTAGGAAATTGTAATTATGTTGTTTGATGACATATATGTTTCAAATCTGATTTGAATATTCTATGCAATAACAGCTCAAACAGTAAGACAATATTTTGTTAAGCTAACTAAACGAGTAGTTTTATATTTGTTTTAAATCCGATTAGTATTGGCGTTTATAGGTAATAGGCAGAGTGGACTATGTTCATTCCAGTTTTACCAAACGAAAATTGTGATTCAAATTAATTATTTATTTGTCACAGACCAAGATCCCTCTGGAAAATAATCGTAGATACTGTATGCTATTTCGACAGAGAATAACTTTTGGGAACTCTCTATAACTCAATGTTTCTGGGACTATCTTAATTAATTACTAACTGATACCCGTGATTGAGTTCGGGTTTTCCTTCGCATAGGCACCACACGGTTTGCCCCACTTCTTAAGGCCAAGATAACACACATTGCTGAACATACATTACTTATTATAAAAATCATAGTGTCTTAAAACTTTATTACTTTGTATTAAGGTAAGATAGCCTTACATTTTTTAAATAGGGACCAAGTTTGTACTAAGAATAAAAAAATATATCGAAATCTACCTAGTAATTTTTGCGTGCTACACTCACAACGATAGACCTTTATCATTTTGTATATATATAGATTATATGTGTAAATCCTTACACCCCTGATCATTAAAATACTGTTTGGGATAAAATGACTTAATCATACACAAATACCAAATTAAAAGTAATAAACCCCACTATTAAAGGTGTTCTTAATTGCAGTCATAGTCCTCTTGTAAAATTGTTCATGTTGCCACTTCTTACATTCGCTTAGATGTTTGTTGACTGAAGATAGATCACATTGGTTTGCGTAAATACTATATTATATAAATCAATTCGAATTTTAAGTAGTCCGGTAAAACTGGAGCGACCTTAACAGACCAATAGTGTACTCAGTTCGAAAAAAAAGTCGAATTTTTAGATTAGACAGTAAAATTTATTTTAGGACAGAGGATAAATTTAAAGGAAGACAGAAGTTTTGAGGCATCCTATTTTGGAAATTTGTTTATTTGCTTCAATTACTTTGAAACATAGGCTTCAATGCATGTCTCTTCCACGAACTTAAGCCTTGGGCCACCTTGTTTCTTTCTATGAATTTAAACACGATGTTTGTTGAGAATTCTAGATTTTTACATATATTTATTTGGCAATAGCGATTTGTTGTTATGGCCGTAATAGTATGATAAGATTATTATTACAGTTATTTTGGATAACAGTGGATATACTAAAGGATACGGCTTCGTGAGATTTGGCAAAGAAGAGGAACAACGTAATGCTTTGTACGCAATGAACGGTTACACAGGACTCGGGGTTAAGCCTCTGAAAATTTGCACAGCTGTACCGAAACCCAAAGGTGTGGTAACAACGGCACCAACGACTACTACCACAACGAGTCCAACATATTCCAGTGGGACGGTATGAGTTTTGTGGCACTGATAGCGATCTATCATTAATTATTTAACTTAATTATTAACTTACATTAATCTACATGCTCCTGTAAGTTCTATAGTTAAAATGCGAGTTTTTAGTAAAATTTGTCTATATACATTGTAATAAGAGTTAATGGTTCAGCATTACTTGATTATGGTCCTCAAAGCATAATGATTTGGCTGATTGTAAGAGTTACAGGACATATGCTGTAAAATTCCAATCAGCTTATTGTACCACATATAGTAGTAGTTGTAATTTATGCTTTATCATGCTTATTAACATTGGCTATAAATTTATTATAAATTGCTTCTATCTGACTACATAGTTACATGTGACTTTGTCGGCATTGCATATTTATTCATCAGAGTATTTTTATATAATTATGGTAATTTGTCTATAAACTTAAAAGCAATAGATATTGTTTTGATATGACGACAGAAAAAAACTGCTTCAACTGTAGTGTGTCTCATGTTGAATCAGTTATTTTAAAATGTCATGAATAATTTGTAATGCAACAAAGATTATTTGCTTGTATATTTGTGTTGTCATGGTGATTATTATTTACAGCTCTCATTAATACCCTAATAAAGCATAACTGTTCACTTTGTGTACATACAAGCTTAGCTCTTAGCTGCATTTGCTGTAATAAAGAGTGTTCAAACAGCTTGGTTCTAACTAACAAACAAAAAAAATTGGAGAGTACTGATGAGCAGTTATGATTATAGGAGTACAACCAATATTATGATCCTTCTGCTTATTGGCAAAATTACTCAGCGTGGTCTGGCTACTATGGGCAGGGAGACCAGAACACTGCAGCCATGCAGTGTGCACCGCCTCCCGAGCCAGTACAAACAGCCCCTGTCAAATCGCAGAATGACGATTTGGCTCTTGTCGGTAAGATATTATACGGTGTATTTGTTATGCTACTCCCATACCTGCGTGTATCGGCATGAAGTTTTGTCTATAATCAGACTAAATGCAGATGTGGGAAGATATTATCGTTATGCGTTACGAACTATCGGATTGCGTGAAGATACACGCAGCACGAAAACTGGGCCGGCGGTTTTTGCGCACATCAAAGGAATTTATCGGACGCTAATTTCAAGTTTTTGGATAGACACGGGTGTTGGAACGGGAATTCTGTGCCCTTTTTCGGAATGATTTTTGACGTTAATTTTAACGTGATATACTGCGTGTATCGCCACGGTGTTTTGTCTATGGTCGTAAAAAATGCAGGCGTAGGAACATATTATCGTCATGCGTTATGAACTATCGATAACAACATGATAACTTGGCTCGCTGTTTTCACACACAGCAAAGGAACTTGGAGACGCTCATTTTGAGTTATTATTGAAATTACAAAAGTCAGCGAAAGTTTATCTACGCCTTTATCTTAATTAATTTTTAATTAAGGTTAGTTTAGTAGTGGTGGTGGTTAATATATTAATTAGCAATTATTTAACGTTAATTTCAGAAATAACTGTATGCGTTATATAAACAATAAATTTTGTAGGGTATGAAAAAGAAAATATTAAGTTTAATATTTAGAAATATTAGTTTATATAGTTTAAGTAAGAGTCATCATGCCAATAAACGTATAAGTTATCTAGGCGGAATAAGTTGACAACAAGTAAACATAGATGTTACATTTTAAGTTTGTAAACTAATAATATTTTTACTCCTTTGTAAATGGAAACAAGTTAGGCATTGTGATTGGTTGATAATAATAATTTGTCAAATTGGTAAACGAAAACGAACTACATCGAATGTGTTTAATTTAATAAAAATTGATTTTGTAACGATATTCTTGAACCTCAGCAATTACTGCGAAATACGATTTTAGCTGTAGCAATTGTGTAGTTATATGTTTATGTATATGTGTATGTGTATAAATATGTAGTTTAGCTCCAAAATAACATTGCACCAGATCATAAGATACACTATAATATTAACAATGGAAATAGGGACTACGTGAGGAGTAACATTGATTGTATTATTAGACTCTTGCATTTTTGTATTTTATAGAACACAAGAAGACCATAGACGTGGATCTGATGAACCAGGAGTTTTTGGATCCAGAACTTTCTCTATGGGACAGCCTTGAAGCATCGCAGTGGTTCCCTCACGAGGTCATAGAAATGCCATCCTAGATAGTAATATATTTGTAATTGTAAATAGACGCTTAATTTATATATAATGTTGTTTTTTTTTCAAACTAATAATATCGAGGTACCTTTCATTCACCATATATTATACTTCTTTACAAATGATTAAAGCAATACTGAATGTCTCAAAGGACAATACTAAATATAAGCTTGATTCACTGAAAATGAAATGTCATTAAACCTGGAAATATCGAATTAATGACAAGAAATTTCCAGACCACCGACTACATAGAAGTGTACATCATCTTCTGTTACGTCTACTTCGGTAAAGAGGTTACGAGTAAGAGTTTAATATACCTCTAATAATAGTCTTTGAATGAATCCAAATTGTGGGCAGTTTGTAGAAATACCACCAATACTTTATAATAACTAGACGTAGTTTCCGGCTATTGACCACTATATGTAAATAAGCCAGCAATATAGTACTTTTGTCACCATACTAAAGGTCGGTCGTAGATACTATAAATATTAAACTTATAGTTTAGAGTAAATTTAATTAAACTGTGAATGTGTAAAGCCCAAAATCACACGTACATTACTATCTATCATAGTTAGCATTAAATCGTGTGTGACAGTAGTAATTTTCTTAATTGGTTGTACTCAGAGAAATAATCTCTGATTCAACGTCAGTCAGTTCCAATTTTAAGTTGACTTCTGTCTCTTTTAAAAAATTAAATGAAGGCGGTTTAGGCAGTCGATCATTTGGCTACAAAATATTTACTCTTAAACCAGTTTTAAGACTCCTCCTATACTTGCCATAATTATCTTTTGATAAATCTTCGTCTGCTTTCGAAGAGCTTTGATGGTAAATATTTTGATTTGATTCTCTATTGCAACTCTATTCACTATGTAATACACTACACTTTGCCCTGCATTATAATTTAATGATTCAATGCGCCTTTTTGCTGTCAAATATAGAAGTAATTGCAATCGTATTTTCGCATCTATAGTTATATCTCTTTGTCTCGGATAACCCTTTTTTTCTCTTTCAACAACATATAGGGTAGGTACTTCGTTAAACCTTCTTGCATATTGAATTATTTTAATTTTATTATATATAGGTATAGGGGTATAAATTTCTCGTGCTATTATAATTTGGTTACCTATTATACCCTGTATTTGGGAATTTCGAGAGAATTTTTCAGCAAGTATTTCATAATATTGGCGACATCTTCTTTCCCAACTGACTTAAGTGCACATTCAGTTGAAAACTATAGCTCATTTTGGCGCGAAATGCGAAACGAAATTCTTCAAATATCTTCTTCTTTGTGTAGCATAACTCAGAAGGTATGAATAATAACTGTGCAGGATACATCACTGGGAAATGTATTACATATAACAACAGTATGTTAGTGTGAAATTTCTAGAACGAAAATCATGAAATATTCCTGGTTTTAGGTTGCTTCCCATACATTGAAAATAGTTTTATGAATATTACTCTTAAACTATACATAAGTCTAATAAAAAATTAGTCTGATTAATATATATTGCTTGTAATGGAATAGCATAGAAATCTTTATGAAATTATGATTTTTAATTACTTTACAAATTTGTTTTTTTATGTACCATATCTCAAAATGTGCAGTGTTATTTTATGTCATATAATTGTACGATACTGTGTGAATTTTTCAGAACAAAAATCACAATATATTCGCAGTTTTGGGTAGCTTCCTATACATTGAAAACGGTAGTGTTGAATTTACTTTTGAACTATAAGTCCTATCTAAAAGGTAGGTTTTTATTAGAGGAGTTGAATGTCGTTTAAAGCTTTGTAAAATTACGACTTTAATAATTTTAGTACCCTACGTCCGACCTCTTGTATGGAGAAGAACCACCGTGTGGCGTGCCTTCATGGCTTTACCGGACTACTAAGGCGCGCGTTTAAGACACTTGATCGATCGAGAAAAAATTTAATGGTGCCAAAGCGCCCGACCCTTGTCTTTGCCTTGCATGTAATATCGCAAATCTATATAAGCTAAACTATTCATACATATAAAAGTTGGTGAAACACACATGTGTTATAACTCTTCTCTTTCTTCCGTGGTCTACATTGTTGACCTGGCAAGGCGTCTACAGTTTCACCGGACTACGACGCTTGTTTGATCTGCTTCCGTTACGTACTTTATTTCTAAACTATGTTAGTATTTTTTTTTCTAACTTTCAACATCCAATATACCAGTACACTTTTTACTTGAAACATATTTGTTATTAAATATTTATTGTTGGTATTATAATATTGCGCTGTCCAGTTTCAAATAATTTCATGAGGAAAGTTTTTACATCTAAGTAAACTAGGTTGGGTCCTGATCCTGTTCTATCGGTGTCATTATTCAAACTTAATTTCAACCCGGTTTTCACTAACTGGCTTTGAATTAGGCTTTTATATAAGCAAGATCCATTTTGTAAATCATACAGTTAAGAAAGTATTGGTACGGGTTTCTCCAAGGAATATCCATTCAGTTATATAATGAGAAACAGATATATAGTAAGTAAGCCTTTACTCACATTTTATGGGTTAACTCTTTTTTCTAAACTCCTTTTTAGATATTGGACTATTAACTAGGAATAACAGACATGGGACAAATAAAGTCTTTGTTCTTTTAAAAATGTATATGTATAATATATAATCAATCCAGGGATAAAACAATGTATAATTACAAAACAAAATTCACTTATTTACAGTAACGCAGTTAACCTTCGGTATCACATCTATTGTAACATTACGGGATCATTTACTTTTTTAAAATATAAATGCAATTGTTTAACATAATCCATATTGCCCGTTGACAAATATTAAACTAATATTCATTTGTAATGTAAAAAAAAAAAACATACATAACTGTTAAAGCGGATTACTACGTCCTACAGCAAGCAGTATTTTGGTCGTCTAGTTAAGTCGTAATGAATCCAAAACTATTTCATTTTCGAATGAAACTTTTTACAATATATGCAAACGTTTGCTCTACGATTATTACCTTATTCATACGAAACCCGTTATATTACAAATCGATTAAATATGTACTTTAATGATTTCCCTTTAATTACGTACCTATTTAACAAAAGCAATGTAACAGTAGTCTCCGCTTAGTGCTAAAATGTTAGTGCATTAGCACTAATGTAAACAATAATGTGAACTTTCAACCGATATCTTTTGATATTTAGCCATTTCTGTAAACATTTTACTCTTTACGAAATATTTTATTACGGATCTAATGCACAAAAAACGTAGAGCTATAATACTGCCGTCCAAAAAAAGACGGAGCGCATCTGTTGTACTTTGCAACATTGAGTTTTATGCACGTAATGGTAATCAGAGAAAAAAGGATTTTTACTTAGTATTATTTATTTATAGCGCCAGAATAAAACGTAAAAGTTTCCATATACAATACATTATATTAAAAGACGGTTATAACGAATAATGGATGGAAAATAGTGTATATAAAACAAAAAAGCATGTGTACTTTACAAACATACAATTATAAGCTATTACGAATTGTTATTCAGTTAATCATAATAATATTTAATTAAGAATATAAGATCCCACATTATAATAATAATAATTGCATGTACGTAATATAAATAAAAAATACAGGTTCTTCACCATGAAAATATTAAGAAAACACCAATTCCCAAATTTATGCATTATTATTTGTGTGTCATAACTAATAAATTATAAGTGATGTAAACGAAAACAAGGAACAATAAGTTTGTTACACCCAACTGTGGCATTAGGTTAAAATGTAACAACTGTAAATTGAATCACAATTAATTCAAGGCATTTTTAAATTGATATACGCAAAATTATAGTATAATGTAAAATTTCATGTGTTAAGTACAGGTAGTCCTTGAATTATGTCTAAACGCCACTTTTTTGGATTTACGCCAGAAACTAAGTTACTTCTCTTGCCGTCGGCCGACTAGTAAGTCTTCACATCTAACTTTAATTTGTCTTTTGTCGTATTCCCCTATTAAAATCAACAAAATAAAAATAGTAAGCTAATAAGTCTCAATAATAATGAACATAAAATAAACATTTTAGAAATTTGGTTCCAATAATAAAGCATATTTTTCGTATAATAAATAACACTTCTTGTACAATTTCTTTACAGAAAAATAAAAAAGGGATTTGACTTCGTTGATTAAGTTTCAATTGCAAACCTAACATACCATGAGTACGTAGTTAACCTTTACGCCACGATAATGTATAGATAAATGTAGTAAAATATTCTGCTAAAGTAATATGTAATTGGCTGACATATTTTGTGAACTAACCACCCTAAACTGACAGGATTACCGTAACCAATGGTTAAATTGACAAAATGATGGACATGCGCAGAAATGTTAAAGACAAATCACATTTAGCGCCGCCATGATTAAAAAATGGCGGCACTTACACAGAAATAGCGTTGCCATATTTTTATCCGAAAGAGTCACTTTTATAAAATCATCATGTAGTTAAAACTTTCATAATACTTACTATAGTGAAAATATATGTCTTCACTTTAAATTAAAAACATTTTCTTTATTTATAGGTTTATCCATTTGTCATTAAAATCCATTTTGTAATGAGAACAGTGTAATTTTATTATTCAATATATAGTATATTAAAACAGCAAAGAATTATACAATGTTATTCATCATTTTATACATAATAGATACATTTATTAAATTCAAAATAAATAAGTAAAATTGTTATGATTATTATTAAGTTGTTGACTGTTTTTTTTAAATAAATTTCTTTGGGCAATACTTCAGCCACGTGTGAAGGTTAAATGTACATTTTTTTTTCACTTCAATATATTTGCTCAAATGCTATAACATAAACTGATTAAATTCAAAGCAAGCAGGCAAAACGCAAGTACTTCCATATGTATATATCATTCAAAGCTCTGTGTGTATAGGACTTTTCAAAACGCGCATTTTAAAAAACGCTAGATAGAATCTATTCTTTTGAGGGCCGAGTTTATTTTAAGATGAATGTTATTTTAAAATAACGAATTTGAGAAAGTATTACGATGTTTTAACAAGAAACGGGTAGTTAATATTAATACAGCTCATTTCTTAAATTCGTTAAGTTGGTAACTAATGTCAATCTTCAAAGATGTTACCATATTTTTTTCTAGTAGCGTCTTACTTTTACTTAAATCGTCAAATATTTGGTATAGACGGTTTTCATTTCTTCATTATATTATTTGTTATATCGACCATAATTTATAATTAATTATTATCATTATCCCAGTTTAGAATCTAAAATATGTATCTACAACAAAATACAATGCTTGAGTGGCCCATGACAATCGCGTAAATATTTAGCTCATTTGGATGTTCCCTTCGGAGTAATCGATTTTTTTAATACAAATATCTCATAATTTTACGACTACTACTAAATTGGAAGCATCAGTATTTTAAAAATCAAGTCACTTGATTTAAATATTTATATTTTTTTTTTCGAACTGACAACGATGTTGGGTTGAAGGGCCTTCACAGCTTCACCGGACTAATTATGAAAAAAAAAATGATAAATATTTATTTGAAATGAAATATCATTTTACACGATTAAAAAACCAACTACGATTCTTTCTTTTGAAATATGCCCTAAATTCAAATTTACTTTGCAATTTAGGACCTGAGAAGATGTTTAAGGTTTTTCCATAAGTTGGGACACATGTTAAGGGATGAGAGAGTATCCAACATCGTGAGGTAACAAGTAAAATATTAAATCCTTATATACCCGATATGAACGTTAAAACATAGCGGCAATATTGATAATGACTTAGATAAGATTCGACTCGGTGATCAAGCTTTCATGTTGAGCTATAAGAATATTGATTTTATCAAACTTTGTATGCAAAGTACAAATAAAAAATAAGTAAGCAATGTGAACATCTGGCATAATTTACATAAATAAGATGAAAAGATAGTTTTAAATTAATAAAGTTGTTAGTACTTAGTATCAGTAAATTCCTTGCCTACAAGTAACGGTAATTAGTTTAAAAAATCAACAAAAGAATTAAAAATTAATTAAGAATCAGTACGTATGTTTCTAATCAAATTTGTTAATAACAAAAGATAGGAAACAATTACGAAATGTACATCTAAAAATATAGTACAAAGAATGAGTGCATAGATGGCGTTAAAACAAATTATCCCGTTCTGGCATGTACATGGAACATTCATCTACTAATCGAATTACAAAAGTAAGCGGTAGGTAAGGAAAGCCGACTACCCTGGGTATAGATGACGTAGTCTATGTTACATATGTAAATATGTGATACAAAAATTCTTAAGACACGACACGACACCATTAAGTACCGATATACCTATATACATATTTTTAAACTTGTACAACTTACTAACGGCTCGGAAGATCGCGCGAGTCGACACCCAGAATTACGTATCTACGGAAGGCAGAATGCCTGTCTACGTACAGTCGAGCCCTTAATAGTTTGTTGTAGTTTTGTTATTGCTGCGTTGTTTTTTATTTTTACTCTTCTGTGTTAAGTTAATACCCACACATAAACATACCGACTGAGGTGTGTGTAGTATAATAACTTACCATTAAAAAAAAATAAGACGCAAGACCATTCGCTTATGACATCAATCCAAATAATGTAGTACAGAATTCTACTTTTTTTAATATACTTTATAGGTAAACGTTTTGACCACAATCTCATCTGATATTAAATGATGATGTGGTCTAAGATGGTAAGTCACGTTTAACCTAGAAGGAGACTGGCTCTCAAGTACAGCTGCCGGAACACACCAACAGGTGCTTGGCGACAGATTTTCAACTTGAGGGTGATAGCTAGCCAGATGGACTTAGAAAAAGCCCTACCACCATGCTATGGTTTCATCACGATGTTTTCCTTCACCGAAAGCTGCGACTCAGTTGCTTGGATTCGAATCTACGTCTTTCGACGCTGTGTGTCCGAACACACTACCAACTGAGCCATCATCGCTTCACATGTACATTTTATAAGTGGCTACAAAAATACTCTATGACGATATATGTCTCTATAAGCATAACTCGGTAACCGTTATTATCTTTTATATATTATCGGATAATAAATTATTATTTGCGACGTTTTTTTTATTAATATGGTACTAGTCCTTATCCACTTCAATATATTTCAGTTACGTTGAACATTAGATATAGTTCAAAGTTGCCCTTAACATACCGTTTCAGTAATTATCTTAGAAGATATAATGAATTGTGGATACCAGAGCGCAAAAATACAGATCTTATTTGTTTCGATATTTATAATGCCAAATTAGTACGATGCTATAACTAATTAGTACTATTTATTTCGTATAATGCACTTTATTTTCTCTACAACCTCCCAGTCAAATTACAATACATCTAAGTCAGGGTTTAAAGGAATTTTCTAGAAACAAACTTATAAGTAAATAAAAAAAACACCGATTATAATTTAATTATGTTATGAATATTTTCAGAAATGCTTATTTATTCTTCATAAAATCAATCGGGGTCATAATATTTTAGACTCGTCTGAACTCCATGTACCCGAAGGTCGTAGTTAACTTCCGAACCGCCATATACTTTCCATCAGACTATACGGATAACGTACACACAACGCTAACCAATTAATTATGTAATGCTTATTTAAATTAATAAATCTATTGAATATTGGAATAGAGGCGTTTTGCCATTATACAATAAGATTTGGAATAACGATTCGTAATGAATGCTTGCTGATGGGCATTTAGAAAAAGTGATAACTGGAACAGGTGTGCAAGTCGTACAAGCAGCAGATTATTAAGAACAATATTCATAGAGCCACCAAACTTTGCTTTTTTATTTTTTTAAACATAGCCAAATATTAAATTTATTATTATATCGATATTATACTAATGATTAATTGAATTGTATATATAAAATGAAAGACGCTTCCCTAACCTTGAATGTCCCAGAATAAGAGCAAAGATGTCGGGTGTCCCACAACGAAAGCAAACTTCTGTTGAGTGTCCCACAACACCTCCCAATTTTTTGTTAAAACTTGAAATATCCATAATAATGATTGTCTAATTAGGAAGCAATTGAATGACATAATTCATTTAAAAAATCATAATATGTTATCAGCTTGGTACAAGTGCAACAATATATATTATTTTGGGTGTAATAATTTACCTATCATGACAAAATGATTACTCATAATTTCATGATATGAGAAAATCCGCTAATATCCACCTTAATGTTGTTAACATTAACATGATTTCACATTGATGTACTTGGAAATTTAACATAATAAAATTAAATTTACAATAAAACAAACTTACTGACATAAATAATGTTACAACTGTGTTATGGTGTAAGAACTATGTCTTTGCCTCTTCGTTGGGCTTGGGTTCACTTGGATAACACTAGGGGTCACACATGTCCTGCTATCATGACTTGCTACACTACTCGGGGATGTCAGAGAGGGTGATGACCTGGCTGACACAGTACTCTTTGGGGTTCCTCTCTTCATATAGCCAACGACAGAGTTCAACAAGGTGGGGGGTAACGCTACAGGTGTCAAAACACCTTCTGCATGAGCGATGTATGTTTGCAGCATCTTCTTTGACGGAGAATTGGGATCATTGACAGTCAACACCACTAAAGAGCCGGGTACAGCTGAAATTGGGTTCACTGTATCTGGCATATTTGTAGGCTTCATGGTCTTCGGGTCTAATTTTGATAAAGTCGCAAGGTCAGCACTGTTTCTTCTCGAGTGATGGGCTGCATTGTTCTGGATGAGTGTGAGCGTTGCTAATGGTGAATTGACAGTTTGTTGAGGTGTTTTGATCAATTGTTGTGGTGTTATTTGTGTCGGCTGTATAATCGGGAAGGGTTCTTTCCGTTTTCGTTTCTGCTGCTTTTCTTCGTTAGCTCGCCGAATGATTTCATCAGCAGTTGTAATCTCGTTTTCGTTGTGCCGTACTTTTATGTTTTCAGGCATTACCGATGACCCTAAGACTGCCGTGCTTCTACCTGTAAATTTAATTTGGAATAATATTATTTCTGACACATATTCAAGGCGGGAAAGGGTAACAAACAAATTTACTTTCTCATTTCTAATATTAGTTAAAATTTCTTCAATTCAAAAAACGATCTTCCTAATAATCCTAATTTCAAATATGACTGTTGTTTAAAAGCCCATAATTTGTCATATAAACATCATAGAAAAAAAGTTGACTATTCGTATTTATATACACTAGCGGTGCAATTAGGTTGAATATGAACGAGTTCCTGAATGTAATTATTTTTACGTTGTCCAGTTCACTTGAAATGCTCCAGATGCATAATAAAATAAATAGCAATATTGTTGATATTAACATAATTCAGTGCTGATTCTGGAAATATTGTTTTTGTATTTAAATTGTATGCATTTTATTTACTGTGAAGTTTCAATTTGCACTTTGCTTTTGCTGGGATAGTCCTACGACGTGAATACAATATCTCTGAAATTGTGGGTTTTTGGTTTGATATGATAATTTGTGAATGTGAAAATCCATACTAATATTTTAAATGTAAGTGTGAGTTTGTTCATTTGGCCACAATTATTTTATATATAACTATATGTCACAGTAACGTTGCGGTGGAACTTGAGTGTTTGAATGTAAAATTAAATTTTTATGTAAAATGTATTTAAAAAATAAATTGTACTAAATTTTTTTTACCCTACAATGAAATTTACAACGTACGATATCGTGAAACAAAAAAAAATTAAGTCCAACCCGGCAGTTTGAGATCTGGGCTTAAAAATCAGCCGAGGGGATAACGCTGGTGAAGGCAGAAGGTACTGAATAAATAAACTGACTTTGCTTCATCTTAAGCTCTTTGGCAGCCATTTTCCGTTCGTGTTGTTCTTGTTTCTCCCTCTGTAGTCTCTCTCGGGTTTGGTTCGCGCGTATCGCCGCTCTCTCTCGCTCTTCACGGAACTCCGTCTGCAGCCGCACCACATCCCACTCCACGCTCGACCTGAGCGCTTTGTCCACTTGCCCCCCATTACACTTCTCTTCTTTTTTAAACTGAATTAAAAGAAAACAATGTAAAAATGCCCCCTTTCCACTGTTATATTAAATTGTGGAGCTCCTTTGTTGCCAGCCTTTTTAAGACTAACATATACAGCGTAAACTCGACTTCAAGGATTCGACTTGATGCGACACATTTTTTTACATCGCCTCAAATGTTTTTCGTACATCTATCGCATGTCGCATAACAGCCGGTCGCGGAGTAGGGGTAAAGTGAAAGGCGTTCGGCAGAGCAGCCAAGGCCAATATGATGGCGGCCCATGACCGAATTCAAAACTGATTCAATTATTTAAATAAATATTGTGCTCCGTTTTTAAAATGCGTCTATCATTTTAATTATTGTATGTATAATGTATTCCGTATTCTAATAAGCAGGTTTAAATTAAAATGTATAGTTAGATATCTGGCTTCTAAATCAAATAATTTTCCGAAAATGTTCAGTTAAATGCCTACGATCCGGAAAAAAGTTTCACTTGCATCATGGTTTCATAAAAGTACACAATTTTGGTTTAAACAGTTACTAATATCACTTTCCTCCCTTTTCTGTTGCACATATCAGTGCAGTTGGTTTACAACTGTTTAAGACAGGTGCCTGGTGCATATAGTAAGTAACTGTGACCAACATTTCCTAAAGGCACTGCAACATGTGTTCTTGACAATATAAAATAAGTATTACTAAACAGTGTATTAAATCTTAAGGTAAACCAACCAATCAGAACTAATTTTTAGGTTACAGGGATTTTGTCGTTATAATAAATGACTTTATAAGGAGTTTACACTGTATTATGAATACAAAAATACGACATAAATTATTACGAATGAGATAAACGCATTAACCCATTTAGCATTTGAACAAAGCAAAAACAAGGCAACAATTCGGTCTTAGTGGTAGTATGGTCGGTTAGTATGGGTTTTAATTACAACATAAGTCAAGTTGATTGTGAATAAAAATATCATGACGAAGCTTTGCTTTTGTGTTACGCACATTTTACACATTACATGACTTTTATACATTTACATATGGAGGAGGATTAATAAAAAAAATGGGTTATTTTTGTGTTGCATTTATGTTACCGTACTGTATAAAGTTACTATGTAATTTTCGTGTTAAAAGTGGGTATTTTGGCGCCCATAATCTTATATGACCCAATTTACGGATGGCGCTTTTTCAGCTAAATAATTACGGTGGTAGAGATATCTACCCGGTTGGATATAGCCTAATGCACACAGAAATAAACCGTTTTTAGTTTTTTACGTTATTAGCAAGTGGACAACTGCTGGTGGAAAGTTAATATGTCGACTATCCCTATTGTTTTGTATTCCACTTTTCTCTTTAAGAGATACAATAAAAAAACACACTGCCCATAAACACACCTTTAGTTTTAGATCTCGTCTGGTTCGTCCCGGGAATAACGGCTCCATTAGTGTAAAATCTGTACCGATGGCGGCGAGTGCTCTATAGAACCGTACGGTTTCAGCGTCCGACCACTCGGCAGTACGCGCTGTACGCCGATAGCTGTTCCCACTGCCACCCCAAGCCCCTTCCCGGACCACATTCGATACTTTCCGATTACTCGCCGATTGATTTATCACCTGAACCCATATACCAGAAATCTATATATAAATAGCCAGAGGCAAAATAATTATCCCTTGGACTGATCAAAACCATAAAGGTAATAAGTTCCATACAAACGAATGTAGACCTTATGAGGCACAGGTCAACAGACTGTTGGCAGCATAAGTTTAAAAAAATCCTGATTTATTACAAAACTATGAAAAACCACAAATGATGTATTGTAAAATTGTAACTTTTATGTAAACTGTATATTTAAATTATTGTTATGTTTGTACGAACATTTTTGTACTAACCTATGAAATTTACGATGTCGTGAATTTAAAACAAAGTAACAAAACATAATCTGCTAATTTGAGACCTGGGTCTTAAAAAATCAGCCTTCCTCCTCTGTTTATCAAGCGATTTCCTCATTATTTTTTTTGTTGTTTAGTAGATATTGAAGAGATATAGCGATATCAAGATTTTTAAAAATAAAAAAAAATGGTTGGTAATCTATTGAGTAGTTTTTGCGAGATGCGCACATCTTTATCAATTTATTTATATATGATTTTAGCAATCTTAACGATTTGTATAATATTCCATAGTGAGTTCCAAAGCAGATATGGAAATTAAAAGCGACATACCAAACTCTGTTCATCTAGTACAATTTCACCATTTGGACCTAGTTTAATTTGCGGGACGGGCGCTGCTTCAGCTTCTGGAGCCTCCTCCTCATTATTGTCTTCTGCAATCTTGTTAGCTGCTTCCTTTTCATTCGCCTCTTTTGCATCTAACTCGTCTTGGTCTGGTCTGTACACAAAAATGTCCAAGATTTTTTTTAAATCTTTATAGATCGTTATTAGCTTTTGCTTGCGTTTATGCCTAATTCTTAATAATAATATCGGATAACGGTAATCAATAATGATGTATTCCGTAATTGTAAATAACTAAACTGAATAAATGAACGAATGGTTATTGTTTCAAGCTACTTGAGATACATCAAATTTTTTGTTGTTGTCGGTGGTAAGCATGTCCGGACACCACGTTTGTTAATGTAGGTTCGGATCCTTTAGACTCATCTGGAGCTTTCGGCGGAGGAAAACATCGTGATGAAACCGTAACATGGTGGTAGGGCTTTTTCCAAGTTCCCCTGGCTGGCTACAACCAGTTGAACCAGTTAAGTTGAAAATCTGTCGCCAAGCACCTGTGTTCCGGCAGATGCACTTGAGATCCAGTCTCCCTCTAGGTTTAGCGTGACTACCATCTTAGACCACATCTTCATTTAACATCAGATGAAATTGTAGTCAAACGCTAACCTATAAAGTTTAAAAAAAGTACTATGATATCTATGAAATTGTGTGATGTTAAATAGTACTAGCTGTTGCCCGCAGCTCCGCATGCGTTTTTTTTATAACTGTAAATTACTTCTTATAAGATTAGTTATCTGTTAGTGAAAGTTCCGTGAAAATTGGTTCTTACGTTTTGGAGATAGTACTCCAACGAAACCAAAAGCTAGTCCAAAAAAAAAAAGCTTTAATTACTTTTTATAACGTTAGCTATCTGTCAATGAAAGTCCCATGACAATAGGTCCAATCGTTTTCGAGATAGTACTACGGACGAAGCCGCGGATGACAGCTAGTCTAAAATAAAGTAGCCTATGTCACCCGCTGTAATTTTAACTATCCGTCAGTGAAATTACTGTCAAAATCGGTCCAGCAGTTTTGGAGATTACCCGAAACAAACAGACAGATAGACAAAAATTGTGTTTTTGTTATCAGTATCGTGTATTCGTTCATATCCAATCAGTAAAAAGTCGTTATTTTGATATTACATACAGACACTTCATTTTTATTATATGTATAGATTACAAACGAAGTGCTCACCTCGGTTTTGCACAAGTGTATTGAAGAAGAAATTGACACCAAATTTCCCCTTAACAGTACCGACCATGTAATGAAATACAGTGGCAACTGAATATCAACCTATCAATTATGCCAATATTTTTGACTCTTATATTTTTGTCTTACTCACTTTCTAGGTTGTTCAAACCAAATTTTTCACTTTTCCGTAATATTTTTCAATATTTTATTTAATACAAACCTTGTCCTGACTATCACAAACACAACAAAAAAGTATTAGCCAAATAGGTGCAGCCGTTTTGAAGAAATACTCTTACATACATTCAGTAATTCATTGTTATTTACATATATAGATATCTTTTTATTTATATAAGGAAAATTAAAACTAATAAACAACTTACACAATAGGATTGGAGTCCGGATTGTAGAATATGAGATCATACATAGTGAGGTTATCGCGTTTGATAGTTTCCCGTCTCCTGCGCATCGCTGCCATTCGTCTGCTCATCTCTTGTCGCCGTGACCTGAATACGGTGAATCAACAAATCATGTAAAGACGTTACCGCCATTGACAGGGATTTAGCAGCATTAGATGGTTGATAGATTTCTAAGCTGGTGGAACCGAAGCTTACCACAATTACGCAAAATAGATAAGTATATACGTCATACTGTGGAAAGTAAGTCTGTAAATACTGTACAAACCACCTCCACTCCTTAGACTACCTCCATATGTTGGCTCAAACGTTGGTCTTAACACTATTTTTCAACGTGTGTATCGACAAACTAGCGTAATACAACCAACGCATACGCCAACGTTGGTAGTTTGACCCAAACATTTGGCTACCAATGTTCGCAATATATCGTCACAATGACGGTTTATTCATGTGTTCCCGCGACGCATACCCGATGTGTAAAGTTCTCGTCAACCATTTCAGCCGCTCTGACTTGACCTTAAGTTCGAGCTTGCGCATAATACAGTCAAGAGTTTAATACAAAACAAAGTTAAAATATTATCATATGAATTTAAATTGACATTTATTTGTACTTGGTTGTCTGTATTTATATCTAAATTTGTATTCTGCGCATACGAGCAACAGACCGATCAAAAAGATTGGCGAGGATTATACCTGTGTTCAGTTGGTAAAATGTCATCTGCATGAACCAACGATAGAGGTTAGACTATCAAACTTTACCAATTATAACCAGGTTTTTGAAATTCAAAGCGAAGAGACTATAACAATAATAGATTCGTGGCGAAACGTTAAAAGAGTACTTGGAACGGCTTACTCCATAGAAGAATGTAAATAAAATGGAAAATATTCAACCCACTATCAACAAATGCAACAAAAAGGTGTCATATGAATTCAGTAATGTAAAACAGCATACAGTAATTTTTATATCAGATACTTAAGCATTATATTAAACCAGGCTGACATGATTGCCAACAAGTGGAACTGAAGTTATGCAAGTAATAGATTATTAGTTCTTTACATTTAATACTTACTTAGGGTAATGTTTTTCCTTCACAGGTGATGTGACCGTAGGTGGCGCTCCAGTTGTTTGGCTCATACTTGAACATACAGAATCGTTTCTTATGCGGTTCCCATCTCTACAATGAGAATATGTTAGTTAGTAGATATGTTAAATTATGTATTTTATAGAAATTAAATTATAGAAATCTGTGTTGTGGAACTATCACTCAAAAACTACTGAACAGATTTTATATTTTTTTTAACTTCTTGTAGGGGCCAAATCTATAATTCATCACGATAGCTTCATTTAGTATGAAGTTATAAAAGACATTAAGATTTTTATATACACTACGTCCGGTCAGCGATGTGTTATTTTGCCGTGTGGAGAAGTAGGGAAAGCTGTGTGATGCTCATTTTTTTTTCTTCTATACAAAAAATAATTTGTTAGATAATAAACGACGCAGACAAAGTCGCGGGTATAAGTTCGCTTATTTATTTAAGTTCCACAGAACTGAGTCCGATAATCAAAAATTAACATGAACCCTACTACATGTGAATATAGTTATATAGATACAACTATAAGCAAATACAATTAATGTTTCTTTGACGTTAAGTCTATTAACTTGTTACATTTTCTCGAACTTGATATATCACAACAAAAAAATATTGGTGCTAATTTATTTTTTGTGTACGTACATGGTAAAAACATTCTAATATTAATAATGGCATGATTATTATCATTAGAAAAGGTTTTTTTTTAAAAAGGCGCGAAAGCAGACAAGAACGTGAAAACTTATAAAACTACAATTTTTTTTATGAAACTACCACCTACCTTGCAAGAAAATTGTTATATGACGATACCTACGAAGTAACTCATTTTTTTGTTTTATTTGATACAAGACTACCTTACTATTACGCAAATACAATAGGCACAAGAGTAATTTTATTTCTACAAACTATGTTTTGTAATTGTCGTTTTGTTCATCCAAGTTATTATTATATTATTATTTGAATTTATCATTTAATTCATTGACATCTGTTTAAAAAAGAATAATAATAATGAATATTTTTTTATAAGTTTTAGCGTTTGACCACAAACTCATATGATGTTAAATGGCGATTTGGTCTAAGATGGTAGACGCGCTAAGCCTAAACGGACTGCCTCAAAGTGCAACTGGCGGAACACATCAACAGGTGCTCGGTGACAGATTTTCAACTTGAGGGTGCTAGCTTGTCAGGCAGACTTAGAAAATATCCTACCTTCATTTGGTTTCATCGCGATGTTTTCCTTCACCAAAAATCCCGATTCAGTCGCAAGCCTATATATTTGTCATGTTGATTTACATACCTGTTAGATATAGAGTGAACTGTACTTTGTGAAGTTTGAGAGTCATGTCGTTGCCGATGTGGAACAGTCGCTGCGTTTCCAGTATTCAGTAAGGCTCGACGAGTCTCATCTTCCGATTCACTTGCACTACCCTACGAGTTGTTTTTAATATCAATGGAAGTAAATTTAACATAAATTTGATACAATTTAGAGTTAGGTGCTTTCATGTTATTTGTTACTTCCATCTGAAACAGATTGATAGATAAACCTGTTTAAGAAAAAATAGCAAAATGAACTATGAACTCTAAATTGTATCCTATTCATTTCAAACATACGTCTTTATAAGAGAAACCCTGTACCTATATAAGTATTATAAAACAAAGTAGTCTTTCGTATCTGTTTGTGTGATCCCTTAATTCTACTAAATTACGCAGCGATGATGGCCTTCACATCGTGTTCGAACTCGGCGTCGAAAAGATGTAGGTTCGAATTCTTGCAACTAAGTCGGAGCTTTCGGTGACGGATAACATCGTGATGAAATCATAGGATGGTGGTAGGGCTTCTTTTAAGTTCGCCTGGCTAGCTACCACCTTAAAGTTGAGAATCTGTCCCGGAACACCTGTTGGTGTATTCCGGTAGCTGCACTTGAGAGCCCTGTACCTCTAGGATTAGCGTGTTTTTACCATCTTAGACCATATTATCATTTAACATCAGATGAGAGTGTGGTCAAGTGCTAATCTGTAAAGTATAAAAATAAAAAAGCAACGAATACTGATACAGTTCTTGCTATTGTTTAGAGAATTACTTCCTCAAGGAATATATATATATGTATATATAGATATTATATTTGTATAAAGTAGATAGAAGTCGACGTATTCTAATGAAGTTGTGAGGAGTTTTCAGGCGATTACATTGATAACACTTGCTGAATTATGAAATACATAAATATAATTTACAATAGAATTATTCATGTTAACAGTGGCAACAGAGAAGTCCTCGATGGCATATGTCTATCTCCTGAGAATAACCAACAGTATTTTTTTTTTTTACTTTTACATACTATTAAAAAACAATTGTTTATTTTGACAAATATTGTATTAAATACGAGTACTTTAGTTACATTGAACGTTTAATGTAAATCAAAATCTCTACACCATAAATTGTTTGCGTGTAGATTATTACGTAGATTCTATGACTTCGATGAACTGTAAATATCAAAGCGGTAATAGATGGATCGAAAGTTTTTAAATGGCAATGATGCGACATAAGCACATTCCATCCCTGCGACGCCGGGCGGATTGCTAGTATATTATATATCAGGAACTCTTTATATTTTAGGATTACCAATATTTTGTATTATCAATTGTTTAGTTATTCGATTCATTAACAAGAAATATGTTTTTTTTTAGTAATTCATCAGTTTTCTAAAATGTATTTTATAAGTAAAACATTTAAAAAAAAGCCTCAATATAACACCGCATATGTAAAAGTTACAGAGAACTATAAGTATTTAGTGTAAATTTATATTTTACTACCCATTTTTTAATTTTTAGTAGCGACATCAGAAAAAAAATTAAGACATAGATTTTCCAAAAATTTATTCTCAATATTCAACTAACTTACATATACATACTATACACAGGTTTAAGGCGGTTAGTCAATCCTAAGAATTTTATTTTATGTATTATGTTTATATTGTATACATATAAAATTCAACTCATTATAATTGAACAGCTGGACCAATTCTTATGCAACTTGATATAGAAGTTATTATGTTTTGGAATGGCGTTAAGATATATTTTATCATGTTATTATTGAAGGTTACGCCCAGGTGAAGTAGGTAGGTTATATAGCTTATTATTATATTAGCCTGAGTCATGGTCATAGGTTTATTATTAGAAAGATATTTGATTTATTGACTTTTCTTTATATTTTTCGAAAATTGCCTTTTACCTGATATATGATGTGATATGTATAAATTAATGAATACTTTAAAACAGGTAATTAATTGTAAAGTAAGCAACTTGCAGTATGGTAACAGCTGATATACATAAATATATAATTAACATTCAGACACAGAATTAACATTTCTGTTAGGACACAAATATCAGCACCATCATCTAATAAACACCAGTAAAATAACGGTGTTCCAAAAATCGAAAATAAATAGTTATTATGGAGAATCCATTACCAGACCAGACTTAAAAATTGAGGAATGGATAGAAGTTCAAAATAAAATAAAAGAAAAAAGTCGATTTACATGCATTTTTTTTAATTCGATTTAAAGTTTAAAATGAATGCAAAAATGTTTTAAAACAAATTTGAAATATTTTTCATTTATTTATTTATATAAACGCTATGTAATAAACAAAAAAAAATTGGACCACTTTTAAGTAAGTTATGTCCAACGAACTGAAAATTCAATATCTTTTGAAAGAATAATCAAAAGAATCCATAAATATATTGTAATTAGTATGCTGAAAATGTTATTATACAGAATATTATACATCTTTTATAAATCATTATTGGTAGCCTACAATTTGTCCAACTAGATGTTGACCACCATACACTAAGTGTAATAAAATACCTGTGGTAAACTTAGACTTGTTGCTATCCGGGCTCAGCCAGCCTAGCCAGGATCTAGTAACCACATTGAGCCGTAGGGATAAGCATTCGGTTGGGTCATAACCCACCCCTGTGGTAAACCTATCATAGTGACTCTTATTTGGTTTATAACATTCTGAAGTCATTTAGTGTATATCTAGCAGCCAAGAGACTTCCAATCCGGCATGACAGTGATGCCTGATGATACATTGCCCATCTGTTGTTGGTTGCATTCTTTGAATTATTCTGCACTTACCATTAAGCACAGTGAAGTTACTGTGTGTTGCTATTACAAAAAGTTAAATCTAAGTAATATATACATATATAATGGAAATACAGATGCTTTAAGGTTTAATAATATTAAGCCTACCGAACACATTGGCATAGAACTATGACCATTTGATGCGGAATGTTTTGTATATGGTTCTAAGCTACTTATATTTTGGATTCTATTGACCCTTTGCAATTTTTTTTTTAAATTAAAAGTTTATTTAATGCACAGTAAAGTAGGCAGGTATCAGTTAATTTTTAATATAAGGATGAAATAAAAGCTTAACTAAAACAGACTCCAATGTACATTACCTGTACACTATTTCTTCTAAGTGGTGCCAGTCTAGGAATGGGACGAAGTTTTGGTCGTACCTTACCCGGAGAAGGTAACGGTACAATTGGATCAAAGAGAACTTCGGCTTTCTCTGATATAATTTCATTTTTCAGCAAATCTATTGGTTTGGGTGCACTACAAGCTGGTTGTAAAGGAATGATCCCATCCATTCCATCTTCAGTGACACTTTCTGGTACACTTGGTATATTGTAATCTGAAACTTAAAATGTCTACTTAATAAACAATATTTTAAATAGATTGTACCATTATTTAGGGAGAGTGTTGTTGTGGTTGAGTGGTTTGATCAGTGGAATATTAATTAAATGTACGCAGGTTTGAACCTACTGTATGTAAAAACAAGTTTTTCAGAAATTGCATACATTAACTAATCTGAATTGGTTACACCATCAGGTGACGGGAAAAGAAAAAATTGTAACAAAACCTGAACATAAGAAATGTTCGTCTAGTACCACCATATGTGGGAAAATATAGAACTGTGCAGTCTTTGGAGTTTGAAATTGCCAATAAAGTGTGGGCTGGGGTTAATTACCAATTATGTTCATAATTTCCTTCAGGACGAGTCATATGGCTCTACAGTAGGTTTGTTACAGGCTGATATGGTAATGAAGATGATTATTTCCAGACTCAATTTAAATGTTATATTTACAAAAATAGGAATAAAGTGACTAATTGTTTGGTGGAACCTTAGTGTTATAAATTCATGAGCTTGGGTCATATGGACCTGTATATATTATTCTGCTGAAACATTTGGATTCACATCACATTGGATTTCACATGGATGTAGATTTAAAATATCCCACAGGACCAGTACATTTCTTTTCTATGTAAGGTATGCTACATCTTTTTTGTACCCCTGAGAATGTGCATGCAAAATTTCGTGATCTTTGATCAAGTAGTTAAGGCATGAAAGTGTAACAAACAAATAGACTCACTTTCACATTTATAGTATTAGTTGGGGATAACAATGATAGTGTTTCAATAATTTCATTATTGTGTATAAGTGAAGCTGATAAAAATAATATCATAGATTATGAACTCTGAGAGATCACAAAAAAACTTTCCTAATAAAAAGTTATTTTATTAAATTATTTCAATAGGAACACTGAAGTTATCTCAACTCACTAATTCTAGAGTATCATCATTAACTATGTATAATAAGAAGTATTGGTTGCTAAAGTGATAGAACTCAGTGTAACTTTCAGCTGTAGGAGGATTACTGCAATACCTGTGTCTGCTGTGAAGCAGAAATGTTCATACAGTTGTGTTTTGTTTTATAACCTGTAGCATACTGGCCTAAAAGACATTGGGATATCTTGTGAACTCAGTCCTCAAGCAATCTATTACGATTGGCCACAGAGTTGTAGTACTTTTAAAGGTGGTTGCACATAACCATTGGCCGCAGTGACTTCATAACACAAGGTAGTCTGCGCACCTTTTTCTTATCTTATAAAATTAAAAAAAGGAGTAGGAAAAGATGAAGAAAGTGATATGTATGTTTTGTTTATATATGAGGAATTATCTTACCTTCTGAAATGCTGTTTTTACTTTCTGATACATTCTTGTTATTTGTTTCCTTAGTTGAATCTGACGCATCTATTTTTTCTTTTTCGTTTGATAATATGTTCGGTTTTATTACATCCACTATGTCTTTTTCGAAAACAGGCTTTGAAACATTTTCAACAGTATTAGGTGTACGCACTGGCGATGGTACGGGTTTCCAACGAGGACTTCCTTTAGCTTGCGGAGACACAAAAACAGGTCGAGAACTAGAGGCGGTAGTAATTACAGGTACTCTTTCTGAATTTTTCCAGTTATTACCTAAATCAACTAGAGTTACAGATTTAATCGAATCAGGTGCTACTTTAGGAGACTTTATTGGAGGCGATTCTATTTTACCAGCTGGCGACTTGATGTTGTTTCCGTCGATTTTGGCTAGTGAACGAGGAGTTCTTGGACATTTTGGGTTATCAGTAACTTCTTTATTCGACACCGGTTTATTATCCGCATTGTCTGCATTTTTTCTTCGTGGTGGTAAAGATGTAACAGCTTTTATTCTAGCTCTTCTAGTCGACATCTTACAACACTTAAAAGAATGCGTTATCTTTTATAGTAGTAGTTGAAATTTTGTATATATTTCATCTTAAGTACGGCCAGACATGTATAATTTTACATAAAAAGTAAAAACACCATGGTTTTCCTCTCTTCACAAATCCACACTTCAACGACAGCTCTTTCGAGCACAGAATATTAATACCTATAGCAGAGCTTTCGAACTACAGTAAAAAATTTGGTGCTACCAGGTGGACCTCTTACTTTTCCCCTGAAACCATTTTTATTTCAATACAGCATAGATATAGGTGTCGGCAAGCTTTTAGTTCGCCGTGTAATTGCAATTGCATGTGGAGCTGCGGACAACAGCTAGTGTTAAATAAAATAAAAAACGTCTTTTAAAATTAATCAAAATACTTTCATTTTTAAACAAATAAACTTTGTAATTATCTTATCCTTGTTATATATATTCATCTCATTCTTTTGTCGATTTACTGAAGTTTCACTTCTATCGTGTGTGAATTGTACACACACCTTTTTTATATCTATTTTATTTATATTTAATTAATTGCGCAGCTACTTGCAGCACTCACAGCGAATTAGACGTTTGGCGATATCTATACCAAAAAGGTATCAAATATTCTTAGATGTCATGTGTAACGCTTCGAACTTTGTAATAAAACAAAATCGGTGGTTGCTAGAGAGCCAGTGTGTTCAATACTCTACCCTGCACTTTTCCACTATCCCAACCACTTTTCGTCACACAAAAAGATTGTGGATTAGAATTTCATAGCCCTCCTATAAGAAGTGTCACTCCAATGAAAGTGAAATATGTCTGCATGTATGCGTTGATAAACCAGTTTTAGTGAAAAATAGTATATGTTCATGTTTTTTTATATATTTTTAAGAATAGAGATAACTACTTATATAAAAACCATTGAATGTCTACAATTTAATTTTAAATTATACTTAAAAGCCTCGAGTTTAGGGGAAATCCCTGATCCTAACTCAATGGTTACAATTGGTCTGACAGAATGTGACCGCAATGCGCGAAATAGTGATGTTTATACTCATCGATTCATTAAACTTATCAATGCTGAAACAAAAATATATCGATTCCTTTTGATGTACATCAATTTAAAGACTTATTTCCGACTAATTTAATGTACATGTTTAAACCAAAACAAAACAGAGACTTGATTATACGTTACTTACTGTACTTACTTTTGTCTTACACAAAATCATAGCTTATTTAATTTTTTCCTGCAATAAAACAACAAAAATTCTATAATTTACTTTCAGTTTTTCACCAATTCAAGGTGAAACATCTATATAATATGACGTTCGCACTAGTTTTGCTATATCATACAGTTTCTATCGCTTTTTTTTTGCCTACGCTTATGAAGTGGCAGAAATAAAATAAATAAAAAAATAAAGGCCAATTTGTTAGTTGCAGTTTACATTTATTGTTCTTCTTCTTTAATTTGTGGCGCCGTGTGTAGTTAATACGCAATTCCACCAATGTCATGTAGATACAGAGTGAGCGCTGTATGTGGCAGATAGTGTCATAAACGAAGGAGAGTAATTATAAATATAATTCGTGAAAAGAAAATAATTATTTAGTGTAATTTATATTCAGACCGAGTTGTTGTAAAAAAATAAATACAGCTAAAATTAGATATATAACGATTGAAACAGACAATCAGATTAAAGTTTGATTTTGTTAATTTAAGCAAAAGGTATGTAAAATTAAAGGGTTATTATTCACTAAAGCTAAAAGTTACATAAGGCTAATAGGACGGGGAATATAAGCAGGGAGGATATCATACAGGGAGAATCTGTATCTCGAACAATTGAAGAATATATGATCGGGAGAACCGTCCTCTAGACCGCATTCACAGAGAGAATGATTCCTAATCCTTAATTTACATAAATGCACTGGTGTACAAGTATGACCTAAACGAAGACGACCGCCTTACTAAGATATGGAAATTTAAAAATCCATGGCTTTCGAGGAATATCGTTTTGTAAAGTACCATAATTTCTGCCTTTATATTTCTGGAGAGATTCCAATTCTTTTGCTATGCTTCTAACAATTTAGTTTTGGCTAGAGAACATAGATCCTCGGTATATAAATTATAATGATTCATGGATCCGGACTGGACAGCATTTTTTGTGCAGGAATCTGGTGGTTCGTTCCCTGAGATTACACAATGCCCAGGAGTTCAAGCTAAGCACTGTTTTGATACCTAAAATAGTTTATATTTTCGTTTTCTAATTAGAAACTCGACAGTCTCTCCTTCGGCGCCACCTTACTTTTCTTGCATTCGATGTATGTATTCAGATTTCTAATTTAGAAACTCCGAAAACGTTCGAGTTTCTTTGGTGAACTCTTCTTTTATATATAGAAATAAAATGATAAAGGTCTACTATTATGCGCGCATCGCACAAAAACTAGTGGATAGATTTCGATCGATTTTTAAAAATTATAATTCATAGACACTTGGTGCTTAGATATCTAAAAAAAATATTACGATATATTTATTTTATATAAAGTAATTAGCATTATAACAAACTAAGATTGTTATAAGCACTACGTGTTCTGAGATTTTTTCTTGCTGTGTACAAGTAGCGCAAATGATTGGTGTGCATGAAGAGATAACATTTTTTAATTATATTTTGTAAATAAAGTATTATATATTTCTGTTCTCAATTATTTTGGTCTTTTGTCCTCTGTAGATAAAATATATTAAGGATAATAAACAATGTAGATGAACTCGCGGGTATATGTTAGTTATAAAGTAATTAGAATAAGAATCTCAAAACCCTACTATCTAAAACAAATTCTTTGTGTTATATAGCGACATCACTACTATGTAATAAATATAGTCCGCGCGACGAAAGATGTCTCTTATACGTAGCGCTGCAGTCGCGGGATATAAAGTTATCAGCTTCGCCTTTTACAATATAATAAAGAAATTTAAAAATAGGGAGAGGATCTAGGGAGTTTGTTCCAGACATTGACTTCTTAATATGTTAGACGGATTTTAACACACGGTATATAGTGTGATGATTTCATATCAAAAATAGTGAAAAAACATGAAAACATTGTTTATATTATTCATATAAAAAATTTAATGTTTCAATCAGAGTATAAACTCGTATGCGTATGAAATAATTTACGATTTCACTGTGTTAAATATAATAGGAAAATATCTACTTTAATAATAATTAATTAAAAAACATATTATATTTTATTTATAATATCGAGTACCCAGTATGAATTTCTTGATTGTACTAGGCGCAAGACCGAACTTAAAGCTATATTCAGAGCGGTCAAAAAGTTTGACGCGTACTATGCGTACCTATATAAAGTGAACATCGTTGATAATTACATTTGTGGATAATATTGTCAGAGCATTTTTAGAGATGCCCGTTTGAGAAGCCATAAAAAGTAAACTTGTTTTTTGTGAGACAAAATGAGACAGATAAAATTTCGTGATAAAAAAACAGTGCCAAAAATAATTAAAAGCATGAAATTTTGCAAATTGTAATAATTTAATAACAATATATTGTCACATAATATTAATTTATGTTGAAAACTGGGGTACGGAAATGCATCTGTTGCTTTCCAATAATCTGTATGCTATAAAGACTATATTATATTCTCATATATAAATGTAGTCGTTCATACCAAGAACCTTGTCTACAACCTCCGTGGCTTTGTTTGTAATTTATCTATTTTAAAGGATTATATATTTCTTATTTTACGATTCTTAACTTAGTTCAGGATACTTGTTAAATACATTATTACGATTTTACTTATTGCTGTTATCATTGTTTTAGCTGGTAACAAGTATATTAAAAGAAATCATTTTTTCTTTTGCTTTATCAAAGAGGGGGCGTCCTTGGAGTTGGACATAGGGAGCTGTCGCTTCCTTCATTCAATGACAGGGGCTGGTCTTTAGTTCAATCAGCATTCTTATACACGGGTGTCGTTAATAGGAATAAGGTAATAAAATTTCTCGATCGTTTTCTCCATTCTTTTAATGCATTTTCACTAATTTCCTTGACAGCGATGAGCACTTTTGGTGAAAATAGATACCAGGAATACATAAGAAAACCATGTAATTATAACAAATAACAGTCAAAATTATAAAATATTCAATTTCATAATAGGTTCTCTCACTTACATTCGGTAATACAACTTCACAATAAAAATAGATCTCTTCTATAAAATTTATATATTATTTTACAAAAGCAGTAGGTACTTATGTAATGTTAGGTAAAATTCAAAACAACAACAATAAATAAATGCTTCTGGGAATGAAACGCAATTGTAATTTTATTATCTTATAGATAAATTGACAGTTATTCTTTCTGCTAAGACCAATAAAATTTATTGTATAAATATCTTACGAATACAAAGTATCTATTGGTGTTAGTCGCCAAACTCAGAACAAGGCTGCGTTCATCTACAAGTAAGCTACTGCGTATTGGTTCGTCGTTCATTAACTATATTTTGGCTAAAAAGTCAACAGTTTCAAAACTGTTTTTACAAATTTGTATGACACCATAAGAATTAGTCAACGATGAACCATGTCATGTTGGAGCTGCGCAATGCATCGGCGCAGTGCAGCGCGGCGGCGCGGCAGTCAACTCCGCGACCTCTACGTTAATACTGCCTCGCTAGGATATGTTGCTCGTTGTAATTTTACCTAAATACTACACTTTTATTAATTTATGATCACTAAAAGCTGTGAACTAAATACACTAAGAAATAATTAAATAAAAGAATTAACTTGAGAAATTACGAGAAGCATGTTCATGCATAACTAAGCTAAGTATACAATCGGTCGCAAAGTCGTCAGCCGGCCCGCGGCCTGCGCTCTCATTCGACAACCGCCACCTTAGTTACGTATTTCACAAGGGCACAACGATAGCAGAAATTGTTTAATATCGCCTTCAAAATGTTTAATTCAGATTATATAAAAGACATATTTAAGTCTAAGCAGATTAACGACGCTGTAAAATCTCTGTAGGAATAATTATCTATAAAGGGGGTACATATTTTAGAATAACTTGTTTGCTAATTTGACACCGATATTTCGTCTTTTCTGCTATTGCTTTGATCTCGCTAAATACATAATTACGGAGCCGGGATTATCACAAAACGTTAATTCGTTCGAATTTGTTAACGCTCCGGCCTACTTAAACCTACGAAATAATTTCTACTCATAATAAATTATTTTCTCCTACGATTAAAATAAAAGTATGAAGTGTAGCTATATCGAGTACAGTGATGTTCGTCCTCGTATTGCGAGAACACAGAATAATTGACTGGGCTCATTCATATGAACGCCCTCTGAGACTCCGATTAAATTTTACTTTCGAAATTGAGTTATTTACATAAAGAAATTATGACTCGGAAATATTCGAAACTCTACTGATCCACCTCTACTTAGGAAACCGAGATGATATTTGTCACTAATTAAACCGATTTATCGGCGAAAGACTACTTATAATTAAATGAAGAAAGCAACTTCGTGCTATTACTAAAATCGCGAGTTATTCCGTTGTGCGTCGTTTGTGCGGGATTTGTAAGAAGAGCACGAAACCACGCGATTCGAAATGTCCTACTTAAAATTATAGGATACTGGCCAGCGCAATAAACCAACACGAACTATTGTAATCTAAATAATAACAATTCAATAAAGTTCTTGATTAATAACGATATAATAAAGTTACAGAGTATTCTGGTGTTACGGAAACGTGTATGCGTCACGTTGCTGATCCGAACTCTCCACCGATTATCTTACATTTCAACGTTTGTACATTTTTAAAATAAATAACTTCAAATATAATATAAACTTGTTGTCGTATTAATCAGGAACGTTTATATGCTGTGTACTTTTATAGACTATCAGGTTCGAATATTCCGCTTGAACAATAAACGTCTATTTTGTACGCCAACAAAGCATAAAATTCTTTACAATTCAGTCTAATCTATATAATTATTTTCTTTTATTTAATGGCAAGGTATCCCTATAAAGATCCAATAGATATAATTCTTCATTATACATAACAGGTATATCTACTTAATCGGAATACGTTTCGTATTCAGTGATTCGTCACAGCGTCAATGATATAAAATTTAACCTAAATTATAACACAGGAGAATTAAGTATAAGATCACAAAATGAGATTCAACGGGCGGCGCGGATGACGCTTGCCCGGCGAAGTCGCAACTATAATACTCGTCGTGTCTACGCTACAACTAGTGAGGCGGCCGGGCGGGGCGGGGCGACGCGCGGCTCTCTCGCCTCGCACTAAGCCTAGTATTGCTATCGGTCGAGCTCGGGGCTGCACTAGCACTAGCACACGGTGCGGCGTCAGGGTGCGATACCCGCGTCCGACTTGTGGAACGTGGCTCCGACGGACGACAACGGCGGCTGCTGTGTTTGCGCAGAGCTAAAGTCGTGCTCGGACTTGGGGCGGGGAAGTGCTGCCGCCGCCACTCCAAGCCCGGGCAACGCGACACCGGCCATGCGACAGGATGCGGCCTGCAGCGGCTGTAGCGCGAGACCTAGCGACCGTTCCGACAGTCGTGCCACGCTGTCGTCCGATAAGCTCACGTGTTCGGCTTCAGCGGCTAATGCGTTAACCACTGCGTTGATTGTATTTCCTTCCGAAGTAGTGTCGTCTTCTCGATGTGCCACTAAATTCGGATTTTTGCCGATCTTATTGAGACGTTCGGCGGCTACGCTCTCCATCGTACGTCGCATTAGAGGATATTGATCTAGCACTGCGTTAAAGTGATCTACTGACAGAGAGAACAGGTTGCAGTAGGTTTCGGCGCGAACAGATGCAACTCTGCGTGCGTTCGTTAGGAGACATATTTCACCAAAATAAGAACCATCTGATAAACTTGTAGCGACTTCGCCGTTCGCCATCACAATATCAACGATACCTTCTTGGATGAAGTACATTTTACTTCCAATTGTTCCTTCCTTTATAATAATATCACCTGAAACAGAAACAAATATAGGTCTGTATAATTACAAATAATATTATTGAAGAAATAAAATTTTACATTGTACAGTTACTCCATATTTTTTTATGTTAATATATGTATTTAAGAGGATGTATTTGTGAAGTTTGTATCAATATATTCCTACGAGTGAAGTTAGTTATACATACCAGGCTGAAAGACTTCATAACGAAGTTTTGTGACAACGTCAGATACGAAGTTGGAATCGGCGTTAGCGAAGAACGGAACGGAAGCAACAAGCGAGCGACAGTTGTAGTTGATCACATCTTCTCGTAACTTTTCGCTCAGCTCACCCAGGATCACCTCCTCATCGAAGAACTTGCCTTGATAGCGGTGTTCGAAATATTCAGTAATACGTTGCCGCATTTCGCGGGGTAACTTTCGATACGCCATATATTCCTCTACTTGTTTCACCTGGATTGTTATTAAAATACACATATTAGTAGTCATTTCAATTAACGATTGTATTCAAGCACACTTGTAGCATGCATGCATTGATCCCCACACATTAACATTCGAAAATAAACTCGTAGGGACGACTGCGTATTTTTTTTTAACATAGGTTAGTATTAACGTCACTAATCCGTTGAAAGTTTGAAACACTAATATATATTACAGATTTATTCTTTTACTACGAACGAGTCGGCATGTAGCGCAACATAAGAAAATCGTGTTCTATCTTTTTTGATATAATACCCATGTATTTGGAACGAAGTTCCTTATCGCACGGGGCGGACTTGTCAGACAGGGGTTAGGCGAAAAAAAGTGTAAGATTTTTCCGTCATGACCCTTTATGCGCGCTTATTGGTTTTTACACTTTAATTTATTAATATTGATGTTAATTCTTATGTCCACATATTGCAATATAACTAAATATTAGTGGTGAGGCAAAACTTTACTGTGTATATACATAATTATTAGAAGTTTTTGTAAGGAAAAATACAAGAACAATTATTTTGCAAATATATAGGAAAATATTGTGTATATTGTCAATATTATATTAAACATGGTCTCCCCTTAGAGTATTCAAAGGAACCTGGAATAAAGTAGGAATATAATACTTCAATATTGTTTACAGAAAGCCTCACATAGCATTATTAAGATTTGTTAGTGCTACCCATGTGATGTAAAAAGTTATGAACACCCATAAAAATTCGTGAAATTTACAAAATTTATGACCGTTGTTATTGTGTGAAATTATGATTATTGGTGTAGATGAATTATTGAATACTCGATAGTAATAAGTGAAACACCAAACAAACATTCCGATCTGTACTCACGTCTAATCTCTGAAACAGGCAATTATGAATTTAGTGATTGTTCGCTAGACACATGCATGGTATATGAATAGTTGATATGGATTTCAAAATAGAGTATTTAATTTAAACGATTTCCAAGCTGAAGGTGCTGTAAAATCTATAAACGCGGTTCTATGCAGGTGTTCATAACAATTTATCATGGACATTTTGGAATTTAATTTTATAATTTAAACGTTGAAAGGTTAAGAAAAATTGTAGAAAATTATCAAAGTAGAGCGAAATATACCTTTTCGCGGTATTGTCTTCGTGAGGAATCAAGACTCTGAATAAGATTAGTAGCATGACCTAGGAACAGGGCGTAGCAAGTGGCACCGGAGATCATAGATAGCATTGTAAGCCACATATCGGTGAGAGATTGAGGGGGAAACCGGCCATATCCGATGCAAAGCATGTGGGACATCGCTTTGAACAAGGCCCACGAATACTGCTCCAACCAGAATGCCTCCTGTAAAAGAGCACAAGTACATATTATATTACTTTTTCTTTGTAATAATACTGTTATATTAAATAAGAGCCTTGAATTGTAGTAGTAATTAATAATAGTAGTGTAAGCTATATTGAATAGAAATATCTACATAAATATAATAGGGGATGGGGCAGTCTGTTTTGATTATTTTTGATAACATGGGGCGGGGGTATGAGCTGTGATTACGTCTGAAATATTTACTGTTTTTTTATTTATTATTCCAAAGAAACTTGGGATTGAAATTCTAAAAGTTATGGCAACACTTACGTAAGCATAAGAGAGTGGGGTAAGAGTTTTACTTACTTTTTCTGACATGAGGCAGAGGGTAGTCAAAAATGGCTAATATTATGCTTACATAATACTTAACAGCCTCATATAATAATAACAGTAGAGAACTGCTGGATCTCCATTCTTGTCGATTTTTGTTGTCAGTGCATTTAACACTGACACATATTCAAATTCTGTGCAACTTAACGGGTATGTGTGTTATATAGTGTGAAGGCATGTAAACAATTTAAATTCCTAAGGATTCGATATAATAATCTCGATTTCCTTTACTATTATTATTATATTTTGGTTAGTCCTTAGTCTATGAGTACTTCAAAAATTAATAGACCAAGAAGAGCGAACATAATTTTGGAGTATTCTATTAGTATTTACAGTGTAACATGAATATCATAATTGTATATTAAATTTCTCTACTCTGAATGTTATTAGATGGAACGTATTATTCGCCGTGTATGTACTTAGTTACCCACCTGTAGTTCATTTATTGCAACCCAAGAATTTGGTGGAAATCCTTGTAACATTGGGACAAGAAATTGAAGGCACCCGGACCAGTGGCCTATCAACAACATCATGCAGATCAGGTTAAATATCCGCATAAATACGGACGCCATGTTGAGAAACTGCAAAGAGAAAGTTACGTGTAAAAACAAAATATTATGAGTATCATGGCCGTCTCTAAAGGAAGCCGTGCGGACTGCGCGCGACAAGGACGCTCGAGGTCAAGCATCGCGATGATTCTCTACGATGGATTCGTAAAGAAGTGTGAAACAGTACATGAATTCGTGAGAGAAGTCGTCGAGCAAGCATGCGTGGTGGCGGTGCAGCGCGAGGTCGCACGGCCGCGGCCGCCGCACGGTCGTGCGACCCGCGCCGCCCTCGCACGCCTCCATCCGCGAGCCCGCCGGCGGGACAAATGAACCAAACGGAAACAACAAAGAAAGAGAGAAAGCGAAGCGTACGCAGCGGACTAGAGGACGCCGGGCGGCGCCGCCGGCAACATGCTAAGCGGGCGAACGAGCACATGCGCGCCGGCTCGTGCCGACCCTGGTTACCTTGAAGATTAGATTGCTTTTGGTGTCACCCTTCTTTTTTGCAATGTCCGAGCTCAGGCGTCCCCTCCGCTCCGTGCGCTTTTTTTGAAGATTCTGCAAGATCTAGAAAACAAGCGAGAAACACGAGATAGTAGGAAGAGAGCCAGGCGCGCCCAGAGCGCGGGCGGGAACAGCGGACTCGGATCGTCGCGGGGTTTGCAGGGCGGGGCCGGAGCGCGTGCGGGCACACAAAATGCACTAACACCGACACGAGCGGAACGAGGGCTAGGCCCCTACGCTAACGCCGTGGCGCGGCGCGGCGGTCATGCGGCACCTGCGAGACGAGGTCGCGCGACCCCCCGCCGTCCGCAACGGCCGGCTCGTCGCGCGGCTGCGGACCGGGGCTCATCTGCACACAACACCGTCACAGCGATGTCGTACCCACCACCCTCTCCGTACTCCACTTCTCACTGACTCTCCGCTTTCTTACCGGTCTCGTACGTAAACATTGCCAATCATTCGTACTTATATTTTGGATATAAAACAATTTTGAAAAGTCTTTACGAACGCCAATGTCTATTGTGAATCATTTATTTAATAGTTATGTAAAGTGTGCAATATTATTAGAACATTACTAATTTTGAACCTATATGATACATTGATTTCCAATGCCAGTTAATTATAGCTTTTACGAAATGTTTAGAGATTCCGATTGAGTTTGATGCTAGTCCTACATTTATAGTACATATCTGTGTTAGCATTTGAAAACTAGTGGCTTTCAAAAGCGGCAAAATAATATCAATAATTTTGGCAAATGATAATTATGTCGTAACGGTAAGTGTGAGACGGTTCAGGTCGTAGGTCGCGGGCTTGCGTTGGTCGTGGTAGTCGCGGCGGACGCGGCGCGGGGCTCACAGAAAAGAAAGATTTAGATGTCACGTGCTCAGGCAAAAAGAAGCTTGCAGAGAAGCAGTAGAGAAGTGCAGAGCGGGACGTGGGGCTCACATACAGTGGGGGTGGGATCGATGGTATAATAGAGGATTACAATACAAAACTCCATATAGACACGTCATTAAGAACACTAGTACTAGCTAAAACAGTTTCAAATTGTTATTATTATTATTCTTCTAACGGATACCCATGTAGTTGCCAATTTTATAGTTGTTCTTTCTTCAATTTCCATTATTTATTTAATCCAGTATTATATTTCATTTATTACGATATATTTAGTCATATCATGTTAGTAAATGTGAGCATGATGTAGTTAGAGCTGTGTTAGTAGTTAAGTAATTATGATAGTAAGACAATAATATTGAGGACAGAAGAGATGATGATGGCTTACATATACTTCCTCCCATTGAGATACATATCGAACAAGTCTGGAGAGACGAAGTAATCGCACCAGAGACAGCAGTTTGGCTAACCGAAGTATCCTTAGCGCGCGGCCCGCGTGAAGAATTTGAAAGCTTTCATTAAAATCCTGTAGACACAAATAATACTGTTATACAAGTAATAAAATCTGACTGACTGAAGCTCTACATTACTTGGAACCGAAGTTCATAATGCAATTTTTACAAGGTGAAACTTAGTTAGACATGCATATTTGCGATTTTCGAAAGATTCTTTCAGCCAAAGAAAAGTGCTGAAGCAGAAAGTCCATGTTATAGTTATGTTTTATTAAACAACAAATTTAGTATTTCGCATATAAAAATCATAAACGGAGGAAGCTTCGTTTTAAAGACACTATTAATGTCTTGATAATTTTTACCAAAGTAACAAGCTTCATTGTTGATGGTAATTAATACATAAATAGATTGTAATCTTAATTATATCATATTTAAACCAATAGTTGCTCTTTGGTCGTGTTGATAGTTGCAGTTACATAAATATAAGAAGAGTTAAAAATTAATTGTCTTGAAAAAAAAAATCTAAAAAGAAAGTAATATAATAGAAGCATATTAGATGAATCTGATCATGCTGTGAATTAGCCCTAATATCGAAAACAAATGAAGACAGAATAATAACAATAGAGTTCATCTGACGTGCTAAAACTGATAGATATACAGAGTTGGAATTATCCAGTGTCACAAGGCAGAAAGTGGAGAATAAATTAGTGCAGTTTAGCTGTACGACAGAATCGATAAAGATAATGTGCACAAGCCCTAAAAGTATTCATTATAATCTTTTAGGGAAGTATCTCATACGATTGTGAATAAGCGGAAATTATCCTGCATGGACGCCTTTTAGGTATCAAATTAAAACTTATATGGGTTACTGATAGCGACAATCGTGCAATGTGTTATTGTGACAAAGTATATATAAAAATAAAATAATCAATGAAAAAATAATCTAATGTGCTGTCAAACCTTCGATAACTTTAATACTCTTATAATATGTGATATAAAATCGGAAACACGATGTTGCGGAAGATCTTGCAGCAGTTGGGTAGGAGGAATTCACAATGAGAAATAAAAACAATTCGAAAATCATAAAAAAGAACTCTTTAAAAAATATGGACACCTAAGCTGAAACAGAATAACATAAAAGACAGATTAAATCTAATAATGAGAACAACACGACCAAATTGCAACGTACGTTTACCTGATTGAAGATCAAAAATATATAATCTAGTGGTATACTAGAGATGAGGTCAAGGAAGAACCATGTCCTCAAATAGTGCTTCGCTATTAACTTGGGATCTAATATCACTTGTTCTGCGTTATCTTGCTGCATAATTCCTGTAAAAAGAAATAAACAGTTTTATTTTATTTGCCTAACTATAAGCTTAATTAATAACGTTATGTTCGGAAATATCTTAAATAACTCTATTGAGTTCTGGAAAATACATCTATATTACTCAATTAAATCAAATCATTTTTGATATTCTTATCGTTTTTTATAATTATTATCTGAAATTCTTATTTTATCAATTTTTTACTATTAAACAAGATGTTTATTTACGGGTAGCTCACCTGTTCTAAAATTAACAACGATATCTATAAGAAATATAGTGTCGGAGAGACAATTGAAGGCAATCCAGCGCGTGCTGAGGTCATCGTTGAAGAAGGAGATGGCAACGGGCAGGATGATCAGATTTGCAACGAGAAGTAATAACATGCATAAATCCCAGTAGAATCTATAAATAAAAAAACAGTTTTAGTCGTACCGGTTAAAATCTGTCTCACTAGCGGCTATATTTGAGTGAAATTTTTATATAATATTCCTCAGTTGATATAAATGACATATTATAATTTTAAATTATAACATTTTCGTATCTTTTGCTTTAAAAAAATCCCATACAATTTTTCATCCACTCAAGGGTTCGATTTACAAAAACTATTTATTTAATATAAATACTATTCTAGTTACAACAATATCTATGTATGTAGCTTCTAAAATACAGAGTCTATTGCTAACTTTCCTCTTATATTTTACATTCTTAAGAGTTGATCTTCTAATAACCAACAAATGCTTATTACTTTGCTTACTATTGGAGAACCTTAATTCCAAATTTCATATCTTTGAGTTTTCATTTATAAATATAACGAAACACATAAAACGCATAATTTCTGTTAGGTACTCTTAAAACTTATGAATTATATTTTCATTATTTATTCATAAAGAGTTTAAACTCGGGTCTTCATATTTTGAGCATCGATCCTTCTGATTTTATATACAACAATTTACAATTTGATTTACTAAATAAATTCTCAAGTTATCTCTACATCGCACCCGGAACTTATCAGTTCATATTTATTATAGACAAGTGATTTTTAATTTAATTCTTCATACGGCGAAATGTAATAATTATGAAGAGTTCGTTCAAAAATGTCCTTACCAATAAAACATTCTTAACAGTATCTTCAACATTTTGTAAGATAGTAGAGAGATTCAACTATAAATAAGTATGAGAAACGAAACGACATTTAATGAGAGTGGTAGTTCTCGTACTCATAGGCATAATTACCCAATAAAGAGGCGATTGAGCCCACAATTGCTCGTTTAATGATATCATCTGTCGTTTAATCCGATCACACCTGCGCTGCCCCCAGCGTATGCTTACGGCTTATGGTAAAAGCTAAACTGGATCAACCTTTATAAATGCAATTGGGATTTATGTTTATAGGATTATTATATGCTGAAAAAGGGTTCTTTTTAAATCGAATCATAGTAGCTAAATATATATGTGGGAAATGGTACGTTGTAGAAACAGAGATTGTATGGTTGTATCTTTTATTCTTTTAAGATGGCGTTCTTGTGATTCGAGTATGGAATGTAGAGGTAATAAGAGAGCCATCTATGTGTACGAAAATGTGCTAAATTATGGTGACGCTACAGCAGCAACAGTGTTCATTATTGTTCAATTATTTTAAAAAGTTTTATAATAGTATACTTTCCAAAATCACTAAACGTATTATTTAATGACCACAAAAATTCTATCACCTTCCAAGTTTTCTCACAGCAGTTATTTTAGGTTATATTTACAAAATTATTTCGGACTACCCATACATACCCTTTCCCTATGCTAGCGCCATTTTGAGTACTTTTAGAACTGTTACTTAATGCTTAAAGATGGACACTTTTTCAACATGATCCCCATATGAGATGGTTCTCTTACCTGTACATAGATAGATTCGAGCGGGCTGACGTAATAAGTAATGTTTTATACTTATGTGATGTAGACATTTATGTGATAATATTGTAGTATATATTTTTATTATTGTAAACGACAAAACCTTTTCTCTGGTTTCCTAAAAAAATCAAATGAAACAAATATTTTAGGAATGTATTTACTGAAATTAATTATAGACGATATTACCTTAAATCTGTTGAATTTCTGGAGGCTTACCACAAACTCCAAGGAATATAAAGAAATAAATGACAGTAATTTCGAACGTATGAGGAAACTCTCAGTAATACGAGTACACTGTTGAGAGACGTTATGGTTTCGCAGCTAAAAGAGAAAAAATATCTCTTTAAGATTAGGATATAGATTTCAAATTTATTACACACTACCATCATGTAAATAAGTAATGGATTTATTATGTAAAAGTTAGTGCCCACAACTTCGTTTTTCTGAAAATTGTTTTCTCGTTTCGTTAGAACTACATTTTAGATTACTTTTAATAGTATCCTATGTTCTAAATCATGGGAAATTTTATGCCTGAGCTCATATTAAATCAAATCAAATCAAATCAAATCATTTAATCATTCAGACAACAAAGGTCCATAAGACAAAAATATACAAAACTACCTACTTAATTAAAACAAGAAATTAAATATAATTAAACTATAGATAATAATTAAATTAAATAGACAATTAAACAAAAAAATGTAACATTGTGCCCCAGAGTTATATAACCACCGAAATCCAGTGTTTCAGATAAGGACTATCATAAATATCTACTAATGTTTCCATTATTCTGTTGGGACTTTCGCGAAGTCTACAAAGGATGGATGCTGCTCTCTTACGCGTGATTGCATAAAAATCATCAACCCGAGCATATGCAAACATCCCAGATGCGCTACAGAATCGCGGCAATCCCAAGAATAATCGAAATATATTATTATATTGCACACGCAAAGCATTAATAGTCCTTTGATTGTAGCTAACCCATAGACTGCTCGTGTAGAAACATTGGCAAAATGTTTTGAATAAATAAATTTTTACTTCATCACTACAACGAGCAAACCTACGGATCAACATATTTCCCCTTACTGCGAGTGCTCTACGTTCTCTTTCAATGTCATAATCATCTCTCATTTGGGGTGTGACAATGTGTCCAAGATATTTAAATTTATATACTCTATTTAATGGTTTGCCATATAGATTAATAGGAGGTACATCTTCTAATGTACTTTTACCAACCGTGAAGACCATAAACTCACTCTTTTTTATATTATATTTTAAGCCATGTTCATGAGCGTAAGTTTCACAGATAAGCAATAACTTTCTCAAAGCACCAACTGAAGGACTAAGGAGCACCATATCATCTGCGTAACTTATGTTATTGACCATTTGATTGCCAATCGTGCATCCCGCATGAGTTCCGCACAATTGAGTGATAAGTTCATTAATATACAAGTTAAAAAGTTTTGGTGAACTTATACCCCCTTGTCTAACTCCGGAATTTAATTTATTAAGTTTATTAAGCACTTTCACATTTATCATTTTAGTGAGATTTTCTTTGACTTCGTAAAAAATTATGTTATAGCTGTTCTCTACAATGCGATCATTCAAAAATATCTCAAAGTATTGGGATTAAAATAGCTATTTCAATATTATAGTTACTGAATACCTGATATGCACACATAAGTATGTAGACACATATAAAATACCTACACATAAAGTTGACAATTATGCTCAACATGCAAAAATCAGTCAAAGACTGATTTCGAAATCGTGAATTCTCGGGTCAACTTTTTAACGTAACAAGACCGATGAAAATAATACCGATTTTACTAAATACATAAATATATAGATATATTATAGGCATAAAAAGTCTTTTACTTGCTTTCACACAATTTCATTTCAAAGCAATTACAGTATTGATTCTCAACTTTGTTGATCAAACCACTTCACTTCAATTCAATCTAAAACCCATTACATCTCTATTATTACATCAATCATATATAAAAATAAATAACTACTTCAATTGGTCGTTGTTGGTTTTATATCACTTTCTATATGTCTATTTACTTCTACTTTACTATGTGACCCATAAGATATACCATATATAATGAGAATAATAACAATAAAAAAGAACAAAGAAAACCGAACCTTATGGCCACAAATCTTAAAATACTTTGGATTGTGAATATTAAACCAATATATTAGGTTTTTTTGTGTATATTTTGAGTGATGTAATATTATAGACTAAGCTTGAATATATCTATTATGCTTCAAAGACGATATAAGTAGAGAACACAGAAAATAGAAACAAAGATATGATCTGTTGGTAGGAATAAAGCGCTAAAAGTGCTCATCCAGTGTTTTATGCAAGGGCATAAATAAAATTTTTTTTTTTTAGCCCTTACTATGTCAACATAACGGTAAATAAATATTCACATATTATACTGCTAATGAAGAACAGACGGAACACATTCTGAACACTATCACAAATGTACTGACATACGATTTGACTTACGCCACCTGCAACCATGACCGTTGTCACCTTTTTATGGAAAAACCAACCTAGCCTAACCTATCCCGTTGTTCTCAATCATTATGTTAGTATTTTAAGAAGTAAACATATGAATATTGCTAATTGAATAATGCTTATTACCCTAACAGAATTGCACAGATTTTATTAAAGCGAATAGTGACAGAAAAAACATGCGAATTAGCTCATTTTACATTGATAAGTTTTTATATGTAGTAAATGAAGAGGTTAAGTGTTTTTTTTTTGCGATCGTCAAAATATAGCCCATTCATTAAACGTTTTGTATGATGAGACAATTTTTGGTAATATTATTGCGTATCGTATTGTATAGTGTTATAATAGTATTATCGTGGCATTGCATTGTATGTAAATATTACCCATATACGTTATTTAAAGAGCTATTTTTGAGTAATCAAGTCAGGATTGCCTGTTACTATAATAACCATAATAGGGTACGCATACAGCCCATTGGTTTAATTAACCTTCATTCAATGCACTTACTTACTCATTGTGATGCATTCAAATAGCAATAGCATGAGCTAATAAATCGTTTCAGATTCATTTCAGTCGATCATATTGTATAAGCATAATGTTACCTATTTCAAAAGTAGATAAAGGGATACTATTATTCGTTGTTATGAACACATTATACTTTTAAATTTACTTATATACTCGGATCACGGAATCAAGAGCAGTATTAGCATTTTGTTTGAGGCAAAATTTTGAATTCATTTATGTTTTAAAATAAATAGTCATATTGATCTATATGTACAAGAATTTTAGAAGCTAGAATAATGAAATAATACAAACCGCGGAACAAACATTTACTTTAAATCTCTGTCTAAATAATAAGTGTTATAGTAACCTCTCATCTGTAGAGAACAAAATATTAAAAAAAAAATTGGACTCTGTAGAAACTTAAAAACTATTCTTAAATTTTGACGATTAATTCATTTGTTCTATATGTTGGTTTTGAACTTTTAATTATTTGTTTACTTTGTTAGCTTGGTGATGATGAAAAAAGTCTCAATTCGTCACTTTGGTAACCTTAGCTAATATCAGAAACATGTTCTGACATGAATTAGGTGTAAAACCACTTTTGCCTATAATATGAAGCACAAAGAAAAAGGGAGAATCATATATATTATTAATTTGGAATCACGAAGTGTAATTAATTAACACCTAGTGACGTTTTCTTAACTAGAAAGATGACGTGCCGTTCTTTATACATTTGACACGTTTCTTTAATAATAGACGTATTGATTTCCCACGTACATAGCTTAGAGATCATAGAAATGGCTGCATGTCTCACAAACGTGACATTTTCTTTGGAACGATGAATAGCTTCTCAAATTGTCTTGTTATTTGGTTATAGTATATCTATCTATCTATATAAATTAAGCGATAGAAGTCTGCCGCTGTACGCGCGTCACACAAAAATTACTGCTTATTTCGATCAAAATTTATTTCAATTAAATCCAAATTTACTTTTAGTTTTTAGACACGTGTTCCTTATCTAAAGGAAAACTATCACGATAGCTTGATTTGATATAGAGTAAATAAAGTTTTACGAAACTTGAATTTTTATAAGTATTGTGTGTTCAGCCCTGTGTTTCTTTGCTGCAAGGAAGTCCGGCGAGCAGTTGCATATGTTTTTTCCATTTTACATAAGGTTATAAATGACACAGATGAAGTTACATATATCAGCTAATTTGTCATAAAATAACATACAGCAAGTATAGTATTATAGTACACATACCTGTTTCGGATTGAAATATGTAATATTGGGTATATAACCTAATGGTATTGCAGTCGTCGATACGGATTCGCTGCGTAAGCGATCGCTTCACTTTCCCGAAACTAGGTCTCAGTTGCGGGACCCGAAGTAATGGTTTAGGTATTGGTATTTATGATTATAGTGGTGAAAAAAATTAGCGTGTATGAATATACCGTGTTATTTAGGTTGTTTATGTACGTTTAAGTCGACCTATATTTCAATTTTTATGAGAGAATTCTAAACCCGTTAAAGAAAAGAAAGATACCATTTACCTTGTCGTGCAGTAGAACAAATTCAAATTGAATTGTTTTTACAGTAGATATTTAAGTATATTGTAGGCATAATGCAAACGTGTAACTAGGGAGATCACGTTCAATATACTTAATGGTATGTTGATATGTTGTTGGTATTAAACATTTGGCGATACCTTTACCTTCAAAATCGGTACCTCATATAGCATACAATATAATGGTTATACTGCAGAATGGTTTCTTTAATGCAGACTCCACCATTAATTACAATAACATATTTTGCAATGTCAGCACTAATATGCATCGAATTGCTCCAGTGTTTAGGTCAGGTCATAATTATATAATATTAGGTAGCATTCCTCTAAAAGTAAATATTATAGTTAAAGTGATTCGGTAGCAACATTCAAGATTGAAGTATCGACATTATAGATGGAATTTTTAGGTCCAGGTAGACCGTACGTATCGTAATGAAAGGGACCCGTATCAAGAAATTAATATCATCCGACAATTGATTGTTTCATACCTTCATAGTAGTAACTAATCATCGCTAAGCTTCTTGACCGCTCTGAACATAGTTGCGCACAACACAAATATAGTATATATAAATAAATAAATATAATTAAGGTTAAATAAATGCCAATTTTAGATTTTTAGAATAATATTTTAACTTTGTTTTATATTCACTTGCGAAAGCCCGAGCTTATGGATATATTCAGAGCGCTCAACAATTTTGATGAATATTGTAGTTTTACAACTTCATAGGGTATGTTAGAAAGATATAAATGTATGTACTATTTCTTATTGTCCTGTTCTAAAATATCACTCAGTTACACAAGTAAAAGCTTTAGAATAGTTGATACATAAATAGTTTACTTCGAATTCAGTTTTTTGTAGGGTCTTTACAAATTAAAATTGCAAAATGAAACATGGAATCATTGATTTTGATTTTTTTTTTTATTATGGGGGGCAAACGAACAGGTGGGTCACCTGATGATAAGTGATCACCGCCGTCCATAGACACTAGCAACACCAGGGGAGTCGCAAGTGCGTTGCCGGCCTTTTAATATATGTGGGCCTCCGGCGCTCTCACTGACCGAACGAAATGCAACAGTGCAAGCACTGTTACTTCACGTCGATTTTCTGTGAGAGGGTGGTACTACCCCGGGCGAGCCTACCCATTCATGCTGAAACCAGTAATAGTTTCAGCGTAGCTCTACCACCTACATTCACCACCCATTCATACAAAAAAATATTCATACACCCACCACCTTCATTAATCTTATTTATATTGATTATCTTCCATGAAAAACGTATAGAATTGCTTGTAAGTTCATATTTATACTACAACCTATTTGTAACTACAGTAATATTCATAATTTCATTATAATCAATTATTATAATATATAATCATGTAGGTATGTGACTAAATAAAAAAAAATTAATACTATACCTATTCATATTTTTTAATTATATTTTACAAATTATAGCGGTCGATCTCAATGTCACCTGATGCTTAATGTCGATGTAGTGTAAGATGTTAATATAATAAATAAATCTAGAGGAGTATTGGCTCTTAAGTGTAGCTACATGACGGACTTTTTATACTTATATTCAAAGCTCGACCCCCTATGTTATAGTTTCATCGTGGCGTTTTCTTTCACCGTTATTTTACAGGATTTGAAGTTATGTCCAACGACGAAGTTTTTGAAGTGCAACTTTTTATCAATTTTACTAACAACGCTTCTTTTACCTTAATTTTCTTATTGAATAAATTGATTTAATTAATAATAACTAACTGCTAGCCTCGGTTGCGCACGGATATACTAACGAAGAAAATGAGATCATACCTTCCCTTTACAGTACCTACTACCATGTAATGAAATAAAATCGCAACTGAACAATTGAGTCTCAACTCTATTTATTTTTGAAAATCCCACTATCTTTTGTCTCATTCATTTTTACTCACTTTTTATAGAGATTTTAAACGCAAATTTGTCTGTTTTAAGCGTAATTTTCTTTCATACAAAGCTTGTCCTATGAATTACAAGCACAACAAAAAACTAGTTAAATAGATGTACCCGTTCTGAAGTGATACGCTTACATACTTAGGCAAATGATTATAGATTTTATATAGATTATCAGCAATGGTAAGCGAATATTTGACAATAATCCGTATTAATTTAGAATCAGACAGGCGTAGAGAGATAGTGTGCGCTCTGACCCGAGCAAATTGGAAATGTTGATAATTATGTATGCGTCATATACGAGTATTTAGTAATGCATAGAGTTCATTAGTGCATTATTCATCCATTTGTGACCTTGAAATTGAAGTACATATTTTATATAAGTATCTTGATCATAGTCTTTATATATCATGATGATATGCTACTTCCATATCTGCGTCACGAAGCTTCGATTACTTGTCGCACTAATATTAACGTCTAAAATTATTATGATAAAGGCACAGACATTACGTTCTCACACCTGTTTTTTCAATAAAATTAGTGTCCGCAAAACTTAAACCGCCAGCTCAGTTATCGTGCTGCGTCTATCATCAGGCAGCCTGATTGTTCGTAACCCATAACGATACTGGCTTCCCACATCTGCATTTAGTGTGACTATATATAAAACTTTGTGGCGATACACGCAGGTATGGGAGTAGCATTATAGTAAATGATAGATGAACGCAAACTCTACAATCTATTTCAATAAAAATAAATAGCCGACGTAAGCGCATCACTTCAGAACGTCTGCACCTATTTCGCTAATATTTTTTTCTTGTATACGGAATTGGCAGATCACTGTTTGTATACAAGAAAATGTTTAATAAATCGTAAAGAAAAGTGGAAATCTTGGATTAAAAACGTCCATATCAAAAATGAGAGAGAGAGACAGAATAGAATAAGAAGATCTTTAAAAATATAGACAGCTTTGACAGATTGGTGTTTAGTTGTTCAGTTGCCATTTTATTTCATTATATAGTCATAATGTAAAGGAAAAATATTGTCTCATTTTCCTCTTTAGTCCTCCTTTTGCGTCACCGGGGCGGGCACTTAGTTGAGTAGGCAAAACGGGGTAAAGGATTATTAGTAGTACCGACAATATCTTTTTATTATAAAGAAAAAATGTAGCTTTAATATAATTATATTTTAGTAATTTTACTAAAATAATGGTTTATATCTCATTATTTATAATAATATTTACAGATGTTTTATCATAAGTATATTCTATTGAAACATGTCAGTGATAGTTTCACTATATATATACAATATACATATACATAAAAATGATGATAACAATTTACAAACGATGTTTGACATAGTTTTGTTCAACGAACCGCAATACATTTTCGTTATACCTCATTCTAAAGTCAGTTTAGCGTCTGATTAATCTGCGCGAACGTAGCCTTAAGTCTATTATAAATTTAACCTTTTGTATCCAACGTTCTCCAAACGCTTTGTTACTATTTTAGAATACAGAACAGTAGGTGTTGTATTCGGGAGACAAATTAAAATTTACACAGACGATAATAAGCTTTCAAATTATTTACGCTGTAATAAAAAATTTAGAAAGGTTATAATAATCAAAGAAGCTACGTAAAAATATAAATAAATCATGAGAATTTTAAATATTCTCCTTGAAAAGAGTAACATCTGTTTAATTATTTATACACTGAAGATCGCGATATAACTGTGAGTCGAAATGATTTGCAAGAAATTCTTTACATTTATAATAGTTAACGAATCGCTGGTTCAATTTACATTATTTTTCAAATATGCTATACCTGGATTGTACTAAAAATATATGAATATGGATCAGTAAACCTTAAAGCTAAGAAACAAATGACAGGCTATGTAATGCATAGTTTTTACTATTTACGTATATAAATACATGTTTGCGTTCGTGTACCAACATGTGTGCCTCACTAATTGTTATATGTATGATTAGTTTAGCTTAGATAGATTCGCGTTGTTGCATTCAAGGTAACAGGCCAAGCCGAGGTTCCTCCACTTTGGCACCCTTGAGCTTGTTGCCAAGCGGCTGGAGCTCCTTAAGCGCTCACCACATTAGCCCATCAAGCAGTAAAGGCCCGTCAGTAAGTTAGGTAAAAAAAAAAACGAAAAAGCACTACTATTTGACTGAAAGATTTATTATTCCTTCTTGTTTTTGTGAGAGATGTACACATGGTCAGTTCTATCATCAATTATTAACAAAATTCTCAACTGTAAAAGCTTCTTATTATTTAATAGACGTCTTACTTAAATACTAACAACCTGTAGCACTCGATTAACACGAGTGTGACGATATATTTCATATGTAATCAAGTTATTTTCTTCAAGTCGATTAGGTTACACAGCGTGTCAAAAAATAGATATATTCCATATCCTCCTTCTGCGTGGTCATGCAAGTTGAAAATTCAATCGTCTTAAACGATTAATTACTTATTTATTGACCAAGTAATTTCGATAAACTATTGTAATTTTAATATACTTACCTATTTTTATTGTGAATATGCAACGTGGAACAAATGGATTTTTTCCGTTTATTGTTTAGTTTGTTCTCTGCACAGCTGAGTTAGCACAAATTCAAATATTTTTGTAATTACGAGGAAATTCAATGTTGTTTTTTTTTTTAATATATATATAAACTTATTTATTCATATTTCATTTCCAAATACATTTATTTCAATGTTTGAGACATTGTTAACTTTCTTCTAGATCATATAGAATTCTGATAATAAATAAGCTGATGATATTTAAATTAAATACAGACTTTGTTACTTTGGTTGTTGACGTTGTTACTAGAGATGATTATCTTATGAATATTATAAACTGGCTTTTGCTCGCGGCTTCGCTCTCGTTAATTAACCTATTCATCGGGAATAGTATTTTTTTTTTCGAGATAAGAGATGATAACTCTGTGCCCTTTCTGTAGGTATGTCATTTCACTTCAGTAGAATACAATAACAACTAAAGTATTGATTATACATTCTAAGCTAAGTTTATATTTATTTATTTTCTGTCCCTCACATTTTAAGCTAGTGAAAGTCAAGGGAATGTGCCCGTTAACCTTTTAGGGCTACCGTCGAAATTGCCCTCGGAAATATGCAAATGTAGATAAACTAAAATGTATTTTTGCTGGTAGCTTTATATACAAGAAATAACAAACAAGACAGAATAACTTAATCTCGAGTAAAACGATTTAGAATAATAAGAAACCGTTTCTTAAATATTGCTTCAATGCTGTATATTAATAAATTAAATATTGTGAAATATTATGGTATTGTTTAAATATTGTACAGTTTTAAGCGTTTGACCACAATTTTACCTAACTTTAAGTAGCGATGTTGTCTAACCTCTATTAGCTTTAAAGTGTTTTCAGTATAATATGTTATGTATTATAAGTTATTAGTACAATAACACTTTAAAACTAATGGAGGTTAGACAACATAGCTACTTAAAGTTAGATAAAATTGTGGTCAAATACTATGGAATATTTAATAGGGTTCTTGAATGCAGTTGCCACTATACCTATATGCTATGTATGCGAAACAAACATTCTTATAGCTGCGTTACAAATCTCAAACAAAATAAAACTGTTGAACTCCTAATGTGTGTCCTAATACATGGTGCCGTCGCATTTTATATCGATATTAGATTCGATATTTTTTATTCGATGCCTTTATAAATACGATACTTTTCTTCTGATATTACTTATAAGTAAATTCGTTAGGCTTACTAGTAAACTTTATTTTATTTCTGCATCTCTTTCTCTCTTGTCCGATTTTGTCTATGCGAAATGTGTATATGATATGTACAATGTCCGACTTGAAATTGAGTTTGTTAGCCGTCAAGCCTTAGGGATTTTGCATGTTAGGTTAATATGTTACGCGTAACTTATGGTCTTGATCAAATAGTATAAATAACATTGTTGATGAAGAACGATATGAGTTTATATAAATTAAGTATACATCAAAACATTACGTTTTATTGTAGATTAAGTATTTCTTTACGTTGCAAAACCATTTTTTTTTCAAATATGCCTACAACTATTAATCCCTTTATTTATTTATTTTCACGATAAAGTACCGTACTTGATAATATTCACAGTGTAATCCAAGAAACAACGGCGCCCATCAAGTGATCTATTATCTATCGGCAGTCGTGACGACTGTCTTGCTGGCCTACATGTCTCTCGCAGATCCCAGAACGCGACACGCCTAAGAGTGCCAAGATGGCGGATATTACATTTGGTGTGCAGTGGTTGCGATCAAGCCGAAAACTATAGTCATGCACCTGTTTTGTAATATGACACAGCTGTTAACTATAATTTAACGAGTTACGCGCCCCGTCTTCACACGGGTATATTAATGAAGAAAATGAGACATAAATAGTATAAAAAAAATATAATAATAAAAAAATAATTGGTCAATTTGTAAACACATCTGCTGACATACATTCGGTAATTAATTTCTATTTATGTATATATATATTAAACTTAAACTCTTACACATCTAGAGTATGTGATTTTTAACCAATTGAAAAAAAAAACTTAAAGGAATATAAAAAAAAAATACACGCCTAAATCTGTAAAATCTTCGAGTATCCAATACAAAATGTCGCATCTGAAGTAGGAGTATTGGTTGGAAAAATTCAGACGTCACCGTCGGCCGTGACTGGAGGAGGCTCGAGGGAGCGTGGAGTGGTCGAGCGCACTTTTCTTAGAAGTCAACCCACCTGAACGTGTCCGGGCGTCTTTTAACAACCTCAACCTAATTCGGGCCTATTGTTCGAAAACGATTTTTTTTTTTGTTTCAACGTGCAGATTAACCGTATTAGTGCGATGGAACTACACTTCCTTACTCTCATGGCGTAATTAGGGACGCAGTCTATATGAATAGAAAAGATAAGTATCACAAGTATGAGGAGATAAACGCAGGGCGACAAGTACTGTAATTACAAAAACCTAAGTGGAAAAGGGCATCCCTATTGGTCTGATTTAGTATTGATAAATTTTTTGGTAAGTTACTTTATAAAAGGTAAATAATAAGATGACATTTTTGAAAAGAAAAGTAATAAGGACACCTTTGATTTAAAAGTTTTATTAGAAAATAATTTTTGATCGAATGATAGACTATATAATATAATACTATTATTGTATTAATTTATGTAATAATAACCTGGGCAATTAAATATCGAGTGTTTTGTTAATTACAGGCATTTAATTTATCGAGTTTATTGAATATGGAAGCTGGAAATATGGAGAAATTCGTAACGGAATAGTGTTAGTGTTATTTTGCATAGGTATGTATTTGTTAATTGAACTAACTCAAGTATGATCTCATAAATATTATGTAGTTGATGACTGTGTTAGACGAGTCGTGATATGAGGGTTAGTACAGAGATGTTAATATTGAATATTTTCTCAAAAATGTATGTCACGGCATGGATTTGCTCAAGTGCTTCGGCAAAATGTGATAATTGTGTAGTTATATGTCAGAAGTCGAGGAGTAAATAGGTTAACGTTAACTAGAAGGGTTTTGGGTATGAAGGTGGACGGATATAGGAGTAGAGGAAGATCAAAAAGGCTATGGATGGATAGTGTGAAAAATGATATGTGTATAACAGGTGTGAATACTGAGATGACGTCTGACAGGGGAGAGTGAAAAAAGAACACATTCTGTGCCAAGTCTACTTAGATGGGATAGGGATGATAAGAAGAAACTATCACTAGCAGGGTTGCGCAACTTTTTTCCCGTAAAAATGTTTTTTTTTGTCCTACTAATATTATAAATGCGAATGTGAGTATGTCTGTTTGTTACCCTTTCATGACTTAATTACTCAACCGATTATCACAAAATTTTGCATACACGTTGTCAGGGCTATAGAAAAGGATATAGGGTACGTTCATCCCGAAAAAAGATTCCGTTACCGTAGATAGGTCAAATCTACAGTAACGAGAGTAAAGTCAGCGAACAACAGCTAATACTTTATAAGTTTTAGTTGTCGACCACGACCTTACGTAATGTTAAATGACTATAGTAAAGACGCCAAACCTAGAGGACTACATCTCAAGTGCAACTGCCAGAACAAAGCTATAAGTCAGCGGTGGCCAACCTTTTTCAAAGCAAGAGCGCAATATACTCGAATAGATGAAAATAAAATTATAATTACACTTACTTTAAAATTATTTTCATATGATTAGGAAAAGCAAAAAATGGTATTCTTAAATTAGGATTTTGGAAATGTTGCAGCGGGCGCGTTGCAGATCAACCGTGGACGCACTTGCGCCCGCGAGCGTATGGTTCGCAACTATTGCTATAGGTGTTTGGCGACATATTTTCAACTTACGGGTGATAGCTACCCTGGTGGGTTTAAAGAAAGCCAAACCATCATACTATGGTCTCATCACAATTTATTCCTTCACCGAAAGCTCCGACTCATTCACAAGGTTTCGTATCTACGTTGATCGATGTCTAAACACGCTAACCTTGAGCCATCATCGCTTCAATTTATTTTATTACTTGTTGCCTTTTATTTTTTTGTTGTAATTTTGTCATTGTTACTAAAGTCCTTTTACCGATATTAAGTTACCTCTCTGATACATTTTGTCATTACTGTTTAGATATTTTAGAAAAGCGTAACGATAGGAATCCTAAATAATACGTTGAGAACACTTATATCCGTGATTACAAGTTTCTTCGAAATTCGTTTAATCATATCGGAAATAATCCAAGACAGACAAATTTAATTTTAATTTAATTTAAACGAAGTTGCACTCGATACTTTAGTACGGCATACTGAATCACGTTTGTCCTCAATTATACGTAATTTTAAGTACTAGCTAATACCCGCGATTTCGTCTGCGTCCTTTATTATTTTAACAATATATTTTACATACATAAGTCAATACATTAAGCACAACACCGTTTGCCCTATTTCTCCACGACAACAAAACACATCAATGAACGCGTAGTGCTTATAAAAATGGTAGTCTCTTATATTAAATGAAACTGTCGTATTTTTAGACAAAGACAAAAAGTATCTAAGAAGCAAAATAAAAAAAAAATGATCGAAATCGATTGCGTAGTTTTGGAATGTTGCGCGCACAACGACAATTCTCTGTCACTTGTATAAGATGAGTTCTTTAGAACCTACTTATAATATTGGAAAATGTCAACTTTATTAATTAATCAATGAACTATTTATTTAGTTAGATATTACCTTATTGTTATTATTTATAGCTTAATCTTAGATACAATGATTAAAAAGGCGATAAACAGTGAATAAAGCAAAGGTTCAAGATCATTGCTATAACTTAATTATGTTTTGTTATCCTGGTGACTACACAAGAGGGCAAGAGGGCATCTATTGTTAAGTATAATTACGGTATACCTTCCAGTGGACGTATATCGTGGTATAATTTTACTTGAAAGAAGTTTCGAAAATCTGGCTCACGTGCGTCGTTGAGGATTAGAACGTTTTAAAGAAGGATGAAAAAAAATTTGCATTTAACGACGTTCCATGGACTTACTCAAGTATTGAAAGACGTGTTTTTACTTATACTTGATGGCAACTGACTGTGGAGGAAATGCCACTGGAATTAGGTCATATTATGTACTGGCTGATACCCGCGACATCGTCTAAGTCGTTTATTATCTTACCAATATATTTTATGTACTGAACAAAAATGAGAGAAAATTTCGGTAGTTTTTCTTGTGTTAATAAAGATAATAAGTTTACAAAACTCTAATTACTTTGTGTTAAATGACGATTTTGGGATTTTTATCGATAAGGACTAAGTGCATATGAAGTAAATCCAAAAAAATCGATGGAAATCTATTCAGTACTTTTTGCGAGATGCGCTCCCAACGGCAGACCTCTATCATTTTATTTATACTATATAACAAGAAGACAACATTTATGAATCTTGTTCAGTGTCTTGTAAAATAAACACTTAAGTAAACTTGGAAAGTCAAACGTTATTAAAATACAAAATGTCATCTAAATAATTACAGCTGCCTTTTAAGAAATCAATTGCAAATATTTTTCTGTGCATTCATTTCTGACGTAATAGCATCAGATATATGTATTTCGCAAAAGTTAAACAATGATGCAATCTATTTGATGAATTATTATTTCTGAAAAATATTAAATGTACAGACGGAACTACAGATTTATTAATATTAATGTAGATATATAAAACGTAAGTATGTTGGTACATCTAAGTGGTTTTTCGCGAAGAAAGTTTTTCAAGTTATTCATCTTTATATCATACATAACTCGCCACTAGGTGACACTGCAGCACACTTAATCTTATTATAAAAACTAAGTGTTATTGTACGTAATTACTGTGTACTGTTTGTGTATTTGTTTTTAGTCTTCAACTTAAATGGCTTATGGAATTTGTTTTGAAAAAAAAAATTAAACGGTGATCGTAAAAATGTAAGGAATGTATAACGTCCGTTCATAGCTCGCTAAGACGTGCCTACAATGAAAATGGTTATGACGACATCACTGTCTAAAATGTTGATTAGTGGGTGGCAAAAATTTCCTACATATTATTCTAAACGATGGGCATAATAAACATTAATTTTAATTCAGTGGTGACACGATTGTCATAAATAATAATATCTATTGATGTACGCTTCAAACAAATATATTCAAATTTTAACAAAAAATAAAACCGACTTTATAAAAGTTTACACCATCTAAAATAATGCATGAGAATATCCTTAACCTTATGGTTCTATGAACGAACCTAGTCTTAGATTGGCATAAAAATGACAAAATCTAAATCATTACACCTTTTCTATACGATTTTGAAAGTTCTTTGGTGATGTTTGAAATCCGACGTTCGATGCTAATGAATTTAAAAATGGAATCCCCTTTTAATCATCTCCATTCCAATAAAAAATCAAAATCGATTTATAAACGATGAAGTTCTGAGGTACCAACACACCAAAAATAAATTCGAATTTCCTCCCTTTTGAAATCGGTTCAAAAATGTAACGGTCCGATGTAAACACTGTATATAAACTGTATGTTTTATCTGAAGATTACTTTGAATTTTTTGGCGGGATTTTTATAGTCTGTAAACTAATACATACACTCGTTTTATTTTTTATTCATTAACGTCAGTTATTTGACCGTATGTTATGTAATATTGGTGGTATTTACGTAATATGGTACGGTTATTTGTGCACAAGTAGATTACAAATAATAACATAGAACATGAATTTGATGTGATGAAGATGTCACAAACATTCTGGAAAGTTCTAACTAGGACGCTACTGTCATGTTAGTATAATAAAATCAAAAACTTACTTCTACTGGTAATGGTAATAGTATTCTTCATTAAAAAGGCTTGTTTGTCAAAGCAGGAAACGAAGAAGATTTATTTTAATCTCGTTCGTTTGAACCACAGGGTGTTCATGTTGAAATAGAGGCAAAGAAAACAAACAAACAAAGGTTGGTAGATAGATAAAAGAAAGTAAATTAAACCATATTTATTATTAAAATAAATTAAAATTCGATATTAAAAATTACATTTGTTGATTAAAAATTGATGTTTGATATCCATTAATTTCTCAAGAACGGCATTCTTTATAGTGTTTAGTTAATTTTATGATGATAAACTATAAATTGATTTATCTTCTTCTTATATGTAATATCATTATATCTTCATTTATAATATAAATTTGTCAAAATTATAATAAACTACGATTTTATAATACGTATGATAAGAGTGTTTAGGGATGTGTGTTTTCTAGCCGATGAGAAGTGGGGCAAGCGGTGTGGTACACAGGCTCAGGAGAGGACAAGTAAACAAATAACATTGTTTACAAAGAAATTTTGTAAACGAAATATATTATTACTTTCGATTTTGTTTTTTGGAAGTTTTTCCTTTGTACATAAAATATATTGTTAAGATAATAAACATCGGTGACGAAGTCAGCTAGTACTCGATAAAGTAGTTAATTGAGAGGAATCATTCAATCTGAGTATGTGGTACCATATACATATACAGATACATGTACATCTACGATGTACATTTAAGTTAAAAAGAGGTTTTGAGTTATTTTTATAAGTATGTACTCACTAAATTTATTCCTATTTCTAACGTCCGATTTTATGTGATATGGCACAGTTAGTTCTATGAATACTGGTAGTTCGATTAATTTATATATTGTGATTCAGTACACGAATGTCAACCGTCAATCGGGGTAGCAAGCTGTGCATAAAATATATCATCGGTCATATAATACGATATTTCCACGTGTTGTTTTAAAGGTAATTTAAAATATTTATAAGGTATCGTAAACACGATCGATTAACAACATGCAAGAAATAAATCATGTAATAAAACAAATGCAAAACGTGTAACTTTTTTAGAACTACGTTTTTTTTCATTTTTCTAATTGAATGCTTTTTCACACTATTTCTAAAAGAGTTCATATTAATGTGACCTCAAAACTACACGAACCCTCGTAGATTAACAGTTTCTCGAGAACACGAAAAGCATTAGGTTATTTATTATTATTGTTAGTAACCATCACAGAGTATATTACATATGTACAAAGATAGTAATTGTTATTATTGCACTAAAAAAAAAACATTTATCTGTCCTTCCGGTAATACGTATATCATACTGAAAAAATATTCGATTTACATTTAAATTCACTAAATAGAATTAAATTATAGATTTAATATATACATTGCTAATTATAATAATTCTTAGCTTTTATGATTTATTTCTTCTCATCTAATGCAAGTGAATATAAAGTTCATTAATATTTCGAAATCTAGTTAACCTAGACTCTCATGTTCAAATACCATTATTATTTAGTTAAAAATTAATGAGAGTACAATAAATTTGGAGAATGTATCTTAAATCTACTAGAAATTCTTCACACGGACTTTAATTCACAATATAAATATGAAAGACCGTCCATAAAATAATTAATGTATATTCTCATATCCTATACATAAAATACGCGAACGGAAATAAAAATCCGATTCATTGTAAGGCGCGCCTGTCATTTTATGAACGATTCCGTTTCAATATTTTGTTCCCGTTTTATTGTGATTTTACGTCTCAGTGGTTTTATGTTTGTGAAACGGTCTACAAATATTTCAAGGTCGGTCCCATTTTCTGTCATATTGGCAGAGAATTATGATTGTGTTTATTTCAAATTCCTCGATAACTCTTTTCTGTAGTATAAAGGTATACTCAGAATACATATTTTATTGTTTACTTATACTTTTTTCCAGAATAAATAACAGTTGCTGGCTTGAAAGCACTGGGCCTTTTTTTGTAGCTCAACAAAGTGATGGCACCGTATCTTGTGGTATAGCGACCCCTGAGAGTTCTATAATCCATCGTTGCAAATGTTATTATCAAACATGCTCATGTATACTACTATAAGTGGTGCTATATTTAGTGCAGTCTTTAATATCCAGTTGGACATTTCATATTTGTCATTCCCTACCACCCAGCTTGGAGGCGAATATAGGAGGCACTCGGCCGAATTGACCATTAGTTCGTATCTAAGTGGAGGAACCTCGCCAACTCAATAATATATGCAATTCGGCGAATTATCTATCCAAACACATCGAATTGTGGTTATATAGCCTATATTGTTTCACATCGAGATTTTATTAAAGGTCTTCTAATGATACAAGATTCAACAAAGGTATATAAGACTTTTTCTAAGTCCGTCTGCCTAAAGTTGAAAATCTGTCGCCAATCATGTGTTGATGTTTTCTCGGCATCTGCAATTTAGAGCTAGTCTCCTCTAGGTTTTGTTATTAACCATCTAACTTATCAATAAATTTATTTGCCTTTCTAAACCAATGGTATGTTCTTCAAAGGATTTATTACGACACTGTTTGAAAACTTTTACCGTTGCATTTATTTATCTACTATATATTTATGTATTCGATATTTGGTTGTTAGTATAACTTTCACTGCAAGAGCGGTTCCTACAAGCGCAGTTACTTTCCTTGTAACGTCAATGACAAGGAGTTAAGTTTATAGATTTCTCCATGTTAGAAAACTGTTTAGAAATGGACAAATATAATGATTTGTTATTAAAATTAATTATAATCAAGTAACTAGTAACACTATTATTTGATATATTGTTTCTAGTCCGACTATATAGGACGAGGCTAATGTTTTTCAAGTGAATGTGTGTATGTCTTTGGCACGCGTTTTATCTTGACTGGCTTAATAGATTTTAACATATGATGTGTAGTTGGATTCGTTATCATTGTGTGAGTAAGGTAGGTTAGTATTTAATTACTAGTTTTTCGCGTTAATCTTGATTTTATCTATCTCTTAGTAACAGTCTTATTTATATTTGATTCAACCTTGCGAGTTGATTTAACAATTAATAATTGTTCTTAACAGTTTTAAAGGAATATATGGAAGATATTTTTTCAAAGTGAAAATTCAAATTAGTTAACTTTATCGTTAATCTCGAGTCATATTTGAGTGGTGCAATCTATTCATTGGAAATGAGTTTAACTACATTCATAAAAGGCAGGCAATACATAGTACTTACAAACAATTACTTACATTTGATTACTCTTTTATCACTGAATCTAATATATAATTTTTCATATTTTGGAATAGATGTACTTTTTAACTGCACCTGTTTACATAGTTCTTAACATCTCGTTTGCAGAGTTAGTCCGTCGGTGTCATTGATAATTGAACGATCAAATGTACAGTATCTACGTAATGTTGTGAATCGCCTATAAAATATTTTTGTAACAAAAATCCTTACAAGTTTCTACGCAAATAGAAATATCTTTTATTTGTTCACGTATAAAAATACTCAGTGGGTGAAATTACCGACGTCTGTGCAAATGAACAATTAAACGTAAAATGTAAAAATATTGGTGAGGAGTTAGACAGTTTAAAGATTAAAATTAAGAATTTTTACAACATTGAATGCATTAGCTTCGTATGTTGTTGATGAAATTTTTTTAAGCATTTAATCTGTCGAAAATGAACATTGTAAGAATCAAGTAACTCGGTTCAAGGCTTTCTAGTTTTTTTTAATATCATTTTTAGTAATCAATCTTCTAGATTATTACTGCCATTGTCGAGTATGTAATAATATTACAAGTGTCTTGTGATAATTTATTTGTTCTAACAAAATGATGGCTCTCTTTTTAGAACTCTAAAAGGAGTTTTTGTAGCATTTCAGAATTCGTGCTCTGTCATGTTATTTCCCATACACTTCACTTGTTCACAATAACCGAGCTATATTACGTATAACACCACCAATATTCCAAAATATAGAGTCAAATAGAATGTATGGCATTTTATAATACGTATAATGTTAGCTCCTACAACGAAACTGAATCCGCTTCAAAATGTATATTGATTACTTTAGTACTATTTAATAAATTATATTGGACGTATTTTATTTATTGAAAGGTAATTTTAAATTCAGGGAGTTAAAATATTTTAATGTAATTCATATTAAATAAATAATAATAAAATGACTAAATAGTATATACCTAAAAAATTAAAGCTTTATTGTTGTCAGTAAAATTAATAAAACCTTTAAAACTGGTTTGACGAAAGAGAGATTGCATCAAAAGAGACATAAATCCTAAAAACCTAGTTCAGTACCGAAGATAGTTGTACAGGTATATGCGAATGTCAATATTTAAGCTGCCCACGTTAACGTCGACGATCTTGGTCGAAGTTCTAGCATATATGCGGAACATTTACGTTTGCATCTCACGTTTTACTTAGAAGATTAACTTCACAACTTTTATAAAGCTTGTTTTGTAAATTCATTTTCTACATTAAAATACAAATAGAAGTCTACAGTTGTGCGCGCATCACGCAAAAAGTGCTTAGAGATTTCGATCTATTTTTTTTTGTGCTACTTCTTAGATATTTGGTCCTTGTTTAATAAACTGTCAGGATATTTTATTCTTAATTGTAAACAACATTATAAATACGAATGTGACTTTGTTTATATGTTACGCTTACACTCTTTAACTATTCAATTGTCATGAATTTTGCATACACATTGTCAGGAGTACAGAAAAGGACATAGGGTACTTTTCATCTGGAAAAAATGTACCCTTCTCGAAGATGGGTCAAATCTACTATTAACACGAGGGAAGTTGCGAGCAGAACCTAGTGCTGAAAAAAGATACTACATAACTATTCAATTTATCCTCACGAACTTTGCATACACGTTGTCGGGGCTATAAAAAATGCTATAGGGTACTTTTTATTCGAAAAAAATGTACCGTTCTTGAAGATAGGTCTAAACATTAACACGAGCGAAGTAGTGAGCAGAATCTAGTAATATAAGTAAAATCTAAAATTAAGGACAAAAGTACTACAACATCAGTTTATAATGAACCCTATGCTTAGACAATATTTAAAAGCGTCACTTTTGTTGAGAATATATCAACTTTAATCAACATAACTTTTACCCTAAAATATAAAGATGTATTATTTATCTACCTGCTTATTCTATTTCACGGTACATCGTCGATTCCGAGCCATAAGATAAAGTGAACTTATAAAGATATCTGAAGAAGTAGTAAATGTATTTAATTAAAACTTTCTCGTGTGTTCTCCTGTTATCGGCCAAAGGCCTGCCGATACTAATATAATATTTTGTCAATATTTACGTTGATATTACATTTATGCTTTATACTAATTGATAGTAGCAACAGAATTAAATATTTCTACACGGTTATCGACCTTTTAAATAAATTATTTTTATAAATCAAAATTTATTTTCGTTATCGTTCATGTGTTTCTGATACCTATTGAAATCTCTGCAACTGTTGAACCAACTTTGGCAAGACTTTTATTGGTAGATTGAAAACTTCTTAGAGTATCTAAACTGCATATCACTAAGCATTACCATGTGGTGCAAACAATAATGATGGAATTTAACAGAGGGAATTTAAAATTAGTAAAATGTATATAGGAGTTTAGTTTTAATGACATAAATCTTCTTCTTCTTACCCTAATTCCACCTAAGTAGGGTCGGTACAATATGTCTGTCTGCCTGACAACAACCCTCTTTGGGATTATTTTTGTAGTACCATTATATGTGGAAAAAATATATAAATGGTGATATCTCTTTATTCATTACAATGACGTGGGCCGAAAAGATCGTTATGCTAGTTGATTCGTCCAGGTAGACAGTTTAGCCCAGCAGTGGTGCAAGTACAGGCTGGCATTATATAATATATCTACATAGTGTTATGAAGATATATAATGACATAAATAACAATAAAAAAATAAAAGACAGCCCACAATAAATTTTCGTCAAAGATGAACTTTTAATGAAATAATAACACCATTATTTCCATGAGAATTAATTAACACCTATTTTCATTAACTAAGCACTAACTGGTTTCAATATATTTCAAAATAAAATGTTGTTGTTGTTGTTAAATGTTATTTTGAATGTAACAAAGTTGCTACTAAAATGTATGTGAACAACATTGAAATTTCGTAACAAGTCCAAATATCTTATTCCGCAAGCTGCTCTCATATATTATTCTGTTATATCTGTATTAACTTCAGATAGGTATATATAATGTAATATAAAATTCAGACGCAGGTAAAGGTCGAACAAAGACGATATGGGAGTTCATGCAATATTGAATATGAAAGTTGTTGGCGTACCATCTACATAATTTATACACATCCACTGGTTTGCATAACGTTTCGTAACTTTACTAGCATCGGATTGTTAATAATTTCAAAATTAAAACATTTAATTTCGAGCCGTCCTACGTACACTGTCGTACGTCACAATTCGTAAAAAATAAGACCATTTTAAAGTTTCGATATTATTAAAATGTATATAACACATGCGTTTGTTGTGATATTTTATTGGTTTCTAATAGATAGGTAGTATGTTTCATCATCATCATCAGCCTGCAAGAGACCCACTGCATGGCTGTAGGCTGCTTCCCGAAGGAAGGATGGGGCATAATCACCACGCCAGTCCACGACGTATTGGCGATTTCAAAGTTTGCGACAACCCACAGTTATATATTTTTCCTATATATCGTAGTACTACAAGAACATTTCTCAGGTTCAGGTTTCCTCGCGACGTTTTCCTTCACCGTCAACCATTTTGTTACCAATTTAAATTAGTTAATGTAAGCGAATTCTTAAAAATTCGTTGCTGCATGCCGGGGTTCGAACTTGCGGACATCGAAATAATATTCCACTGAGCAAGCCTTTAGACCACCACGATTTTTTTTTTGTTTTTTAATTAATAATTTTTGGGATAATGTACTTTCTACAGATTACTTGAGGCACCTATATGTGTTAACTACCATATGTAGAGTTTCTGACGGGATCTTAGTCTGTCATGTAATGGAATTTATATTATATTCATAATCTTAAGTTATTTGCCTCTGTATTTTGTAATATTTATATTATTTTAGGCAATATAGTTCGTTTATTGTGCACAAGTGAAGTGGATGGGAAATAATACCACTGAGCATGAATTCTGATATGGCACAAAAACTCTCTAGAAAGTTGTAATAAGGAAGCCACCATTATGACAGAACATTGAAATTCTAACAAGACACTTGTGCTATTATTACCTACTCGACAATGACAGTAATAATCTAGAAGATTAGTTGTCAAATATAAAATTCAAAAAAAGCTATACTACGAGTTGCTCAGTCTGACGCAAGTGCAATACATCACGAGCATCTAGATGTTTTCCGTGACATTCGGTGAAGCAAAATCATAAGATTTTACCTATTCATTAATTCAAACACGTATATGATACAATCGAGTATATACAATGTCTGGCACAAGCGCAATACGTCGTGAGTATGTCGAGATCATTGGTGCCGGGAACCCCTTTTTCCCTTAACACATTGTCTTTTTTGTTACACAACGCAGCCATCAAAGTTTTCACTCCAAAAAACTATCGTATATAGTTATACACTGTTATAATTGGATAAATATAAAATCTTTTCCAATATTATAAATGCGAATGTCAATTCGGTTGGTAATTATGCTTCGACGTCTTTCTTAACAATTGCACTGATCATTGCGAAGTTTTGTAAACACGTTTTGAGGGGTACAGAAACGCAGGCATTGTACTTTTCATGGTGAAAAAAGTAGACCAAGATATAGGGTTGATCTACAATAACGCGAGTAAACCCGCGTGCACAAGCTAGTATTATATAAACGTATAGTGATAGCTATTATAATGTTGATATTTGTAGTCCAGTGAAATTGTAGCGGCCCTAACAAGCCAACAGTGGAGACAGTTCGAAAAAAAAATGTTGGTAATACGCTTGTAGACAATAACAGTGTAAATACTATTCAGAATGTAGTCAAAAGAAAAATAAAAATTGATGTAGGTTTGTGAACAATAACCATGTAAATACTATTCAGTATGTAGTCAAAAAAAAAAAATTGATGTAGGCAAAAGTTCAACTGACGCCTTGTCAAAGAAAAGAATATTCGACAAGGAGGACATGTATCTTAAAATGAATCTATTTAAATAAAAAAATTGTGTGTGTATTTATAAACACGCTTTAGAAGTTATATTTCTTTGTCGTAACAAGATAAAATCTTTTCAAAAATTTTATCTTTCGCCTTATTCTACGTTTGTAGAAAAAACGACACTAACAATAGAAAAAAGGTATTTAATACATACATAGTTTTCTAAATAAAATGTTGACTATAGCTAACTTCAGGGTGTCGGTTTTTCGTGACGGTGTTGACGTGCGGTCGTGACGTGCACATATTGTAAAAATTTACTCTCATCATTTTTCCCTAACGCGCCAAAAGAGCTATAACTTCAAAAAAAGCATTTGTCTATAAGATTGTACGTATTGTACGTATTGTACTTGTCTATACAATGCCATTTTAATTGTTCCATTACTGAGATATCTGTTAGTGTACAATGATGAATAAATTACAAAATATGTAAATCACCATTTGTGTTGCTGGGTGTACGCGGTTGTAAACAACATTTTCAGGTGTTTAACGGTATTTCAATAATATTAGTCATCACTATTGTTATAACCAAATGTGTTGTAGACTGGCAGATTTACACTATTGTATTGTAGCTTATAATTAATTTGTTTTTATATAAATATTAACATGTATTTTCATGTCACTTGTTTTTCTTTCTTTAATAATGTAGTATTTTTACGATTACATTAGAATTTACTCTCCAAAAATTGCTATGTAATAAATAAATAATGAAAATGGTTTATATTAAAAATCAAAGAAATGTATAAAATTTAATAACTAAAAACTTTGTTCGCGTTAAATTACAATATAAAGTGTAATAACAATAGAAAATAGCTCAGTGAATATAGTGGTCAGTTGATCGTCCAGTCGGCACGGCGCTATTGGAGTTTCTTTATACCAACATCCATTTTTCTAGCTTTTATTTAACTTGCAATGTTTATATGTTAGTTACTTTGTTTTGATCAAATCTCGAAATTAAATTACAACCAGTTCCGTTATAGTTATGGCTTTGTAATTTTGCATGTTTGTTTAACCTTTATGACAATATACAAAAATGAAAAACAATCTAGACAGCGTGTTTCAAAATAGCTGTCAAATACAATACAAAAAAGTCCTCTTTCGCGGATATTGGAAATGTTTATTCAGTCCTGAAAGAAATGAATGAAATGGATGAAATGGATAAAAATCAAGATGGCGAATTTCAAAATGGCCGACGTACAAATGAAAAAAAAAACAAAATAGCTGATATTGGGCATTCGTATTCAGTCTTGAAAAATATAAATGAAAAAAAATGTAACTAAAATGGCGAATTCTGAAATCGTTACCGTATAAATAAAAAAAATCCGATTGAGCTGATATCAGGCATGCGTGTTCAAAGTCTGTTATAAATTGGATAATGTAACTTGGTTGGCTTGCAACCTGTCTAGGAGCAGGAAGAATCTAAAATCAAATCCGTAACTCTGTTTCGTTACGTACTAGCTTCATGCTTAAACAAGTGGTGCATAGATCTGAACATCCAAGTCGAGGTCATGCCTGATCAACTGAGTGTCATTAGGGTGTATCAAACTTGATCTCGTAAACGTAACTCCTTAGACAACAAAAACAAACCTTGTTGTATATCTGTTCTTATACTTCTAAACGAAGCCCAGGGATGTTCGACAGATACTTCTTCTCAACTCATAGTTCATTGGAATCTTAATTTGAAGTTTTTAATAAGTCAAATTGTTTCGTCTTCCCGATGTCTTAATATTGTACTTTCAAACTTTTCTCGATCTATTGATTTTATTTAAAACGAAAATGTCAAAACCTCGATATCCGAATCTATAAAATTATTAAGATAACTTTAGTGATTCTCGTATTTAAAATAAATATTGATTAAAACTGCGCAGTATGAACGTATATACAGCTTGAAACCGGAGATTAATACTTGAATAGCTGGGTTGTCATACCAATAACCGTTCTCGCTACGTCGGGAAACTTGATATGTGGTCATAGTGGAAAATTGTAAGGTAAAACTCAATCATAAAGATTTAGCGTAAAATATAATTACGCTCTGTAAACTTTGTCATTGCTTATGTGAATAAAGAATGATTAGAGGTAGTAAATCAATGGTTGGCTTAAAATAACAACAATTAAATAAGGATCACTTAAATTTATATAATTGTATATTTGCATATTTGATTACATACAACACAAATTCATACTCATGTTTACCACAAGGCACTGTGTTACGGATTTATTAAAGCTTTAAGTTCCAAGACTTCAACAAATGAAATCAAAGAAAATATTGTTTACTTAATTATATTTGGAAATTGTTACACGTCCCATTTAATACCCATTTAATATCAGTGATTACATCAATATTTAATCTTATTATAAAGAGATAAAGTTAGCTTTCCTATAGTAGGTAATCTCCGGAGGGGTGCGATGTCAGGGACCTCCTCGTGGTGCACCCCGGGCAACGTCGGTCATGTTGACCGGCGGCTGACTCCTGACCTGGATGTGGTACGTGCGCAGCGCATCCAGTACCGGGCTGGGGCGGATGAGGGCTTAGTTTTGAGCCCCAACGGCCCAGTACCGGACAGCGTCCGGCGGGGCTGGTGTTTTAACACTGGTCTCGGCGGGCGCACTGCAAACTTGACGTTAGGAAGAGTAGGAACATGAAAGCAAGATTTAAAAAAGTAGTACCCCAGGAGGGTACCTCCCGCTCCGCGGGAGGAGAATCCCTCCCCAGGCCTTCTGGCCTGGGCAGCCCCTCGTCCTCTGGGGGGGGCAAAATTTTGCGATCTACCACGACAACCAGGACAAGAGCACAACGGACAACCGATTCTGCTCAACCAACGAAGACACCGGCAACACGAACACGGACAACCGATTTGCCCAGTGATAAGGCTGAGAGCCAGCCAGCGGAGAGCCAGCCAGCGGTGAGCCAGCCAGCGCTTGAGACCCTCTCTGAGGGTAGCGAGGCGAGCCCGCACGGGATGCATACGGCAAGCGAAGGTGAGGACGTAGTCCCCGCCGACGCAGCCCCAGAACTCGCTGACGCCGAGCCGGACACGACTCCTCGAGGGCCCCATCCCTCCCCACGACCCAGATCACGCTCCTCGAGCTCTGGGGCGGAAAAGGAGGTGACGGGGCACTGTACTCCGGTCACCAAGAGGAAGAAGGGGCGAGGCAGGCCGGCAACTACCGGGGTATACGTCGGCATGGCAGCGGCGAAGGCCCTCGAAGAGAAGCTCAAGAAGGAGGAGCTGCGACGCCAGGCGGAAGCGGAGTTGGAGGCGCAGGCGTCGCGCGCCCGAAAAGAGCGGAAGGAGCGGACGGGCCCAAAGAAAATTGTGGTCCCCGACAATACCGGAGATCTACCGACGGAGGATCTCCGGAAGAGGATCTTTGCTGACGTTGACGTGGTTGTCAACGTTGGCAAAAAGTCGGGGCACCTTCAGGGCCCGCTCGTGAGGGCGCTAAATGAAGCTGCTGCATCCATAACGGATGCAGTAAATGAATTATGTGCCCGAAAGACCAGCGAGGAGCTGCGGAAGCTCCAGGCGGCATATTCCGGGCTGGAGGAGGCGAACGCGAGGCAGGAGCGTGAGCTTGTCGAGGTCCATAAAGAGCTTGCGAGGATGGAGGTGGAACTCGACAAGCTCCGTACTCAGTCTGCAGCCACACGCGTCGCCCCCCCCATCCCGGAGCCGCCTCGGACTCCGTGCCAGGGAGGTTGGGAGGATCTCACGCCCCTGCCGCAGAGGCGCCAGGCCAGGGCGCGAGCCGGGGAGCCCTCCAGGAGCATCGAGGAGAAGCTCGAGGTAATGGCGCGCTCAGTAACCGAGCATATGAGCAATTTGCTGAGCGCGCGCCTCGAGGCCCTGGAGGACAGGCTCCTACCGGCCAAACGCCTGCGGCCGCCCTTGGCGGGCGACAAGAGAGCCGTACCTTCTCCGGCTCCAGTCCCAGTCCCTGCCCCAGCTACAGCTCCACCTGGAGCGGTTTCGCCAGGCGGAGTGCGGCCCACGGAGGTAGCCGTCCCTCGACCGCCCAAAAGAGGGAAGAGACGGAGGGCCAGGGCTCCGGCGTCGGCCACCGCTACGGAGGCGCGGCCAGCATCCAAGCGTGGTAACGAGACGAAGACGAAGACGAAGAAACAGGCCCCCAGGAAGGAGAGAACCCAGGATCTCCGCCCACCCAAGTCGTCTGCAGTGACTCTTACGCTGCAACAGGGGGGCCAGGAGAAGGGACTCTCCTACCTGGAGGTCCTGAAGCAAATAAAGGCCGGGGTCAGCGTGGCGGACGTCGGTGCACCCGGCATACGGTGGCGCAAGGCGGCCACGGGCGGCTACCTCTTCGAAATTCCTGGGGCTGGCAGCGGCGACAAGGCGGACGCACTGGCCGCCAGGATCAGGGAGGTCGTGCCAGAGGGGGTTAAGGTGTCCAGGCCCATAAAGTGTGCGAATGTGCGTATTTCGGGCCTGGACGAGTCCGTAACCCCCGAAGAGGTGGTAGCCGCCGTGGCTAGCACTGCTGGCTGCCCACCGGACAAGGTGAGGTCTAATGGCGTCCGCCCCGGCTTAAGGGGGCTATGGACGACCGTAATCACCTGTCCGGTGGAAGCGGCCAGTAAACTTGCCGACGGACGCCGACTCCTGGTTGGCTGGGTCTCGGCTCAGGCCACAGTCCTGCCTCCCAGGCCCTTGAGGTGCTTCAGGTGCCAACGGGATGGGCACCTGGGCAGCCGATGCACCTCCAAGGTTGACTGCAGCAAGTTATGCTATAGGTGCAGTCAACCTGGGCACATGGCCGGCGGCTGCAGCGCCGACCCGCACTGCGCGGTGTGTGCAGCTGCAGGGAAGCCCGCCGGCCACCGAGTGGGAGGCAGTGCCTGCCATATGCCGGGACCGTCCAAGCCCGGAACCAGGAGTAGGAGAGGGAGAGGGAGAAAGCGCCGGAAAGCCCCCCCTCAACCCCCTGCAATACCCACCGCCATTGAGGTGCCAGCGTCGCTGGAGGTAGACGTGGAGTGCCCGTGATGGCGGCGCTCCACTTCTTGCAGGGGAATCTCAACCACTGCACCAGGGCCCAGGATCTTTTGTTCCAAAGCATGGCGCAGTGGTTGATCCACGTCGCTGTGATGGCCGAGCCGTACTTTATCCCGCCCGACGATAACTGGGCGGGTGACCTTGACGGCTCGGTGGCCTTAATTTCCCAGGCCGCCGCCGGCTCCCCCCCCCTCTCTAACATCTTGAGGGGGAGGGGATACGTAGCGGCACATCACAGCGGCGTAGTGGTAGTGGGGGTGTACGCACCCCCAAGTATGAGTCTCGCCGACTTTGAGGGATTCCTCGGGGACCTGCAAAGCGTCGTAGGTCGCAGCCACCCTCACCCCGTCCTAGTGCTCGGGGACTTCAATGCCAAGTCTACGGCTTGGGGTTCCCCGGCCACGAACGTCAGGGGTAGGGTGCTGGAGGAGTGGGCCATAACATCGGGCCTACTCCTCCTGAACAGGGGGTCCGTTAACACGTGCGTGCGACAGCAGGGCGGGTCGATAGTGGACCTAACGTTCGCTAGCCCTGCTCTAGCACGCCGTGTTCGGGGCTGGAGAGTCCTTGAGGGGGTGGAGACGTTGTCGGACCATCGTTACATACGGTTCGACGTCTCCACCCAGACCTCGGACGGACCAGCCCGTAGGACCCCCGTGGCGGAAGGACCGCGTTGGGCCCTGAAGCGCTTAAACATCGAGGCGCTTCAGGAGGCCGTCGTCGTGCAGGCCTGGGTGACAGGAGAGTTACCGGACAGGCCTGCCGACGTCGACCTGGAGGCGGAGTCACTCCGAGCGGACGTGACGAAAATCTGCGATGCGGCGATGCCCCGGATTAGGGGGCCGATCCCCGCCAAGCGTCAGGTGTACTGGTGGACCGCCGAAATCGCGCAGTTGCGCGTAGCGTGCACGGCGGTCCGTCGCCAGTACACCCGTCAGCGACGCAGGCGGGGCCGCTCGCAGGTCACGTCCGCAAGGGAGGCCGAGCTCTACGAGGGGTACAGAGCAGCAAGATTGGCGCTCCGTAGAGCCATAGAGCAAGGAAAGGCCCTTGCTCGGGAGGAGATGCTCGAGACGCTCAGTCGGGATCCGTAGGGGCGCCCTTACCGCGTAGTACGCGGTAAACTACGCCAGGGCGGCCCCCCGGTAACCCAGAGTCTCGAGCCAGATCTCCTCCACGAGATTCTGGCTGCTCTGTTCCCTTCAAGGACAGAGCATATGCCTCCCACGATGGCTCCGCCCACGCCCAACGCGGCTAGCTGCGGCGAGGACGACGTGGTCCCCGAGGTGACCCGGGAAGAGTCGAGGGCGGCGGTGAAACGCCTTCAGGCGAAAAACACCGCCCCAGGACCCGACGGCATACCTGGCCGAATCTGGGTCCTGGCTTACGAGGCCCTCGAGCCCCGACTACTGCGGATCGTCACCGCATCGCTTCAGCAGGGCCGGTTTCCGACCATCTGGAAAACCGGCCGTTTAGTCCTGCTGAAGAAGGAGGGGCGCCAGGCGGACAGTCCGTCCGCCTACCGGCCCATAGTGCTGTTGGACGAGGCGGCAAAGCTCTGCGAATAATCGCAGGCCGCCTCGTCCGGCACTTAACAGGAGTGGGGCCGGACCTGGCGGATAACCAGTTCGGTTTCCGTCAGGGGCGCTCCACCGTTGATGCGGTGATGTCAGTTAAAATCCAGGCGGAGGAAGCATTTGCCCGGGGTGAGGTGGTTTTGGCGGTGTCGCTTGACATCGTCAACGCCTTTAACACCTTGCCCTGGGCCTGTATCGAAGAGGCACTCCGGTATCATGGAGTGCCTCGCTACCTCCGCCGCGTAGTCGGGGCGTACCTCTGCGAGAGGTACGTCACCTTCCCGGGTCAGGGAGGGAGGTTGAGTCGGCGAGACGTGGTATCCGGTGTTCCGCAGGGGTCTGTCCTGGGCCCCCTCCTGTGGAACATTGGATACAATTGGGTGTTGCGCGGTGTGCTCCTCCGGGGCGTCAGCATAGTTTGTTATGCTGACGACACTTTAGTGTTATCCCGGGGGAAGACGCACCGCGCGGCCGCGATCCTGGGAACAGCAGGAGTCGCTCAAGTCGTCGGTAGGATCCGGCGTCTGGGACTAGAGGTGGCGCTTAGTAAAACCGAGGCCCTGTTTTTTCACGGGCCTCGGAATGCGCCACCCGCAGGGTCCCAGATCGTCGTGGGAGGCGAGTCCATCGCTGTCGGGTCGAGTATGAGGTATCTCGGCCTCCTCCTCGACAGTCGATGGACGTTCAAGGGACACTTCCGGCAGCTGGCCCCCCGTTTAATGGGAGCGGCGGGCGCGTTAGCCCGTCTGCTTCCCAACTTGGGGGGGCCCAACTCCGCCTGCCGGAAGTTGTACCTGGGGGTCGTGCGGTCCATGGCCCTATACGGGGCACCCGCATGGGCGTGTGGCCTGACGGCCGTTGGCAGCGCCCAGCTGCGAAGACCGCAGCGCGCGATGGCCGTCAGGGCCATCCGCGGGTACCGCACGATCTCCTTCGAGGCGGCCTCCCTTCTAGCCGGATCCCCACCCTGGGACCTGGAAGCGAGAGCCCACGCGTCTCTGTATCAACGACGCGTGGAGGCGCTGGAGCGGGGCCGGAGACTCGCACCTCGGCAAATCGAGGTGCTCCGGTCCCAGCTCCACCAGGTCCTAGTCATCGAGGAATGGGAACGACGACTTGAGCGACCGAACTCGGGCGTGGCTACCATAGGAGCCATTCGGCCGGTTTTGGCTGAATGGCTCACCAGGCGGCATGGCACCCTGAGCTTCCGGCTGACACAGGTGCTGTCGGGGCACGGCTGCTTCGGCAGCTACCTGTGTCGTATCGGCCGGGAGCCAACGCCAGGGTGCCATCATTGTGGCTGCGCAGAAGATCGTGCGCAGCACACTCTTGAGGAGTGTGCCGCCTGGAACGAGCCACGTCGCGAGCTCGTCGCGGCTATAGGCCCGGACCTCTCGCTCTCGACCGTCATCGTCAAGATGGTCGAGAGCGAGGCCGGGTGGATCTCCGTCGCCTCGTACTGCGAGCGAGTCATGCTCGCGAAGGAGGCGGCGGAGAGGGAGAGGGAGCGGACCACCAGGCTCCCCTCCCGCGGTCGACGAACACGGCGGCGACGGGTCGGCGACGACCTCATGCCGCCGTAAAAAGGGCCTGTGGGCGATGGGACGGGCGGGCACGTCCGTCGCCCTGAGCAGAGTTAAACTGCACAGGCCCGCGTGGTGGAGGCGCTTGTGCCGAGCGACTCCCACAGTTCGTCGGGGGGGGCTTAACACCCTCCCCCCCCTGAGGGGTCTGCCATTTTGACCCCTCAGACCGCAGACGGGGTCCCTGTTGAGGGGCCGACACCTGTCGGGGAGCAGAAGTAATGCCATTGGCAGTTCCTGCTCCCCGGCCCAATAGGTGTGTGAGGCACCGTGGGGTTTTTAGTCCGTGGAACTCGGACATAACCCACCCCCCGCTGCCCGATGGGGTGGGTATCCGTTACGGATTTTCCCCACGTAAAAAAAAAAAAAAAAAAAAAAAAAAGGTAATCTCCGGAACTATGAATCCGATGCTAAAAATTTTTCCACTAACAGAAACCACACTAACCCTGAGTAATATATAAGCTAATATATATTTAACAAGAACAATGTTGAGAACTGTTGCTAATAAAGTATACATGAATACGAGAATGAGCAGCGGATAAAATTCCCTTGAAATTTAGTTCGCCTTTGTGTAAATTTTTGGATGAAATAACAACGAGAGAAACAGAATTAGAAACTTTAAAATTTTGTTAAAATTAACGACTTTGTGCTCCGTGGGCTACCTGTAAATAAATTACAATTGCATTGTGTTGAACGAAACTGTGGAAGACATACAAATTTCTGTATTATAAAAAAAAAATTGTAGACTTTGGAGCTTAAACAATTTGTATATTATTCTGAGAGAATAATAAAAGACTGTCGATTGAATTAGTATGGCACAAGGTTTTCAAGTACCTATTAAACTGCGGGACTAATAGATTTTATGACGAGGTCTAAATGTGAAACGTGACAAGAAAAATATCACTTCTACATGTTTAAAGGAAATAATGACGTAAAATATGTTTATACTAATATTATAAATCATATCAATAGATTGTATTTTTGTTTGTTTTTAAACGCGCTATGATATTACAGATGCATATATACAGATATGGAATTGCCAAGCTGATTTGGAAAGTTCTCTTTAGGTTTTATATCAAAGTCAAAGTTAAAAGTACTAGAGCGGGCGGTTGTCTGGCTCGGTGTGGAGTATCGCGGGGCCGAGTGCGGATTCACCGTCCGAGGTAAATCGAGCATTACCGAGAAATGTCGAACTGTGAATGCTTATATAAGTGAAGAGTCATTCCAAATGGCTCTGTCCACGTTTGGCTCTTTTCTTTATGCAACAATTGTACTTCATCAGACATCCAAAAATATGAAAAAAACTAATTGATGAAAAAACGAAGCTCTATAAAGGGCCAAACTTTTTACCGAAGCTATCAAAATACACTTTATGAATTGCAAATTGAAGGTGGTCGAACGAATGATAGCTCACTGGTAGGTAGTGTGGTAGGATACTGCATCGACCAATGAAAGGAATGTAGTGAACCATGATAAAACTGCAGGACGGTAGAGAGACATTTTATAATACCTAACTGATTAGATAACGCTTCCTATTTTAAAATTCTGTTACCAAGCATCCATCGATGTGTATCGGTAATTGCTTATGAGAGCCAGACAGAGAGGTCTTTGTTGTCGTCGTTACTGACGTCATTTAAAACCAGACTGTGACCAAACGCTAACGTATAAAGGTAAATAATAAATAGATAAACAATGTATAAGAATTTCTCGAAAGGTCAAACTTAATATAAAGTTCGAGTCAGTGGTGTTTCAATGTGGTTTCGAATAGGCACGCACTGATATGAGAGACTTTCTAAACTTTGTCTCCAGGGATAGGAACATAAGGTTAATTAGGACTTCGGTGTTATAGTTGTAGCGACCTCAGAACATCAGATGATTTACATGCCTGTTAGCTAGTTCAAACAAATACAGTGTTAATACTACGACGTCATGCAATATATTTTAGATTATATATATTTACAAAACACAAAACTTAATAATGGCTTTTGGCAAATTATTATCTATATAAGTAAAAATCAATTGCCGAATGTATCGATTCAGACCACCTGCAATTATTTGGCTAATTCTTATTTTAATGTGTTTATAATTGTTAGGACAAGGTTTATATGAAAGAAAATGTTTGAAAAATCGTACGGAGAAATGAAAAATTTTGTTTATAAAAATTTCATGAGAAATGGTAGAGATTTTTATAAGTCCGCCTGGCTAGCTACCATCCTCAAGTTAAAAATTTGTCGCCAAGCACCAATTGGTGCGTTCCTGCAGCTGCACTTGAGAACTAATCTCCCTCTAAGTTTAGCGTGATTACCGTCTTAGACCACATCATCATTTAACATCAGATGAGATTGTGGTCAAACGATAACATATAAAGTATAAAAAAGCAAGTGAGTAAGAGAGACAGAAGGCAGTATCAAAAACGTTGACAGATTGACGTTCAATTGTTCCGTTGCTATTTTATTTCATTACAGGGTCGTACTGTAAAAGGAAAATTTGGTCTCATTTTCTCCATTACTATACCTATGCGACGTCGAGGTGGACAGCTAGTTCTAAGATAAATATTGAAATAAGCAAGCAGGCGATTAGTTTAAATAGTTTATTTTGTATAAACATATCTTTAATTTTATTTAAATGAACTGTGTTGTGGCTCCACACTTATTGTTGTGCTTAATTAGTGTTTGTTCTAATAAACAGTTGATTTACAGCAAAATGGACTTTTGTATAAAGATTTTCCGTGTTCAAATAAAAATAAAAATTATACAATACACACATACCAATTTTCATAACGATCGGTTGAATGAGACAACAGTTGATGTGCTGCATGCAGCGCCACTTACTGTCGAGAGATTAAAATAAAATGGATAGCATAAAAACTTCTCCATGATTTGCCAAAATTAACGGTCCAGGGTTATACAACGTTGAAGTTTATTAATTTCAGGTATATATACCAACATTCATATTTTATTATATGTATACAAATCAAAGTGTAAGTACAAGTATTCATGTGGTGTCATAGGCGTTTAAAAGATGTAAGTCCATTTTCTGGGGTTTTAATACTTCATCAAAGGCATAGAAGTTGACATATACATAAGAATCTTCACACAAACAACATTTTTTTCGTGTGCGTAATATAACATCTCTCTTATCTTCTAAGATGTTCATTGAGGTTATATGCTGTGAAGACTATTTTTGAACTGTATTGAATATGCTATGTAACTAAAATATTTAATCGAATAAGGATAAATACTGAATTTTATCAAAATGGCGTCGCAAGTAGCCAATTATTTTGTAATGATAAGTAAAACCTAAAAAATATTTGTCTATACGCATGTGAAACATGTATAATTCTATAATCAATTATTCTTATGTTTCTCATATCATTTCAGCCAGTTTTACCAATGTAAGCGCCTGTAAACTCCATCTTCTGACTAGGATACAATAGATAGACTTTTCTCCACTTTATATAAATGTAATATACATAAACTTTCCGAAAGAAATTTTCTATATGTCAGTAAAAACTGAAGAAAAATCATTTATGTAGTTTAGATGAAATAAAGTAATACACAGACAGACACGAAAAACTACTTTGTTTCATAATATTTCTAGATTTACAAAGTAACAAAACTAACATAAACGTCATAAAATGAAATATTGTGGTTAGAATTCATTGGTATTTTATTAATCGGCCATTGTAGTCCCATATCGCGCAGGTGGTATGTTTACAAAATACAGTTCGCGCCGATGTGATCGCCATAGGAAACAATATCGATAAGCTATTTCTCGATTTACTATAAACATTTGTTATTATATTACCGCCTTTAGGTATTTATATTACAGGAATTATTGACTTCATCGTGATTGTGTTGTCGCTGCTGGAAACGATTGTCGATGTTTTTTTATTATTCCCGAATCCGCGGTTTTGGTATTCGATGTGAGGAATAAGTAAAGTTCAAAAAGAAGAAATCCTAACCTCACAAAAACATTATAACTTTTTGTAATGAACGAGTCATTCAGTTTAGAATTGATAAATAAAAAATACTTTAATTTATCCCTCCTATCTATTTATTTAAATAAGTCGTGTTTAAATATTACATATCCTATGTCACTCCTATAACTTAGATGAAACGAAGGACAGCATACCTATTAAAATCCATAAAACCGTTTGGGAAACAAAGTATGCCAAAAAATTTATTTATTGTTCATATGAACAAATACTTTTTATTGGTAGTTTCTCGGAAAGGTTTCTAATAAGCTGAATGAAATTTTGTATTTAGGTAATGTACGATTTTAAGTCTTTTTTTTTATAATAGAGGGCAAACGAACAGGTGGGTCACCTGATGGTAAGTGATCACCGCCGTCCATAGACACTAACAGCAGCAGGGGAGTCGCAAGTTTTTTTTTTTTTTTTTTTTTTTTTCGAACTGACCTACACTGCCGGCTTATTACGCCTTCACAGTTCCACCGGACTACTAAGGGGAGCGCTTAGGGCACTCACCCGATTGTTTTTAGGCGAAACATCTCAAGGGCACTCGGTGCACCTCGGCTTGAGCTGTCGCCGGATTCCCGAACTAACTAAGCTAGCTAAGCTATCTATCCATACAATACTCATATATGAATTCGTGAAAAATGCATGTGTGACCATGCATGTTTCACGAATGTATATGTGTATTTGGTATCTGACTACTGTGTTACGTGACCTATTTCAGTCCGAAAAGGGCAAAAAAACAGCCCACCACTGAGTGCCTAGATGTGCAAGAGTGTGGGGTGATCGTGTAAGTGTAGAACATGTGTAAATCACTGTATTCGCGCGAGTAACATACTCGAGGGCTCCACACCGAGGGACTACCTAGGCTCGAGCAGTTACAAGAAAATCGCGACGAGTGTGCGGGATCGAATCTTCACCCCCCGCTCACGGAGGCGTGAGCAGAGAGAGTCGCGGGCGTGGGCGCAAACACGCATCTTTTGAGAGGGAATCGAGCTAAAAAATAAAGTACAACGGCACGGTGCCGATTTAACTAAATAATTACGTAACAAAACCTAATATATCGGTCTATTATGTATGAACACGCGGGTTCGATCTGATATTTTGATTTACGCGAATTTATTTATGCGCGGCGCGGGTTAATTGCTGTACCGTGGTCGCGACGGCCGGGAAAGCGGAGATAGCGTTTAAGAGCCCGAGCTCAGACGTACTATTAACTAACGCGTTAAATGCGATTATCTCTTGTACATCGTGTACCAAGAGTAAGCGAGCTATCCAGTCTATACCGGAGGTCGAAGCTGAAACCGCGATAGGTGGCGCAGGAGTGGACAGAGCCTTTGGGGGCTGGGGCTTGGCTTTAGGAGCCGAGGGAGCTGGTGGGGAAGGCCTTACGCGCCAGGAGAGCGCGCTCGGCGGAGTGGCGGATGCTGCCGGCGCACTGGAGGTGCCCGGCAGTTCGGGGAAAGCCTTCTGGCTTTGTATGGGCGGAGGCGGAGGCCGATTCGTCCGAGTCGGCGGGCCGTGCGCCCTGGACCGGGTCGCACGACCGCCGCGACGGTGATAGGTCGAGCGAGGCGCACGGGGACACCCGCGATAGTTCGCGGTATGACCCGTTTGCTCGCAGAGGACGCAGCTCGGCGGCTCGACGGATTCGGGAGTGCGGGGGCACTCCTTAGTGGAATGATCCCCGAGACACTTGACACACCTGGGACGCAGGTGGCAGTGTCGGGCGGAATGACCGTACACCTGGCAGTTGTGACACTGCGAGGGTACCTGGGACTTGCGAGGAAGCTCGACGTAGACAGGGGACAGGCCGCAAACTGAGTTGAGGCTGAAAATAGCCTTGCCTTCCAAGGAGCGGTCCAGAGTGACCAACACCAAGTTGAAGGGGGCCTTCGTACGGGGGTGGCGCATGCGCTGCACGCTCCGGACTGGGAAGTCCTGACCGTTCAGGCAATCGCAGATGTCGTATTCGGTGAGCTCAGAGGGAACTCCCCGAATGACGACACGGAGGCGGCGCTCTTCCTCGAGCGCGTGGGTGAAGAAAGGGAGCTTACGCTCCCTGAAGTATTTGGTGAGCTCGCGATGCTCATCGGGGGTCGAGACACGAATAGAAATGCCGGCAACAGTGTTGACGGCAGACTTGTAGACGATTTCCTTCGACTTAAGGTCTTCAGAAATCTCTACCCATCGAGCTTTGTCACGGAAGGTGACGGGAGGCGGTAGGCGTGGCTTCTTGGCCGCGACCGCGGGTTCCGCAGCCGAGGCTCGAGCCGAATTCGCGGCAGAGGGCGTGGGAGAGGCTCGGGGCACCCGAGCGCCACCTATATTGGGCTGCTTTGGGGTCGGACGTCCCGCAGCAGAGTCGCTATCGGTCTGAATCGCGGCGCGTGGGCGTTTACCGCGGCGCGTGACGGTTGTGAAACCGTCGTCATCGGCGGGCGTGGTCGCGGGCGCAGGCACGGTCGCGGGCGCAGGCGCAGGCACGGTCGCGGGCGCAGGCGCAGGCACGGTCGCGGGCGCAGGCACGGTCGCGGGCGCAGGCACGGTCGCGGGCGCGGTCGCGGGGACTGTATCGTAGTCCATGTCAGAGTCGTCATCGGAATCGAATTCCGAGTACCTCGTGAACGGGTCGTCCGGGAGATTCGCGAAAGGGTTCGCGGAGAAACAACGCGGTATCTTACCGGGAGGGTTGCGCGCGTAGACTTTCCGGAGTCTATTGTATTCCGTGACGAGATTCGGGTCTTCCTTTTCGACGAACATGTGGAAGCGCAACAGTTCTTCGAGGTGGACGGTATCATCAACGGCCGGAAGGGCCGGATGGGCACGCGGGGTCGCGGGGGTAGACATGACTAACCTCCCTGCCTGAGGGGCAGGGGGGTGCGCCTAATTCAAATCTAACGGACAATCCGTGTCCGGGCCAAAGGGAAAACGCGACGCGACGCGAACGCGAATCTTCTCTTCAAAAACTGCACACGGCGCGGCGCGAAGAACGACGCTCTGCACGGCACACGACGCGCTGCACGACTCTCGAAGCGCAGCACGAGGCACGACGCGTAGCACGGCGACTCGACGCACTGCAAACAGTGTGCACGGCTTCGCACCGAAAAGTGCGGTTTAAATGGTGCACTAATGGAGGTGCACCGTCGCTCTGAAAAGAGCGTACGATCGACAGTAGCCGCTCGAACACACTAAACTTCCGGACACACACGAAAATATCCGACAACTGCGCGCGAGTTGCCGAAATAACGGACCGTCAGAGCTGCGAGCGGGCGCGTGCGCACTCGGCCGCTGCTCAAACGAGACTCCGGGAGTCGCAAGTGCGTTGCCGGCCTTTTAAATATGTGGGCCTTAAAGTCTACAAAAATGGTGTTATTTTTGTGTAAGACACCAAGCAAAACTCATGTTCAACATTTAAATAACCAGTTACAAAGTACTTAGCGAATATTAAACAAAAAAGATTAAGGAGTCTGCTGAGTCGTATTTTTTAACCCATTTATTAATTTCGATTATAAGTCATACGCATGTTTACTTTACTCTCATTTTGAGAAAAAAAAAAATTGACAAAATTACTTTGAACGAAAGTAAATTATTATAGATTTCGTTTATAAATTGAAGACAAAGTTTTTGCACTAAAGACAGAAGTTTTAGAGGTTGCCCTAATGTATACTGTTTTTGTCTAGACACGGTTCGATTTTTGCATATGACTGACTTTTGTACGTTGAGTATAATTGTCACTTCTGTGCCTGAGTGTTGAATATCTAAATACATAATATGATATTTATCAGCTGTTTAGTTATTATATGAAGCTAATCTTTGTTTGAAAATAAATGATCGTGTTTGAAATTATGCTATCGTATTTATTTATTAATTTGCTTACTAGCGGATTGCCGCCCGCTTCGTTTGGCATTTAAAAATGGCATGGTATGTAATTGAAGCCAGAAAATTAGTAGCCTAGAACCATCTACGAAAAATCCCACAATTATGTTCAGTAGTTTTGACGTGATTTAGCCTCAAAAATAACGGTATGGTCATTATATGTAAAGATTAATACTTCAATCTTTTTTTGATAAAAGTTATGTAACAGTAAGATATAAGTAACTCTAAAGCCGGAGGTCTGAATATCGGTCTAGTATTTTAAACGTATCTACACCGGTTATATTGAGTTCAATCTAGAATCTATCAGGTGAACCTTACGTGCCAATTGCACCGGTAATCGTTCGAACCCTTGACATTGAAGCAAAGATTTATTCTCAGTTCCAGCCGGTCGGGTCTCCTTCCAATACAAACGTTTCCTGGACGTGCGCCTGCTGTATTGTATTGATAAATGCATGTATTGTGCGGTCATTATTCTACGCGGTGCGGCTGCCGTACCATTGTTCACTCAATAGGCTACAATAGCTTTTGATGAACATTGCTAGTTTGTTGATTTTATTAATGGAGGTGTATGAGACTATTCTTGGATTACGTTATATCTGTTTGTGATTTGTTTTTTATTGAGTTGCAACTGATTATTGTTTACATTCAAGGATTCATACTACATTGTCATTTTTAAAAACAATCTATATATGTGATATAAATTAATGTTGTTTGTATATTTTATTTAATAGTATGTAGTGAAATTGTTGTTTATTGATTACTAATGGTCGCCTAGTGATTGAAATGCGACCGTATTTCATAAATCTTTTAAGTTTCAATTACAATGTACAAATATAATAATAGACGTAAGGAACGTGAAGTATGACGAATAGAGGTCTTATAAACAAAGGTATCGATTTATCGATGGTACAAAAAAAAAAAACAATTTATTTTTATATCGCTACTAAAAAAATGAAATTCAGTTAAGAAACAGAGGAGAACAGGATAATGAACTCTATTGTTTCAATTGTAATATAAACCAGTCATTAATACACAAGTATTTGATTTTATACATTACTTCGAAACTAAATAAATAAAATTAAATTATGTAATTTAGAGAAACCAAAAGGGTTTTGGTCGACCTCACTATATCTATATACATATAAATAAATTGCTGTTCGTTTGTCTCGCTAAAACTCGAAAACGACTGCACCGATTTGGGTAACTTTGATCTTGAAATGTTTTTGGAAATTCAGGGAAGGCTTAAACGATGAGAAACATAAATAATAAGTAAAGGAAAATACTAAAAAAGACAATTTAATTTTCAAATATAAAATGTTCCTAGCTATAAACATTTGATGTCGGTTTCATTTTAGGATTTAAAAATTGTCATTTGGTTGCTAAGGACTAAATTAAATAACATATTTTTGATATCAAAAATATGTTGCAGTTTAACGTTTCCAATATTCGTGGTTCGTGGTGTCAGTAAAATTAAAGAAAAACAGAATGTTAGTAACATAATAATGATAACAAAGTTATGCCATTCATATTCTAGTTATATAGATATAATTAGTTATTTTGTTATATAATATTGTCATAACTAAATTAAATATTTTTTCCTCATACGAAACCAACGCCTCCAACCTTTTCGCTGGACGTACCTTATTATTATTTAGTTTATGTGTAATGCCTGAATGAGATGATGATAGTGTTCAAAATGTAAGGTACTATGGAAGCAGAGCACTTACTGTCTTCTTACAAACTCATTTTTGAACATACATTTTTTATCAATTTGTTTTTTATTGAATCCCAAGGAGGGTTGATGCCAGGCAGGCGGCCGAATTAAGCCAAATCATACATCACAATATAACAAAAATGTTGTGCCGTCTCTACTTAGGTGGTAACGGAAGGAAAGGGTAAGAATATGATAATGATTGTTTTATCTAATACCTTAATACTCAAGTACTTATTATGCAAGTTGCAACTGATAGAACGTATAATAAGTTTACAAATTTTACTAGCTTTTGCTTATGGCTTCGCTCGCGTTAAGGTAGATATGTCTTTTGTCTCGGAAATAGTATTGTTTTCTGAATGAAAGGAACCTTATGACGTTCGTGTACCTTTGACAATGTGTCTGCAAATTTCATGAAGATCAGTTGAATAGTTAATGTGTTACATAAAAACTGATATTCGTATTTAGAAAAATAGTGAGGAAGTTGGGTTCTTTGTAGATAAAAAAAAACAGCATATTTGTAATATAATAATATATTGCAGAAAATTAATAATTTTTATATGTATATAATTCAGTATACGTGTATGAATCTGAATCAGTCCTCTGTTGATTATCATATCAATATGAACTGTGAGCTGTGACGTGGCGGCACAGCGCGGTGGCGTCGCGGCGGCGTTAGTCGAGCGGAAACATCATTTCTGAGTCTCAGATGACACTGTCAGATAAACTACTTCTAACACTATACTTTATATTGAATGCTCACAGTTCTTTTCACATAAAGTTTCTGAATATTGTTATATTTTTTCAATTGTTTTTGTTACTTATTAAGCTTATAAGCCGGATTCAACGTTGTCGTCATTATTTATTATTTTTACAGGTTGTGTGCGAATTCGTTATAAATAAACAATGCACGAGTCATCGATTACGATATGGGAACCAGAAACAATAGAGTTTTAAAAGTAGCCCGAAACGAGATTCTCGAATCTCTAGAATAATGACGTTAGCTATTCTGAAATTTACAACCTCCGCTTTGTAAGATACAGAAGTATGCCACAAAGCGTTCGAGGATACTTCTATTCTGAACATGAGAGCGAATACGAAAAGAGACAAAAGGAAGATATCTACAAGCGGAATACGATTACATCATTATAAGGTGTAAGTGTGACTATCGGTAACTGTGTGATAGGCAATCTATTTAACTTTTTTGTCTTTACTAGTACAAATAACATTTATTTCTTTCGTCGCAAACGATATTTAATTTAACTACGGGCGTAAGAATATGTATTTAAACTTGACCTGCGATCTTTCTAGTGAATTTAAAAATATTATCTCTATTTCATGTGTGTTTTTGAGTAACTATAGAAATATAATTTCAGCATATAGGAATCTACTGTTGAACCAAGCGCTTCTTTCCTAGGTAAGGTATAAATAATCATAATTACTACGGCAAACCGCAACGTTTTCGCAATTTCAAACAGTTCTATATTTTCCCACACACGAAAATACTGTTATCCCAAGAATATTTCTAAGGCTTGTATTTCCTCACGATAGTTTCCTTCCCTGTCAGCTCATAGTATTATCAATTTGAATTAGCGATTGTATGCGAATTACGAGAAATTTGTTGGTAAAGCCACTTGACTTCAACGGCTCTCCATTTTGTTGTATGCAAAGAATTATATTCACATAAGTATTTAGGCTTGACTGATTTTTGTAATAGATTGAAATTGTCAGCCGAACAATAATAATCAATAGGAGGTCTAGGACATACTAACAAGAGTGACGGTTTAATGTAATCAAGTGACGAAATGACTAAAAATCGCTGTGATATTGAGTATATTACTAATAACAAAATGGTGTCAGTTTTTTGTCATCAAGTCATCAAGTTTTTAGGTCATTATGAATGCTATCCAACTATTTGAGTTTAGAACTGCCTCGAGTGTCACGTCTATTACGTTTTCTGTCCCCCAAAGCGGAGCCGTCGAGCACGCTGCTAGCGCGATACAGTGACACTGAATGTTTTCACACACTAGCCTAACAAACACAACACAGATCACCCCCACATATATGCACTAACACGGGTAGGTACACATATGCTAGAAGGGTTTATTTTTTATTCCCCTTTTATCCAAACTTAATTAGTTTAGTTTAGCCGAGTTGATAAATACAAAATACATGTTTGAGTTCGTGAGGCACACATGCTGGTACACATGTGCGCCTTACTAATTCGTATATGTATGATTAACTTACCTAGGTTAGCTTAGATAAATTCGCGTTGTTATATCCGAGGCAACAACCCAAAACCGAGGTTCGGCCACTTTGGCACCCTTTTGGTTGTTACCAAGCGGCCGAGCGCTATAAGCGCTCGCCCTATTAGTCCGGGAAGCTGTCAAAGCCCCTCAAGCCAACAGTGTATAATCAGTTCGAAAAAAAAAATTATCTTTATAAGTCTTTGGGTATTCTGGTTTCTGTCATTTTTAAGGTGTATACTATCAAAGTAGATCAGTTTTATATTAGGCTTCTTATATACCCAAAACATAAATGCCTCGTAGTATATTTTCTAAACAGAGGGTTTCAAGCACACGCCTTGGAGTCATTTAACACAACGTCTAAATTAATTACTATTAATCATGTTTATATTATAATGTATTAAAAAGCTGTTGTAATATTTACAGTTCACTCTGTGAATGCCCTTCATTATAGCCTCTTATGATTTATAGCATTTTTGGTATAAATAATCTTATATTTTGTTCAAGGCTAGCATTTATATTTTATGACTTTAAACGAACCTTAAATCTTTATTAGGCGAAGAAGGTAACCTGTTTAGTACGTTCAAAATTTATAAATAGTGAGAACCGTTTTTGTTTGAATACTCAATGATTGTACGACGCGTATTTGAAATTGACAACCAAATGCAAGACTAAATATTATAATGGCGTGTATGTCTCGCTTCAAGAACAGGAATAATGAATGTGAATTATTTTCAAATGTTCTTATTGAGAGACACGAGGTCTTAACATTTACGAGAATCACTCATAAAAATTAAACTAGCGATCCAGTCCGGTTTTTTGTAGGTGCTTTATGTGGCCTCATAAGTGCAATGGTATATATCCATTTTTAGCTTTTTGATATTTACAATTTATCAAAGTTATAGAAACTAAGCTATATAAGTATCTTCATACAAACTTTTCTTGTTACGCGTGTCTTTAAATCTGTGATATTATCTAAGATATGTATTGTAATGGTATGATATACAGGGTAAGTTATCTACATTAAATATCTAACGTAATTATTGTATTTAATTTTATATGTATTGTGTAAGAGTGTATTAATTACTATATTGGTCAAAATGACGTCGCAAATAACTGATTAATTTTTAAATAATATTTAAAAGATAAAAATGATTACTGTACCTTACTTGAGTTATCCTTACGAAATAGACATCGCAGTGTAGTTTATATGCATTTTAAAATGAACAAAACCATAGTACATTGTTTTGCTGTATCTCATAAGTATTTCCAATATAAGTACTCGGAACTCTTATACGATTTCACTAGAATACATCGAGTTTACTTTACTTTATATAAATTAATAGATACGTATAAACTTTCGGGAACAAATTTTCTAAATGTTACAGAAAACCGTATAAAAATACGTTGCGTGGTTTAGAATAAATAAGGTAACATACAGACAGACTCAAAAAATGATTTTATTTTATTTATCTGTTTGCAATATTATTGTATATTAATATTGAAATCACAAAATTTAAGAGCTTAAATAGTAAAATATAATTCAAAACCATGAAGTCTCAGGAACGTCTAACCACAGACACACAAATTGTACAAAAAATATCTGAAGATTAATAGCATACGTTATAAATACTTACGTATAAGTGACATGTTATATACATATATGGTTATACTTGGTATAGATACGTCAATTAAGACTTTAATTGGTAGCTAAGATCTAATACTATATGTTATTAACACTTGACCTCCAAGCGTACGTATTGGAAAACTGAAACGCCGGACTGCGTTTACAAACACGAGATATTTTCGGCTGTATAATTGCTCAGCATTTCTTTTCGCTTTAAACTCGGAGAAGGTCACTGCTTTAATGGGAGTCTCATATTTATCTTCTTGCGCGCCAGATAAATTACATTGTATATAACGCGTCAATAATGTGTTTTATAATATTTCCTAAAACGTTATTATCGTATGTTTAGTGTTAATTATTGGTTCCTGTTGGTGTAAATGATTAAATTTCTTCTTATCGCACTTTGGCAATCAAATCACCTTATTGAATATTATTACTGTCATTATCAGACGCGTGAGTAGTTGCGTATTTTAGAGTTTAGCGACTTCAAGTGATTTCGATCCCCTGACAAGATAACAATACTTTTGTTATAATTTTCCAAGGACCTTTTATACATTTCAAAATTCATGTTGTATGTTATTATTTGTATTCCATTCCATTGCACAATAATAAAACTATATTATGTAAAATGCCACACAATATTATTACATAAAGGTGACAACGTTTTTAAATGGAATGTTCTTCAATGATGGCGGTTGCTAACAATAATAGACTACTAATATTTTTGCATTTGTTATTTTTAGGTTCATTTAATACCTAAAATAATAGAAATGATTGTATTATGTTATTTTTTTAATGCAAGTCTTTTTAAATTGTTCCTTATCGGCGAGGAGTCATTAATGACTTGATGTGTCTATTCTAATTATTAATTATTGTATATCATAGCTAGTTAGTCGTTCAAATATATAAAATAAACAATATAGGGTCAAACAACCCAAGCTTATGATTACCAATAAAGGATCCCACCAAAGACTCTCCGATTGAATTTGCTGATGAGATGAATCAGATAACAAGTTAAATATATACTTTTCTGTTGAAATAAGTAAATACTACTATTATTATAAATTTACATTATGCCAGAGAAAACAGACTTTGTAAAAGCTAAGTATGAATATTGGTTTAAATCGATTCACTATAAAAACGGCTCGTTTAAATCGTATCCGTAATCTCGTTGCTTGACATATCGAATTGCGATAGAAATTACTATAGGGAATAATTTAAATTATACAATATTTCTCTTTAAACTACTGCAACAAAATCGAAGACAGAGAAACTCATTAACAGAGCACCGTGCACGACACGTTCGAGTCGTTAATGCAGTAATGATATTACTGTTCTGTGTTCTTCTCCATATGTTTGCATATTTGTTTACCTATGTCATGTTTTTTATTTGTCTCATGAGAGATATTTTATGTTGTTATTAGTGACTATATAGTTGTGTTATCTATCGCGTCAGCGGTTGTCAATGTAAAGTTAAAAGTAAAAAAGTAAAAAGCATATTATCTACAGTCTCGGATACTGAGTGTCTTATTTTAATACGTATATGTACAAATGAGCGAAGATGAAACAGTTCAATACTTTCTTCTCCTCTATTTCTCAACCGATTCTCTTTCTTGCTTTCTTTTGTTGAGAATTGACAATCTTGATGCTTGAAAAAATGGAAACAGCTTATTTTTCATACCATCAACAAGTCGAAGTTTTTTTTTCACGTTGTACTTCACGTTCCTTACGTCTACTAATCAATAATATTGAAACAAAAAAAATATCGAATAGCCGTTACTGGGTGACTTTTAGTTCTATTCATATTGTAAACGAGAAAGATTGGAAATGGAATGAATGGAAGGAATGGATATTTATTACTGTTTCACGAAATCTCTGAAACGGATTTAAAAAAAACTTTGCTGTAACAAAGATTATATATCAGAAGAACACATAAGCTTTTTAAAGTTATTGTTTAAGTTAATCAAGTACGTTTGAAAAAAAAATTGTCATGTGAGAGATCTACATAAACCGGTTGTTAAGCGAAGATAATGTATTGCGTCATCATTTACAAAGATATAAACGCAGACGAAATTGCGGATGGATACTAGTTTTACATAGTTGTGTAGAAAGTTAGGTATTAGAACGTAGAAATGTAACTTAGTGTTGTAAACGACCAGACAATTTTTAATATTATTTTTTTTTATTTACAAGAAGAAAATCACTGCCAAAAGCTTACAAATAATAAAATCATGATTAGCATGATTTAAATATATTGTGATTGTAAAAATATATTATAATAAGTGTATTAAAAAATCAAAAAATAAATAAAGTAATACAATCAGGGGATCCTTACTAATATTACAAATGTGAATATAAGTTTGTTTGTTACGCTTTAAGTGCTGAATCGTTCATCATGACATTTTGCATACACGTTGTCGGTTGTACAGACAATGATATATAAGTTACATTTCGTCCAACAATAAAGGAACTCATAACTTATATCGAGCGAAGTCGCGAGCAAAAGAACTCTGTTAATAATTCAGTACAAATCATTCAATGTAGTTCAGAGAATTTTATTGAAAAGGCTTTATCCGATTGTAATTTAAGACTTATGAATTTTTCGAACATTTGTCTATAATTTCATAAATTATAACAACAGTATTATTAGCTTCATTACTTCTATTACATGACATATCGATGGTAAATGAATAAAAGTGAATATATTCTTAAAAGTCTTCCAAAACTTTCTAGAATAAAAATAATACCAAGACTGTCTTTGTTTTATGAGGCTACAGAGAATAATCCAAACAGCCCGTGTTCCTGATCTCCAAGCTGACTATGTAAATTCTTGTATGTATTCAAATTTTAGGGAAAATAATACTTTGTACTAAAAATTAGAACCTATCTGTTTAACACAGAGAATAAAAACATGAGTCGTTGTTTGACGTACCTAAATTACTGACCTGGTTTATTTTGTTACAATAAAAATACTTTTGGGAAAGTGTATATTTTGTATGATTGATATATATATATATATACTGTAGGAAATATGTCACTTTAGCTTGCATAATACTAATATTACTTGGAGCCCAATAAAAAATGTAAGCACCATACCGCTTATCCCACTTTTCCCCCGACTTTACCTAAAAAACGTAAATTCTTAGAACTTTATAATGAAAAGTATAGCTTCATATATTATAATATTTCTTCTATATCAGGACCAAAAAAAATTATATCATGTAGTTTTTGAGTGATACGCGCACAACGTTAGACCTCTGTCATTTTATTTACGATATATTCATTATGAAGAGGCAAAGGATGTGGATATGTTTGTAGTAGATTAGCTCAGGAATTACTGATCCGATATTGATAATTCTTTCACTGATAGATTTTTTTTTTTTTTTTTTTTTTCGAACTGACCTACACTGCCGGCTTATTACGCCTTCACAGTTCCACCGGACTACTAAGGGGAGCGCTTAGGGCACTCACCCGATTGTTTTTAGGCGAAACATCTCAAGGGCACTCGGTGCACCTCGGCTTGAGCTGTCGCCGGATTCCCGAACTAACTAAGCTAGCTAAGCTATCTATCCATGCAATACACATATATGAATTCGTGAAAAATGCATGTGTGACCATGCATGTTTCACGAATGTATATGTGTATTTGGTATCTGACTACTGTGTTATGTGACCTATTTCAGTCCGAAAAGGGCAAAAAAACAGCCCACCACTGAGTGCCTAGATGTGCAAGAGTGTGGGGTGATCGTGTAAGTGTAGAACATGTGTAAATCACTGTATTCGCGCGAGTAACATACTCGAGGGCTCCACAACGAGGGACTACCTAGGCTCGAGCAGTTACAAGAAAAATCGCGACGAGTGTGCGGGATCGAATCTTCACCCCCCGCTCACGGAGGCGTGAGCAGAGAGAGTCGCGGGCGTGGGCGCAAACACGCATCTTTTGAGAGGGAATCGAGCTAAAAAATAAAGTACAACGGCACGGTGCCGATTTAACTAAATAATTACGTAACAAATCCTAATATATCGGTCTATTATGTATGAACACGCGGGTTCGATCTGATATTTTGATTTACGCGAATTTATTTATGCGCGGCGCGGGTTAATTGCTGTACCGTGGTCGCGACGGCCGGGAAAGCGGAGATAGCGTTTAGGAGCCCGAGCTCAGACGTACTATTAACTAACGCGTTAAATGCGATTATCTCTTGTACATCGTGTACCAAGAGTAAGCGAGCTATCCAGTCTATACCGGAGGTCGATGCTGAAACCGCGATAGGTGGCGCAGGAGTGGACAGAGCCTTTGGGGGCTGGGGCTTGGCTTTAGGAGCCGAGGGAGCTGGCGGGGAAGGCCTTACGCGCCAGGAGAGCGCGCTCGGCGGAGTGGCGGATGCTGCCGGCGCACTGGAGGTGCCCGGCAGTTCGGGGAAAGCCTTCTGGCTTTGTATGGGCGGAGGCGGAGGCCGATTCGTCCGAGTCGGCGGGCCGTGCGCCCTGGACCGGGTCGCACGACCGCCGCGACGGTGATAGGTCGAGCGAGGCGCACGGGGACACCCGCGATAGTTCGCGGTATGACCCGTTTGCTCGCAGAGGACGCAGCTCGGCGGCTCGACGGATTCGGGAGTGCGGGGGCACTCCTTAGTGGAATGATCCCCGAGACACTTGACACACCTGGGACGCAGGTGGCAGTGTCGGGCGGAATGACCGTACACCTGGCAGTTGTGACACTGCGAGGGTACCTGGGATTTGCGAGGAAGCTCGACGTAGACAGGGGACAGGCCGCAAACTGAGTTGAGGCTGAAAATAGCCTTGCCTTCCAAGGAGCGGTCCAGAGTGACCAACACCAAGTTGAAGGGGGCCTTCGTACGGGGGTGGCGCATGCGCTGCACGCTCCGGACTGGGAAGTCCTGACCGTTCAGGCAATCGCAGATGTCGTATTCGGTGAGCTCAGAGGGAACTCCCCGAATGACGACACGGAGGCGGCGCTCTTCCTCGAGCGCGTGGGTGAAGAAAGGGAGCTTACGCTCCCTGAAGTATTTGGTGAGCTCGCGATGCTCATCGGGGGTCGAGACACGAATAGAAATGCCGGCAACAGTGTTGACGGCAGACTTGTAGACGATTTCCTTCGACTTAAGGTCTTCAGAAATCTCTACCCATCGAGCTTTGTCACGGAAGGTGACGGGAGGCGGTAGGCGTGGCTTCTTGGCCGCGACCGCGGGTTCCGCAGCCGAGGCTCGAGCCGAATTCGCGGCAGAGGGCGTGGGAGAGGCTCGGGGCACCCGAGCGCCACCTATATTGGGCTGCTTTGGGGTCGGACGTCCCGCAGCAGAGTCGCTATCGGTCTGAATCGCGGCGCGTGGGCGTTTACCGCGGCGCGTGACGGTTGTGAAACCGTCGTCATCGGCGGGCGTGGTCGCGGGCGCAGGCACGGTCGCGGGCGCAGGCGCAGGCACGGTCGCGGGCGCAGGCACGGTCGCGGGCGCGGTCGCGGGGACTGTATCGTAGTCCATGTCAGAGTCGTCATCGGAATCGAATTCCGAGTACCTCGTGAACGGGTCGTCCGGGAGATTCGCGAAAGGGTTCGCGGAGAAACAACGCGGTATCTTACCGGGAGGGTTGCGCGCGTAGACTTTCCGGAGTCTATTGTATTCCGTGACGAGATTCGGGTCTTCCTTTTCGACGAACATGTGGAAGCGCAACAGTTCTTCGAGGTGGACGGTATCATCAACGGCCGGAAGGGCCGGATGGGCACGCGGGGTCGCGGGGGTAGACATGACTAACCTCCCTGCCTGAGGGGCAGGGGGGTGCGCCTAATTCAAATCTAACGGACAATCCGTGTCCGGGCCAAAGGGAAAACGCGACGCGACGCGAACGCGAATCTTCTCTTCAAAAACTGCACACGGCGCGGCGCGAAGAACGACGCTCTGCACGGCACACGACGCGCTGCACGACTCTCGAAGCGCAGCACGAGGCACGACGCGTAGCACGGCGACTCGACGCACTGCAAACAGTGTGCACGGCTTCGCACCGAAAAGTGCGGTTTAAATGGTGCACTAATGGAGGTGCACCGTCGCTCTGAAAAGAGCGTACGATCGACAGTAGCCGCTCGAACACACTAAACTTCCGGACACACACGAAAATATCCGACAACTGCGCGCGAGTTGCCGAACTAACGGATCGTCAGAGCTGCGAGCGGGCGCGTGCGCACTCGGCCGCTGCTCAAACGAGACTCAGTTCGCGAGCCGTCGCTATAGTAAACTAAAACATTCACTGATAGAAAGCTGCGATTTCCTTTAGTAACAAAAGCAATTTTTAATTGATTTTTAAATCGAGAATATCCTACTATCATAATAAAAATATACCAGAAGTAAAATACATGTTCATGAGGCAAAAGTTTCTTTCACAGCTGCAACCGAACCAACGACTTCCTGATCGAATAGTAAGGCTATTACTATCAATGTCATTAGCATATCAAATAATTATAACGTACGCTATTTTTCTGAACAGATAAACTTTTGGTAAATTTCGTTACGCTTACAGAATAGGCAAGTAATAAGATATTTAAAAAAAACTTACACGTCTGTTATATATATATATATATATATATATATATATATATGTGTGTATTATCACAGTTTTTAGAAAGCGATTATGAAACGAATTAGCAGTTACATTGCAGACAATATACGAGCGCTTAGTTTATATAAATGGAGTATAATGTATTTTTGTTCGACTTGCAGATTCGAAGGTGAGCGTCGACACCGAAATAAATTTAACAGATAAAACCGTGGTTGTAATCAATCAAACGCATCTCGGACTGGAAGCTGAATTATATGTTAATTGACACACGTTGCAAACAAGCATTTCACTCTGTTATGGATTAGTTATCCGAATTTTATTTCTGACGTGTTTTTAACATTCAAATATATATTTATTTGTTAAGATGTTGTGGTGTAACTAGAATTGATAAGATTTAGACTGAGTATATCACAGGAAGTTTGAAAATAACGCCAGGGACAGAGATGTTGAGTAGGTTAGAATGATATGAGAAGAGATGAAAGCCATGTGAGTACAAAATTTGAAAGTATAAAGGTGGACGGATTAGGTGCAGAAGAAGACCGAAAGAGGTGTGGACGGATTGTGGGAAAAATGATATATGTATAAATAGTGTTAATACCGAAATGACACCTGACAGGGAAGAGTAGAAGAGGTGAACACGCTGTGCCGACTCTACTTAGGTGGGATATAGGTAAGAAGATAATAATCTTTTTAATAAGCAGAATTGTGCAAATCAAATCTAATCTCATGCCATAAACATTTATGGATTGTCTACAACTATACTCATAAAGAGAAAATATTTTCTTTTTTGTTTATGATGGATAAACTCAAAAAATACTTACCCGATTTTGAAACTTCTTTCATATAGATAAAGCTACATTATTACCGTTCAATATGTGTTGTATTTTATTTTCTAAAGTTATATTAATGCGAACGTAGACGCGAGTAAAAGCTAGTCTTAAAAAATAAAAAGCGCAGTTTCTCAAAATTTCAATAAGCCTATTATAAATCAATCTATCGTAATATTTTTTTTAGATCAGGACCAAGTGTCTCATATGTAAAACTTTTTTTTAATTGAACTTAGTACACTGTTGGCTTGACAGGCCTCTACAGTTTCAGCGGACTGTTACGTAAAACAAAGTATTGCAGTCCATCCAGTAGTTTTTGCATGATGCGCGCGATCTACATCATTTTATTTGTATTTATGAAATGTACTAATTCAATAATCAATAACAAACGCGTGCAGAACCGCAGGCGTAGCTACTAAAATGTAATTTACAAAGTTGAATAAAACGCGATCTCAATGCCAAGTTCAAATCATTGCCAACAATTCACAATGACTTTTAACAACATAGTACAGCTATTAGACATTCAATTCTTTATTACGGTGCCTGGTGAATAAAGTGGTCGGCTGTTAACTAAATATTTAAATACATAGAAAGACTAGGTAATATGTGCAACTTAGTTCTCGTGAATTTCTTTGTGCTTCATGGAAATTGATTTTATATTATCTCTGTTTAATTTTATTTTACTGCCAAGCTTTTATCGTAAACCGCAATGACATATAGCTTAAATGACAAAAAGGTCTCTCTACCTGCCAGTAAGAGTCTCATAAAATTGCTTCTGTAGTTTCATAGGTTAGCGTGGACAAAAAACATTTCAATTTAATGTATATGTATAGTTTAATTATTTTATTAAGTTGGAATCAGCATATGCAATCAAATAGAGAGTAAGTAAAAGTAATATGTGAAAAAAATGGAAGTGATATTTCTCAGTAGCTTGAGTTTGAATTGTGACTACACTAACTTTCACATTGTACGGTAATTTAAATGTTCAGGTAATATGACACTTAATCGGCGGTAATATGATCACCACCTTTTTACCCTTATCCCACATACGTAGGGTCGGCTTAACATGTTTTCCTCTTCCACTCTTCCCTGTCAGATGTCATCTCAGTATTCACAACTTATATACACATATCATTTTCCACACAATCTATCCATAACTTTTTTGATCTTGTTCTACTCCTATATCTATCCACCTTCACATTTAAAACTTTTCTAGTTACATGGCTTTCATCTCTCCTCATACCATGCTAATCTATTACCATTCCACTTTTGTGTCATATAGATAGATAGATAGATGTGTGATATAGATGAGAAATTTGTATTTACGCATACAATATTTTTTGGTTTTGTAGTACAATGGTGGTAACTTTACTGTTGAGTCGAAATGTGGTGTATTCGTTTTTCAAACATAACTGAATTTTTACAAGCTTTTTCTTCTTCGTGAAAATTGTTCATAGACTTACTCATATCTTGTGTGGGGGAAACGATTAAGACCTCGGAGAATGAAACCGTTTCTATTATTTTAACGAATCATTAACATGGAAAAACGGCTGTTAACAAGTGGCCTCTGTCCAAGAGACCAGAACAATATATACTTAGTATCATAAACCTTAAGCCTAATAACCTATTTATTGAAAAACGTTGTACAATACGCTACATCTCTTAGGAGCGGAAAACTATAGGTTAAAAGCATGCAGAACTGCGAATGAAATAACAGATCGAGCGGATCATTTAACGCGGTGAGGGTTATCAGGCGCAGTAGGCGAAATGACCGCATGAACTGAGCATTACCGAGTACTGTGAGTAAGGTACTATGCCGAACGACTCAGTCGCGCGGTTAGTTCACCAAACTTACTGAAGTGCATTGGTAGCGATTCAAGATTTTAGTAATTAAGCACAAGTGAAGTCACCGGGCGTAGATAGTATATATGGGAATCGCTGGCTTTATAGCAGATGATTTTCAAGTACTTAATACTTCCGATATAGTAGTAAAGTCGTTTGAAAGACGATTTATTACCACGTTAAATGTTACAACATAGTACTACTAACTTTTTAATAAATTTATGGCGATTTCGTACTGCAAATTTTATAACGAGAATTTATAGTAGGTACCTACATTTCTTACTTTCAAGATTGTCGTTGGTTTTTACTGCACAATGCTGATGATAAGTGTCAATTAACATATCAAGGACGATACTAATTGAAATAATTTACCTTGACCATAGTTATCAGCGTTGATAATTTGAAGGCAATACAAGTTCCTACAAATGGTAATGAAATAATTTTTTTATGAATACGTCTAAGTTAAATAGACAAGGTCGAGGTAGTATAAAGAATTTGTACAAATGGTTTGTGGTATATTTAGTTGTTACTTGAGAGATGATATTCTCATTGCTGTTGGTGTTTTTCGTAGTTTTTTATTAAAATCAATATATTAACATGGTTTTTGTGATAATCGGTATGAAATTGATCGATATGAATATGAATATCGATATATGTAGTAGTAGATATTTGAAAACGGGGCATATTTTTGCACCATTCATCACGCCTGAAACTCAACTATTAATTACAATTAACAAAAATAGCAATGGATAATAATAAACGCGTGTGAACCCGCGGGTACATGTGGTGTGTAAAATAAAAATAACATTGTCATTATACGCCTGCGCAATAATAATATTTTTGTTGTCTTTACTTCAGCTGTTAATGAGCTCGTTAAGACAAGGTTGAAGTTCTTTTGACATTAACATCTCTTGCACCAAGAAAAGTTGCAAGAAGTACGTCAGTTGCATTTGTACAAACAATTATTTATACGCTTACTAATGCGGTGTATTATAAGAGAGTGCTCGAATTTATTACATTTTATTATGTTACATTATTATTTCAGTCTTTATTCAATAACAATATAATTAAATTGTTTCATTAAGTCGCAATCAATTAACAAATTATTAAAACTAGCAATTTCCCACGGCTTGCACGCGTTTTCTATGCAGTAATATTATCGACTCCTTATTTTAAATCTATATATATATATGTATATATTCATACTCTTTTTCACTGTCCTAGGGATTAAATTTCCAAAAATCCTTCCTAAGTGCTCACCTAGAGCATAAAAGGAACCCGCATACAAAGTTTCACGGCCGTGACCCCATTAGTTTGGTCTGTACTAGGGGTGTGCGAATAATGCTTGAATCGAATTATTCTGTTCGATTCGCTATTGAATAATTCGTTAATTCGAATATTGGCACACCTCTGGTCTATACTATGATATGTCGATGGGTTATTCTGTTATATATATATATATACTTATATTTAAAATACGTTAATGATATTCAATTATTCTTTTAATGTTACATAATAGTTTTGACAACTAATAATGTGATTTGTTCTGTTTCTTCGTTCCTGTATATTCCACATCTATATCTAAAGTATTATATTATCTAACAGTATGTATAGTTTTGTGCATAGCGAGAATTGTGTGAATGATAACAAAACCTAAACACACATCTAATATTTTTTATTAAACAGTGATATTTCCACTTACCACCTATCACTTTTTGCATACTTGTTATCATTTGATCCACCAATGCACAGTAATTTGAAGCGAGTCGGTATGAAAATAAATACGATTAAACTTCAGTAAATCATATAATATATATATTATCGTCATTAAGGAAAGCACGTTTTTAACGATTGCAAACTGTCAGCCTACTTTACGCCATAATTTTTTTGTTCTGTGCCAGTCATGTTCACGTTATTTTTTATAATAAGATATGTGATCAGTATTGACACATCTTGTCTTTAGTTTTCCCATACTTCGCTTACCTTCTAGTCAAGCTCTGGCCAGCATAATGTGTTAAGACTATACCGTACACTGTTTGAAGTCAACCTTAGAACGTAAATTTCCTTCGGTGCTCGTTTTTATGCAATATCTATTACCAATGACAATTTCCAATAGCAAATAAATTACTATCACAGTTTACGTAATTGGTTAGAAGTAAAAAACAACTAAAAAAGATCTATAACAGATATAAGTGAGCGGAAACCGGATATGTTTAATCGTGTTCAAACACTTTCTACTTTATATATAGCATTTCTTTATTCTTTAAGTTTCAGCCAGAATTCGTTTTCAATATTTATATTTGTGTCTATAAGTGCTGCAAATATGTTGTAAATGCTTTTACAGAAGTTAGCATTTCCAGAGCTGCTTCTCAAACGAGGAGCACATTGATATGCGCCTCAAAACAATTATAAACACGGTAATACAAAACAGTCACTTCATTATCATTTGTCCGCGTTTCGGAATTAACCAGTGTATATCCTATCACCGATATGCTTGTAAAATTACATGATAGCGGTGACTGGCGACTCAATCTCTAAAGTTTTTAGTCACTACCTAGCTGCTTCTCTGTGCATTCACTAAAACTGACCATAACTACAATGCGTTGTCATAAACGTATATAAAACATAAAAGATAGCCATATCGAATTTCTTGCCGGTTCTTCTCGATGACCGGGTTCCTTTCCGTACCGGAGTGATGGTAGTTGTGACAAGTAAATATGCGGCTTCTTAGAGTCTATATTGAATACATTATAAGAAAAGTGACATCATTAATGTGTCATTGCCTAATGATGCTATTATATTTGATATTTCTCACATTTTTTGTATTTAACACTAAAACGAGTGACGATTATTTAAATGATATCAAATGTAAATATTATTTTATTAATTAGTATTATTAAAGTATGAAGAAATCTAGTAATTTCAATGTATAGAAAAAAACATACAAATAATACCGCGGTCACGGTCTAAAGCTATTCCATAATTTTCTGATATGCATGAAATTGTTTTCTCTCGTTGATTATTGACGTATGATGTATTGGCTAGATTCCTTTATAAATATGAGAGGTTTAAATAATATTATGTATATCGTCTAATTTGATTAAATCTCCTTTGTCCCTACATATTATAAAACAAAGTCGTCCGCCGCGTTTGTCTGTCTGTCGCTAATAATTATAAAAATACACGTTTGTATGTTTTATTTTATACGCTCGCGAAAAGTTCAGCAATTTGACTTAATATGTTGTACATTTAACTAAGTTATGGCAGAAGCTGGTAAAAGGATAAGCTTCGAACGGAGAATGAAGTCATATAGTTGGCGAGAAAACACAAGAAATTGTTTTATCTTTAGCTTACATAATGTGCAGCAATCTATCTTCCGGCGGTCACTAAAAACTCAATTCTAAAATTCATGGATTTCATATTTACGTACGTCATCAATTAATTAATATTCTCTATGAATTTAACGAATAACCAGATTTACGAAAGTGATACTGTTATTTATTTATTCATTTTTTTATAGTATGGTTTTACATTGTAAATATTGGTGTTTCATTCATAATGATCACGAACTAATGAAGTACCCTCTAACCGTACGGTTGCTATGAGAATCAAGTCTTAAAACGAGATATTATTATGTAATAATTATTCAAATAGTTATGTTGACAGAGATCATTATAAACCTGTGTAATAACTGATTATAATACATCGTATGAAGAATTCGTCAAGTCGAATAACAACAAAAAAGTTATGCTTAATTAGTAGTTCAAATTCATTAATTTATTGATAAATTAAAATGATATAATACATTGCTTTATTTTTATTATCTGTTGTCTAAATTGTTTCCTATATTCTAAGCAAACTATATATCTTAACCTGGCACTGAACATTTTTAAACACTAGTTGAATAATATAACACTGTTCTCTCCAACATATGTGAACACATACACATATGGTGTATATACATATTATATACGTACACATATGGAGGAAAGGTTTTCTTTATTTTCCCTTATTTTTGAATTGGGTTAGTCTAGATTAGTTTTACGAAAAATATGTTTGAACTCCTGAGCCACACATGTGTAACGGCACGAACTTTTATATGTATGAAATAGCTAACTTAGTTTGGGTTACGTAGATCCGCGGTGTTACAATCAAGGCCATAGCTCAAGCCGAGGTTCAACCACTTTGGTGCCCCTTGAGCTTGTTGTCAAGCTGCGAAGTTCCTTAAGAGCTCGTCTTATTAGTCCGGTGAAGCTGTGATGAAGCCAGTAGTGTAGTCATTTCGAAAAAAAAAAAAGATTTCTTACCTGAAACTACTGCACGGATGTATGACCCAATGCCCAGCCGCTTTCTGCCTGATGCGTTCTTTCATCAGTGCTTTTTTAGAACCGAATAGTTTCATAGCGAGCTTGTTATCGGTGGGCTGGAACAGCGCCTGCAGCTGGTTGCGCAGGAATCCTTGCTTGGCGTCGGAGGCCGGTGGGGCTGGCTCCACTGGCGTGCCGTATAGGGAAACATCGTCCAAACCACCAAAATGGACTTTGCCGGTGCCGCTGCCTTGCTTCAGCGACATATCGGCGTCGCCTGAAAACATACACAACGATTACCACGTGTTGATATTAGATTTTAATTATCTTCATTATTCATTCTAAAACAATCATAAAAGTCGTAATTGTTTAGTGGTATGGTCGGTGGAATATCAAACCGACGTCCGCAAGTTCGAACCTCGACATGTACCAACAATTTTTTTAGAATTCGCGTACATTTACTCATTTAAATTGGTGACACTCTCGGCTAACGGTGAAGGAAAACATCGTGAGGAAACTTGACCCTGAGAAATGTTCTCACTTATAACTGTAGATTTCTCAGAGTTTGAAATCGCCAATACATCGTGGTCTGGCGTGGTGATTATGCCGATACCTTTCTCCGGGAAGAGGCCTACGGCCGTGCAGTGGGCCTCTTACAGGCTGATGAAGATGACAATCATCTGATTGTGCAGTTGTCAAGACTAGCGTATATACTATGGCTTTTTACTATGTCATCTGTTTTTGCAAAATCTGTTGCCAAGGCGAGCTTTGGCAGTTGCAATTAAGAGCCAGTTCTCCTCCAAATGTAGCATGTTACCATCTTAATGCGAAATTTTTATTTAATATCATGCGAAATTGTGGTCAAACACTAAACCTATAACGCATAAAAGAAGAGTTTAACAACAATACAGTTATCCGTGTAAACCAATCAAGACACAGCCGCCAACAAAATCATTTTGACATTGACAACCCAGTCATTTAGTTAATTTCAAAATTGGAGCCTTATTGTGATATCCCTTAATAGGTAGGTTTAATAATAGACAGCATGCAAACACTGTGATGTTAGAAAAATATGTCTCTAAACGATTCAATATGAGAAGCGAACATAGTTGCGAACACAGTTTATGTTCGGATGGCATTAATAAACCAATAAACTATATAATTTTTAATTATTGATATTTGATGCACGAATCAATATAATTTATATATAATATGGTGGCAAACGTACAATTAATATGTTGCAATAACGACACAGTGAGTAATGCACTTATACAACATTACGTTTAATCCACATTAAACAGAAATAAAAGTTACTGTGAGATTGTGTTTAAAGTGACGCGTACATCACTGTTCTTTAGTAAATACATCATTACACTTTTAAAATGTCAAAAAATAAATGAATACATGGAATGTGAAGTTATTCATGATTGTGACACAAGAAAAACTGTTGGGTACGTTCATTACAACTGATAAAACATACGATTAAACAATAAAACCATTGGAATTTCATTGATTCAAGTGTTAGTTAGAGAACGCCAATCAGTAGTTTTTACCTAGAGATAGAACTTTAACATTAAAATCACCTTTTATTCTTCAACAAGGATGAAATACTTTCAATGATTTCAGCAGAGTCTAGTCTTACCGTGTCTTTCATCTAAAGCCATTTGCATCGAAATCTATAAAATCTAGACTTTAGATGGAGTTTAAAATGCCTGAGTAGCATAGTGGGCGAAAAACACATTGTTAACGTCTGATAAATTTGGACTAAGTGTGACGTCATTGATACAATTTAAATTTAATTCGAATAAACATTTTGCATCAATGTGGGTCGTATAACTACAAGTTTATAATTGACTGCTTCTTCTGGAATAACATTATAGTTAACTAAATATCGAGAGACTTTAATTAAACACCAAGATCTATTTAAAAAATATATTGTTAATAAAGCTAACGCAGCGTGTGTAGATGCGGACAGTTGGTTCTCTGAAGTCAGTGCTGAAATTGACTTTACTGCGATTGGCAAACACGTGCCGAGTATGGCACGTGATTCAATGATCTACTTTTAAATGCTTTTATTGGATTAATTACATACGTTGGGAAAAATTGTACGTCTTAAAAATCTGCAGCATCTTGAAGGATTTGCTTTTGGTTTAATCGAGAGGTTTCAATTTCAAACGTTTACCTAATAACTATTTCTTATTATATGGCCACTCCATATAATAATTGTAATTATAAATGAGATTTGTTGCATAATAGTATTAACTGTCGTCACAGATATAGAATGTATGCATTTAAAAAAAAAATGACTTTTTTAATTTTGAGTTATAAAAAAATGGAAAAGATAAAAGCCTTCTTCATGTAAAAACACTTAGTTGTACGTGCCCTTACCGCACTAAATAATATGAAGGTACGAATATGTTTTTCACTTTCATATACTGAGCTAACCACAGCTCATATGCCATAGCTCGATTTGCAACATTCAAGGCGATAGTCCAAGTCGAGATTCGACCACTTTGACATCCTTGAGCTATTTGCCGTTAGTCTGAGTGCGTTTAACGCTCACCTAACAAGTCCAGTGGAGCTATGAAGTGTGGCCTGACGGATAAAACCGGGTAAAAGCCAATTTTCATGGTGGTTGGCCAAATGCTGGTATTTAACTTTTTTTTTTATATTATAGGGGGCAAACGAACAGGTGGGTCATCTGAGGGTAAGTGATCACCACCGTCCATAGACACTAGCAATACCAGGGGAGTCGCTAGTGCGTTGCCGGCCTTTTAATATATGCAAGCACTGTTACTTCACGTCGGTTTTCTGTGAGCGGGTGGTACTACCCCGGGCGAGCCGACCCATTCATGCTGAAACCAGTGATAGCTTCAGCGTAGCTCTACCACCTACAAAAACAGACAATACGCCTAATGTAATAATGAGGATGAAACATTTTGTAATAATATGGCCATAGTATCGTTACCATGTTTCTTATGAATACAGCAGTCTCCTAACAGTTTTAATCGGTTGTCTCACATAGTGATTATTTATATATATAGTGATTCATTTCCTCGAAGTAGTACAATACACCTTGTATACCTAAATACTTAGTCATTAATGTAATCACTACTCTGTGACTTACCTTTAGGCATTTTGCTTTTTTTAATTACTCCCTCGTAAAACGTGACCTTTATGGTTGTTAGTGGTTAGTTGTGAACATAATATCCACGTTGTTCGAGCAGTTTACAAGACATCACATATTACACACAAATTAATTAACAACACACTACGACATAAACAATGGCGCAGCAAGACGAGTTTTATTTACACTTATATATTTTTATTTAAAGTTTCATTCATTTATATGTACATAATTTGACTATAAAGTAATATTTTTGGCTTATGTTTGACTGAAATTGGAACACGGTTAATAAAGTGGCAGGTGATTTCGATCGTGTAAAATATAACAAACAAGCGACTGGCAAAGTATGCGCGTAAATTGGTTTGACGTTTTCTATCAGCAGTTATTTTAACTGATACTTATACCATTTTGGGCAATATCCCGTTAATAAAGTGTATTGGGGGCAGTTAAGGTGCAATTTAACAGAGCGTAAGTGCAAATTGTATCTCAGAATAGAACAGAAGACGTCCCCGACAATTACCGGCCAATTGAGACAAAAGGATAATGTTTGGCCGCCGTGTCAAGGTCATCGCGTTTTATTCATTCAATTGTAAAATAAAAATTGACATGATAGATTCTTTTAATGTAAAATGCGTATCAAATTCTATAACATTTCTGTTTACAACATAGAATTATTGAAAGAATGCATAACGGGCACGATTGTTAAGTCAAGTCATAGTGTATTGGCAAGACAAGTTCTACTCTGACAAATTTTACTAACATCCTTGGTTCTACAATATATTGTTTGAATTGAAATACAAATTAAATTTAATTACAATATAAAACAACTGTTATGATACGTTTGTTTTATTTTAATTATGCGTTAAATAATATACTATTTTTGTTTACAACTGATAGAATTGTTGATTAAGCTGTGTGTTTGAATAAAATGCATAGCGGAGCCGATTGTTAGTAAGGACAAACTAAGTCATAGCGTATATTGGCAATACAAGTTTTTCTAAAAGATTTTAATAACATTATTGACTCTACATATTTTTTAAACTGAACAACGTATCTTCTTAATGCAATTTTATTGTTCTAACTCGACTTTTTACTGTATTGAATAATTTTCGCAAATTAAAGAACAATATTAAATTTTAATTAGTATTTCTATAATTTATTATATTATGTAAATATGTTAACATTGTTCCGTGTAATATTTAATGAGATAATGGCCTTGATTTGGCGAAATAAGTTATTTATTTATTTCTGAAAAAAAAAATGTTTAATCGGATATATTTATACCAATTCAATTGATAAAGTTGTTATTTATACATAATTAATTACGACTACTACAAATGTACAATATTTCGTTTCGTTATTTTGTAATATGTACATAAGAACACTATGAGGAAAAAGGGATATTAATCCACTTACCTATTAAAATTAATAAGTATTATATTGACAACGTTTGAACTCGTATTTATTGGAAACTTTATGAAAGCATAAAGCAATTCTCGAGTATATACTTTTCTAACGTATAATGTTGCAATTTTTCTCGAGGGGTAACTTATTATTAACGTGTCTAATTTAATGTTTGTAAGAATAATATCATAGCCCTAAGTGCCTTTTAACGTATATTGAAGTATAGAACAATATTTGCAACATGTGTAAATATAATATGTTCCATACGGTGACACGTTGATTTAAATTGTTTGTTGTGTTTTTGCTTTAACGTTTAAATATAAATAAAATTAACACTAAATAATCTGATTTTGTTACTGATCTCTGCTTCTAAGTGACATTATAGAAAGTCGCATTGAGGACGAGTGGTTATTGTGCTACATTGAAGACATCGTTCGCTCGTCGGATCACTTCCGTCAAAACTGATTCTTATAGAACTTGATTTATTTTATCGTATAAACATAACTAAAAAATCTTCACAACGGAATAAAAACATTGTTTTGTTTTGTTTGCATCATTGTTGATAAGCTGAAACCGTTTCATACCGGTATAATATACTTATCGCTTAATTTTAGAAGCGCGTACCACGGAATAGCCGCCAGTACTTACTTTCGCGGCTGGCGAGTCCACATGTGTATTTCACAACACTACGAAACAAGTAGTTGGTGAACCTGGCACAACACATGGCGAATGTTAATTTTCAAAATGTAATCAATGGATAAATATTGTCATTTTTGTGGTAAAACGGCGCGGGCGGCGACGATTTGCGAAGGAGAAACGAGCGCGACTGATCGCCGCACATAGCTCTATACAATTGACCGACTAGTGGTGGCAGGGCTCCGATCAACACCGATGAGATACGTATACAAGCCACAACGCAACCCGAAATAATATACACTAGGAGCTTATAACACTGGCGCATACAAAGAACGAACTGTGCGGCCAACCGAGCGCACACTCGAACAAGTACTGATATTTTTTTCCATTACAGAGACCAATTAATGTCAATGACTGACGAAACCAGAAGCAGATCACTGCTGTTTCTCAGTCAATAATCACTTGTTTCTATATGTGCATAGCTCTACGTGTTATGTTCCTTTGGAATAGAGAGTTACCAACTGATGTACAGATAAAAAGAGAGACATTTAATTTTAAGAAACATGCAATATTCGTAAGTTTATGATGGATAAAACATGTTGAGAAACAATTGAGAAGTTTGGCGTCTGCCAAATTCTCCGCTCGTGGGCGCCAGTTTGTCTGATATTAAAGTATTGGAAGGTGTTTGGTTATCGCTTTACCATCAATTACCTAGCCGTTTTTTCTGTCATTGACAGTATTTTAAACTCGACTCTGTGTGATCTTATGTTTTTTTTTTTCATTTAAATAAGTAAAGAACCGATTATAATTATTTGCTTGATTTCTGATACCTATTTAATATTAGTCTGAGATATTAGAATTATTGGTTCAAATTCAAGTCTATGTCCAATACTCTCGACGACTAATTAATCGTGCTTTAATATATTCATGAGATACTTAAAAAATATGAACATTAATTAAATAAAGTTGGCAAAAATTTAACCAATTTAACAAAACTTTCCATATTTTATGTAAATAAATAAATAAATGTTAGGATGATTTCATACAAGGAAATGTAATTACAAACCATGAATAGATTGTACTATGGCAATCAAACAGCTTATGAAAATATATAACACTAATAGCGCAGAACTAACAATTATATTTCTCACAAAAAGTCAGTTATACGAGTACGGTGCTCGAATCCGAGATCATCTCGGCTCGATAACCATACTATTGACTGTACCACTACTACCACTAGGCTATGTGGCTTTTCAAAACAATACAAATTCGAAAAGTTTCTTCACATACTCGCTAGCTAACCACAATCTACAACAAACCTTAGCTTTTGTGTAAGCCCCTTTTAAGCTAAACGTAGACAAGTAACTAATAGTGTGTTTCGTTATGCTACAATAAGAAAATGATTTAAGTAAATACTTATAAACGTAGCCTATGAAAGCTTGAAACGATGGTAAGACGATGGAAGATGGAATATATTTTTATAAATTACAATCATCATCGTTTAGGAACTTCAGTTTTATACGTAAAAGAACAACAAATGTGACTGTACTTAAGAACCACGTTGTTAATCTGGGTTTAGCGTATTGCAAACAGTGATAAAGTCACTATACTTGAGTTCTGATTGTGAAAAACACTGTACAAGCTCTTTTTATAATTGTCTGGTAAAATAACTGACATAACGGTGAACACCACGCGTTATTAATTAACTATGAATACCACGGATAAAGCCTATGCATTGGGTAGTCTGGTGGAACTGTAACGGCCTTGCCAGGCTAACAGTGTAGGTCAGTTCGAAAAAATAAAAAGCCTATACGTTGGATTGATTTTACAACTATTATTGCATCACATCTGGTTAAATGTAAACTAGATTACTAAACACCAATAGTTAGTGGAAATATGTTCGAAACGCATGCACTATAAGTTCAAATGTCATCGCTCTCGCTGTCAGTTCTCACCAAGTGTACGAAATGTAAATATAATGAAAATATCGTTAAATATGTGATTATAAATAGTTAATCAAGGATTGTTAATTCAGAAAAAAAAGATTACTAATTCAACGTTACGTCTATAATTGTAATATATCGTTTTAAACGTATCAGAAATGACGCGGCCTTGTATATAAATTTTTCGTTATTATTTATTTTTAAATAAAATCATACATATTTATATTCTACTAGTTACGTAATTTGTTTTTACTAAATAAAATGTTTTTATTTGTTTCTAATAAAAATACGTCGAAAAAATTTACACACAAAAAAAAAAAGAAAGTTTCAATAGATTTTAACCGTCTTGAACCGAGTCAAAAGTACTAACGACGATATTAAATATTACGAATAAAAGTTTGAATAAATAACATATATAAATTATATGTAACATAATTTATATTGTCAAAAGTCACTGTTTATTAACTAACTTTATGGTGTGTTTCAAAGACGAGCGTAACTTTCGTTTGAAGGTAAAAATTCACTCTTGAAAAATTCTCATAACGCGCCAAAAAAGTATAATAATTGCAATAAAAGGATTATTAAATAAATACATATTCGTTTACATATAATAGACCAATAAAACTGATCTTATAAAAAAATAGTACACTATCTAGACGTCTCTAATTATTATATAGTACAATTAAACGAAACTGTTGTAATATTTAGACTGCTTTAAATAACAAGGCCATGATGGGTTCTTCATAATATAAGATATATAAGACAATAATTACGTGTCGAACAATAAAATGATTTAAATTAGTTGAATAATTTAATGCTTCACAGTGCGTGAAGAATTAACTATCATATCCAAGTATTCAACAATGACTCATAATTAGAATATTCTATACAGATGTAAATAACTCACTGTCTATGATAGAAATAAACCCGGGATGAAATAGGTACGCAGCGATAAATAAAGGTCGCCGAGCAGATCTTTGAGGACGCAACGATTCTACACATTTTCTAAATAAATCTCTACATATTATAAGACAAAGTCGTCCGCCGCGTCTGTCTGTTTGTCTGTATGTTCGCTCGATAAACTGAAAAACTACTGAACGGATTGTAATTGCGGTCTTCACCAATAGATAAGAGTAATTGACGAAGCAGGTTTAGGTATATGATTTGTCAAAGTTTTGTGTAAATTGGTTGAAATATAATGATAATTTCGGAATAAGGCAAGTCGCCTGGGAGCTTTCGTCGAAAACGCTGCCTAATTAATCCCTTTGAGATATAACAAAACATTGCATAATGAGATATTTCTCTTTTATAATCTACAAAAAAGTCTACGATGGCATATACGTATCTTTTAAGTTCTTTTATAACAGCTTACTATACCCACCTATCTACTAAAAATGGTCACATATACTTGGGAGGTTATTAAGACGGATACAGTATTAATCCTTATTAAATTAAATACATTAGTTACCTTAAGCATTTCATGCACATAAGTATAATTTTTTAATTATTAGCGCAGGACAACATCCGCCCGGCCTGCTAGTACTTTATAATTTGTAACGCGAAATGTTTACAAATTTTACGGAATTTCCCACATACCAATCAAACAGGAAATTAAGAACAGACACTTCTTTAATAAATAACGCTATGTGTATTAAATGCGAACGCAAATTTGTATGTTACGCTTTTAAACCTTAACTAATTAATAGACCATCAGGAAATTTTGTATACACGTAGTCAGTGGTACAGAAAAGAACCTTTTATATAGAAAAAAGTGCAGTTCCCCAGGGATAAGTTAAGCTAAGTAAAGCTAGTTGTATATACAGTTCAGGAGCTTAGTCAAAAGTATAACAACCCTATTTACTATTTATTGTAGTGAAAACTGAGAATTAATGAATAATAATCATTTTACCGACTTTATATAAATTTCTTAAATTTAAGAATTATTGCTTCGTTCCTATAAAAAAGTGTAATGATTTGTAGTCTAAATAATCTTTTCAAAGGTCTTTTTATATGGCAGTAAGAGTCCCTTTTGAATCGTTTCAGCCGTTTCGAAGATTAACAACATACATATCAATTCTATTTACAGATAGAAGTATTTTTATCGGAACTATGAAGTATTTCTATTAGTGTTGAAATTAATAACACAATCACTTTTAACTATAATACGAAGCACTGTCCTTCACTTAAATGGCATCGTTCAAATGATAGTAGTTTCTGATGAGAATGTTGATTGATGTTTGGCATTTGAAGCCGTAGTAAAATATTACTCCGTGTTTAGAGCTTGAGTTTCATTGATTAAGTAGAAGTGCATAAGTATTTTAAGCAGTCATGTAGTTATGGTTAAAAATTGCGAACCTGCAAACAGATTGTTATCATTAATATTTTATTACATAAACTAGTTGATATCCGCAAGTTCATCTGTTTTGTCCTACGCATGCGTAATACATCGCTTGCCCCATTTCAAGGTAAGATATGAGCACCGCTGAACCCGTGGCGTTTTTAAAATTCGTAATTTCTTCAAACTTTTATAACTTTATTTTGAATTAAGTTATTGCGATATTTTAAAATAAGGATCGAATGAAATAAAAATAAACTGTTCGACATTAGTCCGTTACTTTTAGCATGATACGCGTACATTTTGTTTATGTAATTATCATATTATTATTGGATAAATATTAAAGACATGAGTAGATAGTTTTGCAAAAATGACAACACAGACTTATGAAGTATTTATGTATTTTTTTTCAAAACCGAGTACATTTTAAATATAGATAACATTGTATTAAAATCCAGAATATATAAATAAATAATAAACATTATATAACTTCCTTACTGTGATCTATTATCTACATTTTATTATAGTTTTAAGATTGAAAAGATAAACAATTTTATTTTAATTACATACTTTTAAATTAATGAATAAAGAGAATATTCTTAAAGGACAATATTGAAGGTTTATATTACTTTACTACAATATCTTCGCCTGCAGTTCTGCACGTGTTTTGTTATTCTCCGAGTTTAGACATCTAAAAAAAAACGCCTTTTTTCTCAAAACCTGCAGTGAAATATTTTCGTGGTAGTAAGGAAAGACTGCCTGTGAAAACTGGAGCTTTAAACATTAATATTTAGAGGTCGCGCTTTGGAGATTTGAATTTAACATACAAAAAACACATTTTTTTTAATTATTGCTTACAGATCGAATTCTAATAAGCGATATATGATTTTATAGGAAACTGTCGCGAGGTGTACCTGCATGTGTGCCTCACGAATTCAAACAGTACCAAGGATATACCAACATCGATTTTTATAGATCGTTTTACTGACAACAATTTAATAATACTATCAATTTATAGTCACGTATTTAGAATTAGTTAAGAGTAATATAGATTATATTCAATTTATTTACACAAATTAACATGATCATCAAGCTTTGGTATAAAAATATAAACGGATGCTTACAAACTTTCAAGTATATAATATCTTACGTGACCTTACGAAACATTTTTTTATGTTGTGTATATTATACATCATCGCACACGAGGTTTTGACATTTAACGTCTGCACTTTAGCATTAAGTATACATTTTTTCATTGTAATTAGCTTCGTGAAAGATATAAATTATAGTTCAAAGAAACTTGATTGCAAGAGCACGCGGAAGGTATGTTCCATTTGGCCCAAACCCATAATGCACGTTGGTTACAAAGTGGGTCGTGATTTCAGACTATAATCGTGTATCAAATGTTATGTTTTATTTATCTATTTGTTGAGTTTCATTTGCTAATAATAATATAATCATATGCACTATTAATAAAACTAATTTAAAGTTTTAGCTTCGATATTGTAGTGAAAAATTAATATACTTATGAAAACCTATTCGTTGTTAGTTTTATGTATAAATGTATTTAAAATAAAATTTAGTAAAATTTTTAAATTGGTATCGGTTTTAAAGTATTACACGATTTATGTTACAATAATTGATTTAATAAAATCAAATATTAGCAATTTAAATATGACAATAAGTTTGCATAACATTTAATAATTAACACAAGATGACCGTATAATTCAAACAAAACATACGTCTCGTTTTTGTCTCGTTTTCTCGTGGTAATATTTTTGTTACTCTAGAAATCATGATACCTTGTTAGCCAAATTGCAACTAACAAAAAAGAGGATACACGCTAAATCCTCTGTCATTATTAAATAAACAGCAGTATAGAGTTACAAACAATTGTCTGGATTGTTTTTAACGAACTGATTTTACTGTGGTATATTTTACCTTTATTCCTGATATTCGTATTTAGGCTTGATCTATGAAAATACATTATACAATATAGCGATTATTTTAACGGTTACGGATAATTCATAGTGGTCTAAGTATTTGATCAAAAGTTAGAATCCAATTACAACAATGATTCTTACGGGTCATATATATTACACAGCAATATTAAACATTGGGTCTAGAAGAATACAGTTTTGCACAGAGATTATTTATGAAACTTAGATGAAGACTAGGAAAGGTCTTTTGAAAATTTATCCTCTAAGGGGGTTACGATTAGAATGATTACTGCAATACTGCCGGTCGAGAAAATCTCATCAACACGATAGCTTAATATATAATTTTGGATTATTTCTTCCATCTACTACGTGCAAAAGTTTATTGCTAAGATCTTAACAAGCGGTTCTCATCCGTGCCTAACACGTTTTCGGATCCTTATATAAATTATGATTTTCAATTAATTATTCCCATAAAAACAATGGAACAAATTTCGTATACAAAATAATTATATAGATAGACTTTTTTACTTATGTTACATTTTATCATTAGTAATCCGACCCTATGAAAAAGAGTAAAGATATGCGTATACAATACTCTGAAGTCCTCTATCCGACAAGGAAAGTTCCGTCAAACTCGGTTAAGCCGTCTCGGAGGTTAACCCGGACAAACAAATAGACACTTGAAGTATATATGTATGACGATTTTTTGTGACACATATAGCCTTGTATATAAGTAAATTTTGTATATGTTATTAAATATTGGCCTTGTAGAATAATGTATTCTTTGAGTGAAAAATGAATTTTAAACGAATTAAAATTCCGTGTACCGTCTACTGTAATCTATACCGTATTGTATATTTTATCTAATATATTATAAATGCAAATGTGTTTGTTTGTTGCGCTTTCACGTCTTAATTTCTCAACCGATTTCCGAACCGAAAAAGGATGTAGGGAGAGTACTTTTCATCTAATCTATAATAATTACAGTCAAATTTATAATAACACAAGCGACGCCGCAAGCAATAGCTAGTATGTTATAATTCTTAATTAGTGAGTATATAATGATAAATACAATAAGGTTAAAATACAAATAATACACTACTTATTGTTTCAGTACAATTAGAAGTAAGTAGTATATTGATACTATTGAGCCCAATTCATATTGGTTCATTATAATTCAGTGTGTAGAAAAAATCACAATGTTACAAAAGTCACCGGAAAAATGAAATAGTATAATATTTGTATTAACATTAGAATAGATTCGCTGTATGTAATGAAATTAGCTTCAAACACATCGGTTTCTTTTAGTGAAACAAAACAAGTTCACGGTACATTTATCTATTTTCTATTTAGATGTCATGGACACTTGTATGTTACATAAAATGTTGTACACAATGTTGCTATGCCACTTGTGTCGTCATTAAATATAATAACACTCGATTTAACAACAAACTCCTTAAAACGTCGAAATTACTTGACTTTGGTCGGTTTACCGTATTTTCTATACAACGGTACACTCTATATAACATCACATTCATTCTAAATAACGGCAACAATACGGTATTATTAAACATTGAGCAGTATTATCAAAATCGCCAAAATTACTAAGAAATGGATAATAGTAGGTACGTTGTTTTGTTTATTGTGTGATTAAAGGTATTTGGTATAAAACAATACAGTGTCAGCCTCTTCATATATTTTGGTTTAACAAATGCAATTTAAATCGACAATATGTCAAAATAGCGTTAAGACTTCGTTCGGGGCACTATCCATCGGGAAGTTTTGCATATCTAATGAAGAAAACGGAGTCACCAAACTGTAATTTATGTGGCAAAATTGATGATGTGCATCACTTAATGATGGAGTGTGCCAAAAATAGCATTGAAAGAGAGTCGTTGATGAGTATTATGAATGTTAATTGCCAAGACATCGGTATTTGTCACAGCATTTTGGCAGAACCCTGTTCGGAAGAAGCAAAGATGTTGTATGACTTTGTAATAATATCTCATCAACGACTCTCCTGTTGAAGCTCGAAAGAATGGGGAACAATGGGGCCGATATATTCAATAGAATAAAAGCTCCTAAATATAACATAAAAAAAAAAAACTTGCACGTGTTTAACTCTGCCGCTAGGCTATCGTTGTGTTATTATAAGATCTAAGTAAAATACATAAAATAAATAAAATTGAGCTACTGGGGCAACAAAAAACAGACTATAAGTTACAAGCGATGTTATTAAGTTGTTTTTAGTTTGTAAAATTTGCACGTTACAATTGTAAATAAATGTTAGAACTGTAAAATAATATCAATTTTGTGTTCATTCCCATTACAACAACTCTCTATAACGCCAAAAAATTCACAGCTCCTTCAGTGATCTTATATAGAGTTTACACGGTATAAGAAGGTAGGTATTTTTCAGAAGAAGTTTGAAAATAGCACCAGTGACAAAGACGTTGAGGGGTAATAGGTTAGCAAGCTACTGCCCGCAAGGTACTGTCCGCAAGGTATGGGCATATTAGGAGAAGAGATGAAAGTCATGTAACAAGAAAAGTTTCGAGCTTGAAAGTGAATGGATAAAGGAGTAGACGAAGACCGAAGGAGATGTAGATGGATTGTCTGAAGAGCGCCGGAGGCCCACATATATTAAAAGGCCGGCAACGTACTTGCGACTCCCCTGGTGTTGCTAGTGTCTATGGACGGCGGTGATCACTTACCATCAGGTGACCCACCTGTTCATTTGCCCCCTATGATATAATAAAAAAAAAGTGATATGTGTATAAAAGGTGTACACTGTTATGTGTATTACTGTGTGTATGCTGAGATGACATCTGACAAGGGAGAATGGAAAAGGAAAACATGTTGTGCTGACCTTACTTAGGTGGGATAAAGGTAAGATATTGATGCTGGTGTAATGAGTATCTCTTATATAGAAACCGTTCACGAACGTGACTTAAATAAAAACGGCTTCGCCAATCTATATGATTTTTTTACTCAATAAGGCTTCCATCGTTCCTCGATTGAGAAGATACATTAATCGTTAATATACTTTTAGAAATTGTATAAAGTAACATGTGTTTATTTTTCATTTCCAGTGAAATAATTACTGTATAGAAACGCGTGCGAAGTCGCGGGCAGTTGCTAGTTAAAGAGATTACTCATCACATTTCGCCTTTATAATTATTACAGTTTTAATCCAACTTAGATAATAATTAAAACGAGCTTATGTTCTTCACGTTTTTGCTACATAAGGAACTGTTTGAAAACTTCGTGAAGAGTACACATTTGTTGTTACGCTAACTCTCGAGAATGAATGGCGGAAGATACTTATAAGTAATTTGCAATAGGTCTCTAGTCATATTTCTTTAAATACCTTACAAATAAATTGTAATTTAAGATATGCCAAATAATAGTTAACATTTAAAAATAATTTGGATCAATATTTAAGTTGTACATAAAGAAACCATTAATATATAGTCATGTCCTAAACTTGTTTGAAAATTAAGACCTAACGATATCCTTGTAAGTTGTTTTTTCGGGACTGACTAACGATATTGGCCTGACGGGCCTTTACAGCGTCACCGGACTATTACTACAATACGAATTGCCGCTATGTCGGGGTAAAATTTATTTTGCTTACTAAAAGCAACAATTTTGGGCGAAAATAACGATACGATAAATTCGTATCTACAACTTCATACATAAAATTATAATTTATTTAATATGACGTTAAATGTATGAAAATTTCATTGTAAATACGAACACGGCCAAAGATATAACTATTCCTTGAATGTCTTTTCGTTTGACGTAAAACCATAAAAGAAAATATAAACAAGTCGTCAAGCAAGCAACCGTTTATAAAGAAAAGATGCGGATATATAACGCCCACTGCCAACAGTAAAATAGCAGACAAATTATTTTTCATACGTTATTTTTCACGACTTAACACAATAGTATATGTAATAACTATATCATTCATACAGTATCACTCTTAATGCATAATCAAAGGTTCATTGGTAGACTACTCATTAGTATACTTGCAATGAAAAACAAAACAAAAACAGTTATCGATTTTAATACTTTACAAATTATTATGTTTATTTTCCTTATAGTTTAGTTGTAATAAGAATATTTAAGATAACTGCTATGTTGATGTGTTAAAAGTTTAAAATGCATTTTTACTGGCAAAAAAGTACACAGCTGTTCTTATTAGAAAACATCTAAGTTTGTATGCAAAGTACTTTTCAGTTCTATTTGAAATAAGCGTCGTAAAGTTTGGATGCCAGGGTAACCCAAATAAATACCTCACGTCTAACAATATTATACACAGATGATGGTTTTTAATCTTTTTAAATCTCTGATATAATTCACGTAACACGTTTTAAAACTCCATAGTCTCTAGTCTTCCTTGTTCGTGGAAATGCTAATTGTCGATTTTAGCCGTTATTAAAATTACTTTTATTAATTAATGAATCATTACAGAGTCTGTGCAGAAATATTAGATGTGCCCGCGGTTCTGCCTACGTTTTTATTTTATATTTTTATTACATTACATTATTGTAATGTATTTTTATACATTATTATGTATGTATTTAATAGAAAGAAAATATTTTGAGTACCGCTGCAAAATGTTTTGAAATTATGCGTTCTAAGATCTACGCATACCGATTTTTATAGCAATTGATTGAACTGTACAGAAGTAGATATGCTGTGATTTAAACACGGCGAATTTACACAATATGTATTTTGCTACGACTAAAATATTTATTACAATTAGAAGTAATAGCAAAACGCGTGTGGAGGCACGAATACAGCTAGTAGATTATAGATAAGTAGCTTTTGACCACAACATCGCTCGCATTTTGTTTGGGTGCAAGGTATCCTATTTTCTTTTCTGTACCCTTGATATTATGTATGCTAAATTTCGTGATAATCTGTTGAGTATTTAAGGTATGAGAGCGTAACAAACAAATACATTCGCATTTATAGTATTAAAGTGAAATGCTATAGTTACTACTGATTATTATTCAGCATATTATTTCAATTCTCTTTCGAACTATGTATATGTTTAGTTACTATTTTTGTAACAAGTTTCTTTCTTTGTTCTTTCAGTGTGAAGAGTGTAGCTTTTTAATTTTTGAGGTCTTTTAAGAAAGTGCGTTCTATTCAACAGTAACTATTCGAACCTATTTTATGACGTTTTCGTCACAGTCTGTAATTTATTTTTGTTGAGGGTTTGTTCAAAAAGAACATGCCACTCTCATCCATACACCCACAACAATTTGAAACAAATGAGACTTCGTTCCGGACATATTCCACTTAACAAGTTTGCCAGTTTAATGAAAAAAATACAATCACCTCTGTGCACTGAGTGTAACAGATTAGAGGATGTCTACCACGTTATTGTGGAATGTGTCCGTAATGAGGTAGAAAGGCGAGAGTACTGCTTAACAGTACATAAGGATTTGCGTGGCGTTGGCGTCTGTAACAGCATTTTGGCTGCACCTTTGTCGGATGAAGCCAGGATGCTGTACAGGTTAGTCAACGTCGCTGTTAATAGAAGATAAATTTATTATATGTGTGTAGTTAGTATATGCCTTCCAATAAGGGTGGCATGGTCGTTTTGCGACCAAACCCTTTAATAAAATAAAGAATTAAAAAAAAAAACATATTACAAACGAAAAGAATAGCAGTAAAGAAATTACAAAAAAAAATAGAAACTTGCAATTACTTTCAATTGCTTGGATAACCTATATTTATGAACAATAAAAGTAAAGGGTATTCTAAAAATTAAATTTTTGTTTGTAAGTAGTACCGCTAGTTCAGGTAATATTTTCATTTGATGAACTCTTTGCAAACGATTGCAATAAGGAGGCATGTTTGTTACCTCAGAATTTCGTCACTCTCACTAATACTATCATCTACCGGCGGACTGTTATGGTTTCTAACCTTTGTGATATCACCGAAAGATAATTAATTATGTCTATGTATAAAAGAATAACTGACTGACTGACAGACATATCAATTCTCAGCCTAAACTAATGGGGCGAGGGCCGTGAAATACATGCTGGTTTCTTTTACACTGTAAGTGATTACTGCAGAAGGATTATTGGAAATTCAACCCTAAAAGTGGTGAAAAACGGGATAAAAATACGGAATTTTTCGGCCAGTCAGTCAACTATAATTTTTAAAGAAAAACAAAGAGTCGTTAATGATTATTGCATAGAAAATGCGTGCGAAACCGTAACCAGGCGAAGACAAAACAGTTCCGTACCTTTTCTTCTCTGCTTGTCAACAGTTTTTTTTTTTATTGAATACCTATTGACGAGTTTTAGTATTAGTAATGATAAAAAAACAATTGGGAAACGTTTTTATTGTTACCCTTGATGTATTAAGGCCTTTATTTATGAGTATCTATTCGTCGTATTTCACATTTACAATTTGTAAGCTTACAATTATTATACACTTATTGGCAAAAAACGTCCGCAATATTATAATTGTCAAAATGAATATGAGTTATGGTCGAATTTCGATCACTAGGCAACACCTAGTTAAAGAAATGCATTCTGTAGAGCAGTGGTTTTTAACCTTTTTCATGACACGACCCTCTTATTATGTAAAATTGTTTTGCGACAACCCCTACCCTTCGGTGCTTGTAACCTGTATTTTGTAATGTTACAAATATCAAATTCTTACAAAAAAATATCTATTTTCATGGTTAGGTCGATATAATTAAATCAATAAAATGTGAGTGTAACTCTTAAATGTGTCTGTTTTATTTTTGTAAATTTGTATTAATGTACAATGAATGGCCTTTAATTTTATTAAATTATTTTTTCAAATTTGTTTTTTTTTCTTTATTGTTACTAAATGTTTTTCTTTATATTCCTTTAATTGTCATCTCCCCATGGTCTTTGCTACCGCCCCCAGAAGTCGCGATTACACATTGAAAAACACTGATATAGAGATATGGTACGCAAAATCAAAACAACATTATTACAAATTGAAGTATCTATTCTTTATCATGCGGAATTTTTTATCTTATATGATAGAAATTAAGGAGTTTTAAGGATTAATAAGCCTATTCTTTCTGGCTCGTAAAAAAATAATTTTTAATTAATAATTTTGCTTTTGTTACTAATATTATTGATCCAACTTATTATTCTAATTAACATTATAAATGTGACAGTGAGTTTGTTTGTTTTTTACACTTTCACAGCTTAACTACTCAACTGATAATCAAGAAATTTTACAGACACGTTGTGAGGGGTACGAAGGGTACCTCACATTCAAAACAAATGTATTGTTCTCGAGACAGAGAATCTCATCAAATGTACATTAGTGCGAGAGAAGCTGCGGACAAAGTCAAGTTTTTTATAAATAAGAAATACATATTAAATAAAAGTTCAAATTCTGTACCTGTCGAAAGTGGCGACAAGAAATAACTCTAAAAGAAAGTAAAGAAATATTTTTCTATTTAGATTCATTCCATCTACATATTCTAATGTGTAAATATATGTTCGACGTTGGTACGACTTCAATTTGATATTCAAAACAATATTATCAAATATATGTGTATCAAATACAGAGGTAATTCGCATATTGAAGACTCACTAGGTGGCCATTTACAGTTTACTTGCCAAGGTTATTGAGAGTAACTCGACCAATAATCATAAATTTTTATTACTAACTGTAGCACTTGATACATTCAGAAAATGTTTCATGTAATAAAAGGCTATTTTCACAGTTATGTTATTACACAGAAAGGGTTCAAAGTTTCAGTGACCGGACAATCTTGATGCGGAAAATATGTTTGTACTTCACGGATTTTGTTAAATCACATATTTTTGATTCATAAGTGGTTGATAAGTGATGATGATAATAGTGAATGTTGATGAGTAATCGTATATACATACGATCAGAAAAATGTATATATAAATAGGTGGATGTAAAACAGTTAAGTACATCGTCTTTCTGTATATCTCCGATGATTTTCTACCTTTTTTTATTTTGTATATATTTACTGGCTTTGTGTTATGTCAAATTACGACCACTAGGCCAGCGGTTATCAAACTTTTTTTTATTCAGCGATGCACTAACATCCTCTTTACAAAGTCGTGACGACCTTACGAGTATATGCCTACAAGTAAAATTTTTGAAGAAAAGTGAGTGATTGTAAATCTCGCGACACACTAGACACTGGTGCTTGAGAACCGCTGCACTAGGCGATCACTCGTGATTAAAAATAAACACTCTAAATGATTCTCGTTGACTTTATAGCTGTATTAATAAATGTCTAGATATGTCCGTACGTGTATTTTTTTCTTTTTCAAATCCTATGGTAGACATCTTTTGAGAGGACACTGGTCACTGATACTTTGACATAAAAAAAATCATCTGTTTCAATTTCATTCAAAAACTGCGTAACTAAATTTGCTTAGGAAAACATCCACCATTCCTTTATTAAGAGTTATAAAAAATATCAATATAACTTGTAAGAATCGTAAATAAAAGTAATTACATAAAATTATTTGTATTTTATTTTTTAATATTTTATTATAGGGAGTATATTTACTTACAAAATGCCTACAAATAATTATTAATAAAACTTTTTGGAAATCTTAAAGTAGGAATAAAATTAAAAGTATATGACGAAAACCATATTTAGAAGGTTCTTAAAACTAGGGATTAATATATATGTATACTCCAAGGGTTTGAATATAGGCAATACATTCATATAAGCATGTAAACATACATTCATACAAGTATGCTATAAATATGTTTTAAATATAATTTCGAGAGGAAAATAGAGGTTAGATATGCTAATTTGGAAGTTGTTGACATTAAGATTGATATTTTTGTATAGAAGTACTATTTGTAGTAAAAAACGAAGTGTTTTCATATTTTACATATTAGTTCTAGTATTAAATCGGACACACCGACTACTAAGTTATAACGAACGGAATGATCCGATATTTCTCCTTATGGCTCTATGAAACTCTTGAACTATTGAATCGATTCTGAATTAGTTTTCTGATAAACAGGTCGATTCTTATTCAGTATGTTTTATTACTACTTTTTCTAGAGTAATTAAAGTGTAATAAACCGCGGATGGTTGCCTCCAAATAATATCTTTGTATAATAAGGCGCTTAATGTAAATTATTTGAGTATACACTTTAAAATATTTTCTTTAATTGTATACAATTATACATATTATATTTAAGGTTGTATTCGCTTATTAATATAAGCAATATAAACAGACTAAGGTCGATGGAACTAGTTTAATGACATAATTTGCAATCGAATAGTAAGATAATGTCAAGTACAAGAAATATTTTTATGCATCACAAATTTCTTCCTTTAGAGTTTTTATCTACAGATTTTAATCACATAATAATTATAAATACATTAAAATATAAATAAAACCATAAAATGTGTTGATCGCGACAGAATACCATGTTGTTAAATTACATCTAACTTCATGATTGTTCTTGTTCGTTATTGTAAATTAAACACTCAGAATATTTTATTTTTCTGTTATTCCAATTTTACGCGCAAAGAGAACAAACAGTATAAGAAATAGTTATGACATTATGCAGTTGCTTCGGGCAATATTCTCGAAGTTTCGCTCGCTTGTAAAATACACTTTTATTGTTTTCCTAACGTGTCGGAAGCGATTTAATGCATGACGAACGGTTGTAAGTGCGAATTATAGCCTTAGGATATTTACTACAGGAGAACCAAGTCACGATGTACAAGTTAATTTTGTTATTACTCATGTACGGTATCAGGAAGGAAGGAACCTTGGGCACACGACGCCGCGTCGCGTCGCAGCCATGGCCTTTAGTTATTTTATGTATGAAGCCGTGGGAATGACCGCCCTCTGTACTGTGCATTCACTTACTAATATAATCGAAACTGTATATATTTATTGTTGTAAATAAATGTGTTTTTTTTTATTTCTGCAGACTCTTGGTCCACACCTTTTTTTCTGAAATAATTTTATATCTAAATCATTTCAAATCTAGTGCAGCTTGAATATATAATTAAAGTGAGCAAGACAATTTTTTTTTTATACTTAACTAGTTACAGTCGCGTCCTAGCGCTTACAACCTGATAGATGAACCTAGCAATGGCGTCGGCGATCACATCGGTGTAGTAGACATAGGTGTTGGTGTGTCTGGTACTCTTCTTGTTGTATCCGGTTGCTATCTTTGTTTATAGTATTTCAGTAACCATCTATTATCTATATAATAATTAAAGTACAATTCATTTGAGGTGCAATCACGTTGATACTACTGAACATATTATCGACACAGGTCTATGACTATCCGATGCGGAATTTTTCATTAATGGTTCTGGGCTACATATTTTTTGATTTCATTGACCCTTTGCCCTTTTTTTAATCGTTATTTATTTAATATACAAAAAAGCGAGCAGGTATTATCTACTCTGAGTATAAATATTGTATTACTAATTTTGATATACTGATATAGCAATAAGCAATTTGGACTCAATTTCACGCATCGCTATTTAACGCCAATCTTAGTACTGGTTGTAGTATTACAGCAATGAAACAACAGATTTAGGTACATTAAGCTATAGATATTGAAAAATCAGATACAGAGTTGACAATTGTGCTCGTCACACGAGTCAGTGCGGTGATAGAATCCGCGAACTCTCGGTTGAGTAGTAAGTCTTACTACTATTGCTCCACGAGGCCTGTTTGGTTCTTAACCTGTAATATGGATTCATAGGACTTTGCGTGGTGGTAGGGCTTTATCTAAGTCCGCCTGGCTTGCCACTATCCTCAAGTTGAAAATCTGAATGCTAACCTATAAAGTATAAAAAAAATAGGAATCCGGCCTCTTTAGGGACTTACTGAATTAATGAATCACGTGGTCCACTAATATGTATTACCCTCGATATAATAATATTCATGCTCCTTAGTTTTTTAGTTTATAAGTTTCATCTCATATCAAATGTTGATGTTGCACGGAAAGGGTTAAGGCGCTAAAGGAGGATTTGTTCTTAAGTGGTGCTATCGGAACACCTATAGGTGCTTTACGATACATTTTCAACTAGTCAGACAAGCTTAGAAAATATGTTAAATAAATTGTACATAATACTTTCATATAAAAAATTATTATTTAAACATGGAGTTTCTTTCGTAACACGTAAGAATTTTATTCGTCGAACTAAAGTTGCTAGTTTTTTAAAAGATAACTTGTGCTTAATAAATCAAGAGGGTAATAATAAAATACTGTACTTTTTGTCTTTAGTAACTGATGATTCCATAATCACACATTATTTTAAAAAAATATCTAAGCCATATTTACATATTTGTAAAAAACAAAAAACGTTAATTTAAAATTTATATTCGAGATGTCCATTAAAAGACGTTTTATCTTATTGATGTCGTTACCCGTTTCAAATCTTATAAGCTAATTGTACGATTTGATAGATTTATGCTTTTACAATTGCTCGATCCAGCTGAAAAAATACTATTCCCTTAAAATTACCTTTTCTCAATTTAGTATATTCTTGAGTAAGCATATTTTTATACAGAACTGGCTTACGCCTATCGGTTACATAGTATGTTCCTTCACTTTGCATACATGAATTAGACTAAGGAAAATCCAAGTTTGAATTAATAGTCATTTAACCCTTAAACTTTTACTTTTCTAAAATTCTACAGAAAACTTATGAACTTATTGAAGACATACATTGAACAATAATATTTTAATATGCTACTTCTAAATCCTATCCGTGTTATTACAAAAAAGTTAAATACGCGTCAAACACTTGTTTCAAAAAGTTTGATCAAAAAAGAGTGTCTTATCTTTGTTTAGAAATAAACACTATTTAAATTTAAACATTATATAACACTTGTCTAAGTTCATAGCTCTCATTTTATTGTTGTGATTTATTTTATTTCTATTTGCCGGCAAAAGACGTTTCATAGTAAATTATGGATTTCGTGTGTGTAATTAATTTGGAAGATGTAGATAAATTAGACAATTTCGGAGATTCACAAGTAAATGACAACTACTACAATATGACATTATTGACATTTCACCACGTATTTATTCTGATATTATACTGTTGTTCCACTTTACGCAATTTGGGGTATTGTTTTAAATTTATATATTGCTTATTTTAATAATTACATTATTTTCTTTACACCAAATGACACAATAATTATAACTAATTTCACTCAAAATAAATAAATATTCTTAATGAGGATCTATACAAAAATATTATTCGTAAATTGGAATATTTTTTAACGATGAGATTGAATTGAATGAATGCTATTCAGAGTTGTTTGCATAAAAAACAAAAACCAGATATTTAGCTAGACATTGTTTTGTAATAAAATATTGTAAACATGTATTTAAAATTTTAGACACTGTTTAGTAAAACTCGTGTTAAACACCTTTTTGTTTTTGTAATAAGACCGTGATAGTCTAGTTATTGTAACGATCGAGTTGTTCATTTGAGTATTTATATAAAAGACGTAACATTATCCCTATTGACTTTTTAGTATTCACTGACATAATGAAAACGAATAAATAGAACGACACGTCGTATTAAAATTTAGGCAACAGAGCGTGCCATAGGAATAGATTCCCAAACATACATTCGAAGAACATTACCATCCTTTTGCGCAGTCGGGTATAAAAAAGGACAAGATTTGTGCACCAACATTATAAATATGCACTTAAGTTGTTCGTCGCCTTCAATAAATAATAAAGTGAGTTACAAATCTCAGTGTAACATTCTGCGCGAAAATCTGTTTTATTATTCAGCGGTTTAGGAGCTGAGAGATAACTATACTGAATCAGGTCAGCGGGTTTTATAGAGGCTGTGTTGTATGTTCTATTAAGAAGGTCATATTTTAGACAAAGTTTACTATCAACCGATCGGTAGTCTCAATAGAGAATTGGAAACGCCCGCAGTCGGTAGTTATGCTACATAATTTATTGAATGTACTTCGTATTTATTCTATCGATAACTCTCACTGAACTCATGTACTTGAACTCATATATATGATGTAAGTGCTCTAAATCGATTTGTAATTATATATAAGATAATTATAAGGAAAATTTGATTGATTTTTAATTCTAGATTACCGATACGAAAAGTGCTTTCTTTTTTTTATAACTTAATAGGTGTGTATTTGACCACAATCTCATCTGATGTTAATTGATGCTGTGGTTTAAGCTGGTAGCCACGCTAAACTTAAAGGAGACTGGTTCTCATGTCCAGCTGCCGGAACACATAAATTAGAACTAATAATAATAAGATATATCACCTAAATCGGAAATTCAATTTTATAACTGGCCACATATACCTAACTAACTACTGGCGATTTAAACTACTCCAATGACAAATTGCATTGTATTATTATTTTAATTTCAATGAAAAAAAACTGTATATTTGGTATACCGGTGAAATTGTAGAGGCCTGTCAGGACAAACGACTAGTCAGTACGAAAAAAAAACATAGTTTTCTATGACACGATTTTCTAATATAAGGGAATATCAATTGTCTCAATAGTAATTTCAACCAAACGCGAGTGAAATCTCCGGGCATAACTGGTATAAAAAAGGCAAGAAAAGTAAAGTGAATAGTTGTCATGTGTTCTCCCTAAACCAATTGTTTTTATGTAACATAAAAAAAACGGTACAGTACAATAAGTAATATTTAGAAGGCAAAAAAAGCGTTGAAAGTTTCTTGCCAACCGCAGCGGTCGGTCCAAGAAAATCTGTACTTGGCATGCTAATCTCATTTGTGAAACATATACCGCTTAATTCAACTTAACTTGAGAAGGGTCGGATGGTTATTCATAACAATTGACGTGACCTTCAAACTAGTTTTAGAATTTGACGGCTGTTTGAAGGGAAACTGTGATAGTTTGCGGTCGCCTTGTAATAATTTAATCACTTGTAAGTCAATGTCGTTTATATTATATATATAAAATTTATAAATACTATGTATAATTGACATCGGTGATGGCGTATAATTTATTAGAAATTGAATATGTTCGATAGCCTTGTTAGACAATGTAAAACGAAGCAATGAAGTGCAAATGAAATAATTATTTAACAAATGACTTACAAATAGTTTATTCGAAATTTTATTTGGCGAATGTGAGAGCAGTTCTTAGCTTAATAAAAATGTTAAATAAAAAGGACAATACATGCCATTCATGTAACATACTTCATACCGCATTAACAGTAAACTATACCACAGTCCTTGCAAAAATTTTTGACCGTCCTAAATAGAGTCGCTCATTACATTAATTTAGGTATAAATACGTATTTTATATGTATAACATCGAGATAACTGAAGGAAAAATAAATACCAATTTTATATTCCTATAATAATATTTCAGCTTATTTTTATATTACGCGCGATCCCGAACTTTTACGGTAATATTCAGAGCGGCCAAAAAATAGACGAGGCCTGTAAACCGAGAGGTCGCGAAATTAGTATTGCTCAGTGTCATTAAGTTATTGATTGTCTAAATACATTTAATTTAAGCATTTGTGTATTACTCTTAAGTAGTATCCAAGTACTGTTATAATGAAATATATACAACGTATTTATTCAACAGCTATGCGAGTTGCGTATTTAGAAATACATACGCAAGGTCCATGTTAGAAACCGGGCTAAGCCGAAGAGTCAATACTTAGTTGTTCTCGTGTTCTTTGACCTCATACAATTGCGGTTGTGTTTTATATTAATAAATTAAGTAGTTCATTTTCGACTTCAAACATTTAAATATAAATCCTTACATCGGTATGTATTGAAATATCACGGACAAGTATATATTTAATTATTTACCTATATACATAACTACATACACGTATATCTATATTGATTATTGTAATGTTGATTATAGATCAAATTTTAAGAACATTGGTAAATGTTAGTTTATGCTAATAGTATTGTAAATAGTACGTTAAAATCAATAACCCTTTACCATTTTATAAGACAGTTTATTATAGAGCAATTTGGTACTGGATGCTTGGTCGTGCCGAATCTTCTAGAAACTTCACTTCCAATTGTATTAGTAAGTATAGATGGAAAAAGCATAATGTACTTTCTGACAACATAATCAGTTGTGAAGATTTTTATTCTGATTGTATACATTTAATTAATTTAAATAAATGTTAAATAAAAATTAGGATCAACAACTATACCAAGTAAATATTGTAATGTGACAAATATTACGAACGATTGCTCTTCATCTTCTTACCCTTATCCCACCTAAGTGGGGTCGGCATAACATATTTTCCTTTTCCACTCTCCCCTGTCAGATGTCATCTCAGTATTTACACCTTTCATACACATATCATTTTTCACAGAACCCACCACCCATACCTTTTTCGGTCTTCCTTTACTCCTATATTCGTCCACTTTCATACTCACGACTGTTTCAGCTACATAACTTTCATCTCTCCTCATAACATACCCCTACTATAATAACCTATTACTCCTCAACTTCTCTGCCACTGGTGCTATTTTCAAACTTCCTCTGATATAGTCATTCTTAATCTTACCCATTTTGGTTACATCACACATCAATCTTAACATTTACATCTTTGCTATATGCAGTTATAATTTAAAAATACATTTTACGTATACAATACACGACTAGTTATTTTTCAAAGTTTTGTAATAAATCAGGTATATATTTAAGCTTATGCTGCCAACAGCCTGTTGATCTCTTCCTCATGAGCTCTTCATTTGTTTATATAGAACTTAAACCTTTATGATTTTGGACAATCTAAAGGTTAAGTTTTATACATTTTGGCTATTATCACGCTCCCACTTCTAATGCCTATTGACTGATTACATAGCGATGTTTGGTTAATTTATTTGGTAAGTCGTATTTATTTATTAACCACACCATTTGTTGAAAAGGAGTAGTGATGATGAGAGTGATGGAGGAGAGTAGTGGTATTTTTTTTTCCAACTGACATACCCTGTTGGCACTGGGGCATCTACAGATATACCGGACTACTAAGGGGAACGCTTATAGCACTTACCCGATTTGTTTAGGTGATGAGAGCAAGAGCACACGGTACGCCTCGGCTTGAACTGTCGCCGAGTTTCCCGATCTGACTTTTTTTTTTTTGACTAAGCTGAGATTAGCTTATCTATCTCATACATATATGAATTCGTGAAAAATACATGTGTAACCATGTATGTTTCACGAATGCATACGTGTATTTTGTATCTGACTACTAGTAGAGTAGTAGTAGACAGGCAGTTTGATAGTTTAAATATATTGTTATAAAATTGTCCGCTTGTTATTATCACCAACTCTAATCTTACATTTGTAGGTATAATTTGTATAACATTTAGATTTATGTATTTACAGCGCGGCTGGAAGGTGATGGGTCAGCCAAGCACATTAATCATCTCGAATACACGTAGGTCCGGTCTTGTACTTCGTTTAGCTAACCTGCTTTTATATCTTATGGATAACGATAATGGAACATTAAGAATTTTTTGCTATAGGTATACGATTTGATTCTAATATTTACATAATGATTTTAAGTAATAAAATTACATATGGTAAACGAATTACGAGAACGAATAACAAATTAGAATCGATAATAACCAGTGCGTATATCGCGTCAATCATCGTGAGTTCCAATTTTATAAAACTTTGACCTAAATAATGGGAAACAGCATGTTGAAATCATAACGTAGTGGGTGATGTGGTTACGTTTTAGCCATGGTAGCTATCATCCTTAAGTTGAAGAGATGTCGCCAAGCATCTTTTGATGGTCGGTAGTCCGGTGAAACTGTAGCGGCCTTAACAAGCCTACAGTGTAATCAGTAAATAGAAAGCATCTTTTGATTTATTTGATCGCTTAATAACGGAATGTTTTTTTTTACAGAAATTGTTTATGGTACATGTACACATGTAACGACTGCTTGTATTAAAGTACGAGAAATTTATTTAAAAAAGTCATCGAATAACCAAACCTTATTTGTCTAAAAATATAGTATTTAATAAAACAGGCTGCATATAATTATTCTTGATGGGATAAACAGGACTGTATTAGTTAACTTTACAAATTTTATTATAAATCGTAATACGATGAATAAAGTTTGCTTTATTTTATTTTCTTCGTGTAGGTATCTTATCTATTCTTTGGTCTATCGATTTCGTATGTATTCTAAGAAAAATGATTTCACAAATTTTAATTGTTTATTATTTAGAAAACAATAAATTATAATTTTAATCGATATTTTTTTTTGTTTTTAATGTAACCAACGCTTAGTGACTTGGAAACCTTTGAAAAAAATATATTGTAATAAGACATTTTGTCATCAAATTAACAGCCTGTGGTAAGATTATGGTTGGCTCAATGGTAAATATTGTCGGCCCCACTGTTTGTGTGTTCATCTGTACACCACATATATATGTCAACAATGCTAACGGTAAGCTGGCGTAGACAATGTCAAGCGGAACGAATGCATCAGTCAAATTCTTCATGACTGTCAGAATATTTGAAACATAATAAGTAATTTTACGTTGGTTCCGTTTTTAAATAATATTTATAAAACCTTTCAGTTGTGTATTGAAATAAAAAATTACTTTAAATCTACTTGCGCAACTAATATACAGGTGTAACATCCGCCATATTGTAACGCTTAGGCGGCGTGTGTTCACCAAGTACAAAATACATATTTGAGCCCGCGAGGCACACATTTTGATGACATTTGTACCTCACAAATTCTTATATCTATGATTAGCTTAGTAAGATTCGCGTTGTTGCATCCAAGGCAAACAGCCCAAGTTGAGGTTCGGCCACTTTGGCATCTTTGAGCTGTTTGCTAAGCGACTGAGCACCATAAGCGCTCGGCCTAGTCGAACGGTGAATTTGTGAAGGTTCATCAGGCTAATAGCGTTAGGTAGTTCGAAAAAAAAGTGTGTATTCAGTAGTCAAGTGAGATACCCGACCGGAAAGCTTCCTACCATAAACAAGGTGGTGAAAATCGTGTAGCTGTAACTCTTTTTTAGTTCACTACAAAATACAATGTCATCATTATACCATGCTGGAGTAAAAAAATGTATTATGTAGAAACACAATGTCACTCCGATGGCAATGTTCATCCCTGAATTTTATTCCTTAATCTTAACTAATATTATAAATGGTAAAGTGAGTGTGTTTGTTTGTTACGCTTTCAAGCCTTAACTACTCAATCGATAATGATTTTGTTTTGCATGTAAACACTATCAGGAGTACAAAAAATGACAGAGGATAATTTACGTCCAGAAAAAATGTACTGATCAAATCTACATTAACACTGAGCAGAGCGAGCTCGTACCCCAAAAATGTTTACCCTATAAGATTCTTGACATATTCTTACAGAAGTACTACTTAGGAAATCATTATATCGAACTTTAAGCTAATATACTTGACCCATTATTTTTTATTTCAGTAAAATACATACACTGTCATAAATAAATTAATGTTATCCTTACCCCCTTGTTAAAAGAGTGCCGTTAACGACCTACAAAAATACGACCTTGAATCGTAAACTCGAAATAGATTGTGTATTATCATCATACCGTTTACCGGTTTTTATTATTGTGGAAATACATTATCGCTTATGTTCAAATTAATTCAAATTATATAAAATACAATTTATCACTAACGGATAGTCAACTAGTAATAATTATTTAAACGTCGTAAATATTAAAATGGTTAGTTACTATGCTAACAATAAAGATTGTTACTATGCGGCCCTTGTTGGCTGAGACGAGGTAGCGGGGAATGAAAATTTATTCTATAGAATATATGTGAATTATCCGATTTAACTCGATTGTAATGCTCAAAATGGGTAGAAATTGGATACTGTTAAGAAGGATAGCAGATTAATGTGACTTTTGCTCAATTTGTCATATTTTCGTTTTGAAAAGAGGTCTCATTTCGTTTTTATATTTTAGGAAATGAATTTATTTTGATTATTTTCAAATGCGCATTCTAAATGCGCGAAGCATACAGTTTACTTGTACCTATGGACTCACCAAGTGAACCTGAGCTTATGATAAACAGGTAACAGTAAACTTCTACAAAATCTGAGTTGAAAGCATGAATTTGGCATTATTGTTCCATTGTATATAAATAATACTTTACAAAAGAAAAATACTTTCCAGTACTAAAGAATCTCAAGTTTATTCAAATCAGTTAACGTCATTTTTTGTAATGGAGACAACTATAGAAAAAATAGAAGACTGTCGGCTATTATTCAAGCTTAGGCCTGTTTCAGAGTGCAGGCGTGAGCGGATGCTTATGCGGGTGCGTGTAACTCAAATGTACGTTGACGCCCGCTAAAATTGACGCGCCTGTTCTCTCATGGTCTTACTGAGTACTGACTGATTCTGAAATATTTTGTTTTAAGAAAGAGGTAACAGGAGACACTGCAGGATGATAGGTACTCTTCGCGAAGGAAGGCATAACCTAATCACCACGCCAGCCCACTACATATTGGCGATTTCAAAATCTGAGAAATCTACAGTTCTATATTTTGCCGCATACGGTGTTACTACAAGAATATATCTCAGGTTCAGGTTTCCTCGTGATTTTTTCCTTCAGCCGTCAGCCGATCGTGTTACCAATTTAAATTAGTAAATTTACGCGAATTCCGAAAAATTCTTTGGTACAAGTCGGGGTTCGAACCTGCGAGCATCGGATTGATATTCCACCGGTCGAACCGGTCGACCACCACGACTATATAATAACTCTGAGTGGTCACAGAAATCGGTATGTATCTATAATTAATCTCAAACGTGATCATAGTCCTAATGTAGTTAGATAATCCTAACTAATAATATGAATGGCATTGTGAGTCTGTTTGTTACGTTTTATTTACTAAACCGATCATCAGGAAATTTCGCATACTCATCGTTAGAGGTCCTAACTAATAATATGAATGGCATTGTGAGTCTGTTTGTTACGTTTTATTTACTAAACCGATCATCAGGAAATTTCGCATACTCATCGTTAGGAGTACAGAAAAATCATAGAGTGAGAATCATTTATGAAAAGCAGTTTTTCAAAGTTTTGCGAACATTCATTCCATTATCAAAAGTAAAAGAAGAAAAGAATATTGTTAAGACAATAAATGACGCAGACGAATTCGCAGGTATCAACTAGTAAGGAATACATTCTAAAAAATTGTGTACACGTACCTGTTGCTAAGTGGACATTGCAGATCTAAAGAGAACAGTGTATGCTCTACTGCTATGGGATAGGAATAGGTGTGTGACATTACGACTATTGAGTTTTAAAAAGGTTCACTGCATATTATTATCTGTGAGAAACTTGTGACTATACACAACTTCATATAATTACACATCATTTCGACTATAGGATATATGCTATATGATATGATATATGATAGCTAATATGCTTTTTGTATAATGTTATGTATAGTAAGTTGCCTCTAATAATGTTTAAATCTTGTATCATATTAGATATATATTAATTTTTGACCACAATCCCAAATGATAATAAGTGATGATACGGTCGAAGACGATAACATGCTAAACAAAGAAATGGAGCTAGCTATGAAGTATAGATGATGGAATATTTGTTACGCGATTGATAATACTCTACAATTTTACTATGGTTTGAAAATGATTCCAATGTCGAGCATATTAGGCGAAAGTATTTAAATACACAATTATAAGGTAAACGTAATATTTGGACTGCCTTGCGGCTTTGGTGTGAGTCAAGACAGCCTAAGACTTCTTTCTCTTAAATTAATATATTATTGAATGTGTTCGTATTGTGTATTATAGGTATTATTTGTAATAACATCTGACTAATGACTCTGAATAATGAGCGCCATACCATACTACGCATGTGGCATTTTAGTCATTATAAGTATATTGTACTCACAAGAACGACACTAATGGGAACTTGACCCAGTTTCTTTCTTAAACAAAAAAAATGTTAATTCAGATTAAGCGAGAAAGCACATGTGTTATTTCAGCTTTAACAAACATATGGCTTTTTTGTTTTTTGTTCGTTTATTATCTTTGCCTCTCGGGAGAGCATACAGCTTGAAGAACAAAAACTTAATTTAAAATTTTGTAGAAACACAAGTAATCGGGATAAATATCGAAATATTTGTACATTTCTCTTTGCGTTCTTAACATGATATTGAAATCGTTTGTGGTATACATACTTATTTCCGTTTTTTAAGCGTATTATGTTTACACGAATTATTCCGAGGATATGATCGTAATGGAATCTACATTAGGAACGGAAATGTTTAGATCGATCTTTTCTATCGTTTACATAATATATGCATTGATTTGCCAACATTCAATATAAAAACTGTTTGACCTTCTTTATTTTGAGCGCTTTGAATTATATGAGAAAGTGTTATAAAGTAACTGGTCCGTAAAATATTGCCAAAGAAACAAAACCGAATTTAAATAAAACTACTCTTATAAAATCACCAGAACGTCCTTGACCATATTTAGTTGACTACCTAGTCTTGAATTGCCATAAACCTACCACAATACCAATACCACAATCACTATATATTTCCAATTCTATTTTCAAGAAAGCCCTCATGTATTTTTGAAATCGAAGGTCCAATGCTAATTAAATTAAAACGGGACCGCTATGAAAATATTTACTAAGTAAAAATATTTTTCCAACTCTGTTTATAAATGACGTACTGTAGTACCGAGGTAACAATCGTTAAAAAATATACAACCATACAGCTGGGGAAGTCTGTGGACTATAATCACTTTTTAAAATTGGTGAAAAATGTATTAAAATCATATCTTACTTGGTGAATATTCGTCGTTTGTCGAGAACGCTTTTGCAAAATGTTTACTCCCTCTACTAATATTTAAACCGCATCGCTTCAAACAATCCATATTCGTCAACTATAATTCTTCATAAATATTATATTACACCGAAAATAAAAACACGAACGAAAACACTTCTTTAAACACGGCATGCTTGCTACGAAACACAAATAATACTGGCATATGAAGGCTTACAATGCGAATTAATTTTATATGTTATTTGTATTATTGAAGTATAGATTCATAAAGATACTTTTCTAAAGTAATACAACGCGTCTCGCGTAAACTGTCTACAATCGTGTGAATGCTTATATTGGAATCTGTCTCATTTATATGTGAAATCTGATTGACTCATTACAAATGTTCTAGAGATGTGAGAATATTTTAAATATATATCGATCTAGTTGACAATTCGTATAACGTACGTTGTACTTAAAAATCGCAAAGAGTTATTCTTTTCGGATCACGGATTATTTTTATTTAAGTATTTGAATTTTATGTTTAATTAATTTAACTATGGGCGTTATTCGAATGAATTCGACAACTAAAATGTCGAGAATGATGGTGTTTATTAACGAACGATTTTTACTTCTGTAATCGTCAATTTCATGAAGCAATTGCTTCATATAAGTTGGTTTTTATATTCTTGAATCACTTTTAAAATTGATCGTAAAATATGATGTGAAAATAAATAATACAATCATGTATTTTTCAAATCGCTACAATATTTTTTTTTCTTGAACTGATTAGTTAATTATTTCGAAGGACTATAGTTAACATGCAAAGTAAACGTACGTGATATTCAAAGTTAATATTAGTCCTCGTGATTCGGGTTTTAATACGCCCAGTGTCGATTATTTCACGTTATTGCGACCACAGATTTCACAGTTCACATAATTGAATTCGGTTGAATCGTGACCTATGCGTCATTTGCAAATGCGGTTTCAACGTTAACATTAGCACTTACAACAGTTTTTCCTTTGTTTAATATTGTCATCCATATTAAATTACATTCTGCTTCTATTTTATTTATATATCTACACGCTCTTCAAACACTCGTAATAACGCAAAGATGTATAGACTTCGTATTAAAGTGACAGTTCTAGTATAGTTTTATAGTAGGTAATTATTTGTGCTTTTCCTTAATAGTATATTGGTATTAGCGTTTGACCATATTGTCATCTTTTACTAAATGACCTAAACCTACTGTTACTAAACGGCTCTCAAATTTATATGAACTTAGCTAAAGATTTTTAACTTGAGGATCGACATTACAAAATCTTATGTTAATTTTACTCAGATCGAGGTATGTGATGTCCTAACACAACCATATTTTGTTAGATAGATTTCTAAGAAGTTGAATGAACCTTATTATATAGATTTATATTTACTTTTTTTTTATATATTATAGGGGCAAACGAACAGGTGGGTCACCTGATGGTAAGTGATCACCGCCGTCCATAGACACTAGCAACACCAGGGGAGTCGCAAGTGCGTTGCCGGCCTTTTAAATATGTGGGCCTCCGGGGCTCTCACTGACCGAACGAAACGCAACAGTGCAAGCACTGTTACTTCACGTCGGTATTCTGTAAGAGGGTGGTACTACCCCGGGCGACCCGACCCATTCATTCTGAAACCAGTAATAGTTTACTGCAATGTATATTAAAAGGGTTGAGATTCTTTAACAGTATTTACTACTTTTATTGATTTGATTACACTACAATAATATCCAGCTCATAATACCAGTTTGGGTGAGAGAATATTTAAATTTACGAATAAAATACGAGTTAATTGCAACGTTGCTGTATTTAAAATTTATACAATATATGTAATAGGTATTTTATATCAAAATACTCGAAATTATTCTATGTTTAATATTTATACAAGTGAAGTACCTCATAATATAAAATTTAAATTAAACTCTTTATCAATTTTATGTCTCCGTAATGAAAATGCTATACGAAATCTTTGACTGTATCGCAAAATACATTATGAAAATGTATCATACGGGCTTGCTTCTGATTATCACTCAGGATATACGAGGTGTGTTCAAAAATAAGGTGACTTTGTATTTTTAAGAAAAAATATTTATTTAATTATCAATATTTATGTTGTCCCCTTCAAAGTAATCCCCCTCAGATACAATACACTTATGCCAACGGTTTTTCCAATCCTCAAAGCACTTCTCATAAGCACTTTTCGGTATAGCCTTGAGCTCTTCCAGCGATGCAGTCTTTATCTCTTCAATCGTTGCAAATCTCCGTTCTTTCATAGGTCTCTTTAGTTTTGGGAACAAGAAAAAGTCACATGGGCCAAATCCGGTGAATATGGTGGCTGAGGCATGATTGTGGTGTTGTTTTTGGCCAAAAAATCTCTCACAAGCAAAGATGAGTGAGCAGGGGCATTATCGTGATGCAAAAGCCATGAATTGTTTTTCCACAATTCTGGACGTTTTCTTCGTATTGCTTCTCGCAAACGGCGAATAACTTCAAGATAATACTGTTTATTGCCCGTACAACCATATGGTAAGAACTCGAAATTTGAAAAGTCACCTTACTTTTTGAACACACCTCGTATATAAAGATCTAAAAATCATAATGTTATGTATGCAATCACTATACTTGCCACCTTTAGTAGATGCCCATCTCATTCTAATCATCAATGGTCTTTGATTGATTCGCTGAACTCATACAAATATAGAATGTCGAATCATTAATGGTAATCTTTATCCGGTTTAGTTCTCTTAATGTTGGAAATAATTAATGAAACAATTTATTATGGTAACTTAAATCAGTATTCTAATTTGCAATATCTTGCTATTGGACATAATTATAAAGACTACTACCGATATAAAGCGACCTGATATTAATTTTGTCTGCTTACCGAATTTTACATTCAGTAAAAGTGCATGGTGGTAGGGCTTTTTCTGCATGATGGCAGGGTTTTTTCTAAGTCCGCCTGCCTAGTTACTTAGTTAGTTACCACACTCAAGTTAAAAATTTGTCGCAAAGCACCTGTTGGTGTGTTACGACAACAGCACTTGAGAGCCAGTCTCCCTCTAGATTTAGTATGACTACCATCTTAGACCACATCATCATTTAACATCAGATGAGATTGTGATCAAACGCTAAACTATAAAGTATTAAAAAGAAATTGCATGCATAAACATTTCTAACAAAAAATACTTGAATTTTTTATCGATGCTTCGATATATTAAATATAGTGACCAGATTATATTTTATAATGGTCTAATAAATACGTCGTTATATGAAATGTGCAGTCTTGTAAATTTAAAAAGCTTTTGAACAAAGGTGAATATATGTGGACTGTGACAATAATATAACGTTACGATGATATTTTTAAATAATAATGATATAAAAGGTTAATACCTTGAGACAAGAAATTATAGACACGATATTATATGGTTGCATCTTAACCTTGTACCGACGAAACGGTTTCGGTTGACGCCAGACAATCTGGCGACCTCTCTCACTCGTTACATCTACTATAAGGTTACAACGTTCAAAATGTTCACTTCCTATATAACTTTTGTCTTCAACTAAACTCAAGTGTCATCTAGTTCCGTTGGATGTTTAGGCAGCGTTTTTGGTAAATTTTTCATTCTTCGGTACTTAATTGTTGTTCTTATTCTATATATAGAAGCTCAATTACCAATATTGTTCCTTATCAAATAAATAACATATGGCTCATAACTATTCTAGTGTGAAAGAATAAATGGTTTGGGTTAGAAATTAAACATCAAATTCGATATGGTTTCAAACGCTGGATGCTTAACCTTTCGGAATATAGATTGCGAAATATTCGTAATTGTCACGGCCGCAGTAGTCGCAATTAATTTGTTTATCTAATGCGACGCTATTATTGTTAATTTGTTTAATAAATATGAATTAATCGGACTACGTCTTGACGCGTGACGGAGTATGGTGAACGTATCTCTACAACTACAAGTCTTAATTAGGTAGTGATGGGAAATAATCTATGAAATAATTGATTGATTTCAAAAATGGAATTCAATAAATGATGTAATATATAATTACCATATTTTATGTAACGTTTGAGGTTTTGTAATGTTTTGAAAGTTTTTATTTAAAAAGTTTCAATTCAATTATGATCCATACGCAAGTAAGGTTGTCAATAACAACGAAAGAGGACAACAGATAAGTGCTACTTTTCAAGAAACGAGGATGTTTAAAAGGAAATCAAGACCCTTTAGATCAGCTGTGTACATATGTTGATAAAGTTTGAAATGTGTTGCACTTCGTGCGAAAATACAAAGATAAGGTAGGACGGAGAACATCTTGTCGAAAAGAAAGACAATCTTGTGTTTGCATACGATATAGTGAATTTACACGTAACTCAACAGACGAACAGACGATTTTCTCAAGTAATTCCTTTAAGATTTTAACGTAATCAAAACGATGCAGAATATTAGGTAGTGTGTTTGCAAAGCTATTACCTATCTCTCCGTATAAACTGATCCGATAAATCGATATTTACATAGGTACTTTGAAAATTGACTACATTATTTGTGCTATCGTCACGTTTCATCCAAGAAGATCGTGATTGAATATAAGCCGAACTTATGTAAAAAAATAAGAGTAATGTTGTCGCCGTTTGAAATTATGTGTATCTATAAATCTATACTGAAATTAATGTATTTAACGAAATGTTTAGCACTTACCGACAGACAATGTACAGGTTCAATTTATTGTTCATTAAATTTTTCACAAGTTCTTTATATAAGGTGAGATAAAAGATATATATTTTTTAATCATCTCATAAGGGATTTCAATGAGGGATTTAAAATATGATCATTCCTGAGATGTAGGCGATCAGAAATCTCATCGAGTATGCGACTAGTATAAAATAAATCGTTAAAAAAAACATTTGTTCTAAACTATCCAAGCAGAAGTTACTGTCTTAGTTTTAAAATATTCATCAATGTTGTAATTTTTGAATTAATTTACCAAGGAGTTAATACGTACTTAGATCGTCTGATTGATGTATCACGTATACAAGAAGTCTCCCATCTCTAGTCTTTAGTAGATGTAACGGATACCAGGACGTGGTGTTATGGATTATGGCAATTGAGCTAACGTATCATGTAAGTGGTGTTAGTGGTGTCATCGGAGATTCCGCTCCTTACTGTATATTATCGTCGCTTCTCAGTGACGAGCTTGAAGGTCAATTTACATATGTAGTGTTTGCATATAAAAAATGTCTAATTACGTATACAATAATTAAGTAAGTAACCGTAACAGTCTGTAACCCACTGAATAAAACGAAATAACCGGTTGGCGGTAGATTTACATTGATATAGAATAATTGTAAATATAGATTACCATTTTTGGCCGTATTTTTGAAAAGAATATGAGTTGCCATATTTGGTTGAATATATTAAATATTTGAGAAAGTATCTCACATATGCTAATCTTTACCCGCGGCTTCATTCACGTTACCTTCGAAATGTAGTAACACATACGCTGTCTATTTATAATGTTATAATAACATTGAAACTTTGGCGAGAGCTATTATAAAAATTCGTCAAAGATTCAGCACTTCGGATATACGGAATAGGCATACACGAAGGTTATTAAGGATTCATCACGAAAATGATCACATGCGGGAATGTAAGCCACGACTTTTAGCTTATGACTTATGAGTAAATTACGTTCTTTGTTTAGTCCAGCTTTACTTTTACGGTGTAGGTTTCCTTTAACCTATGCCATTCGCCTATAACCTATGATACCAATATCCACTTCGATCTCGTTGGTTTTATGATGTCGCGGTGTTAAACCTTTTGTAAACACATGTAGCCTCTCAAAATTTCTTCCACGGAAATAAGTCTGAATTTCAAAGGCTGTCCGAAGTTATTATTTTATGCATTATTTGTCTAACTGATAAAACTGTTATTCGAATTGTTAATATTATAATATTTTGTTAGCTTTTTTTGTTTTATACTAATTTAGACAATATTTACTGATAAACAAATAAGTAAGCAGTTATTTTATCGTTCTAATAGTCAGTCGTGATTATGCATACGTTGCTGGAAACTATTTACTTCTAGAAGAAACATGGCAAAACGTGAAGAATATATTGTAACTCGAAAACAATATAATAATCCTCTACGACAGGGCTGTCCAAACTACATGGGACCCAGGGCCAACAAAAATGACTCAATACATTGGGGGGCCGCAAAATATTTATAAAAATAAAATACAAGTAACTTGAGAGTAACCGTGCGTAATCAAAACTTTCGTCGCGTCGAATGACAAGTGACAAAGCCCAATAAATGAACAACGCGCGGTGTCGGGTGTACCTATTATACGTTCGGGAAATTCCCCGGGTTCTCGAGTGAATATTGTTGTGTGCGGCATAATCAAATACATATCCAAAACATTTGAATTTCGTCGCAAGAAAAATAATTTACTCATTTAATGTATTTAAATAAAGAAGATAAAAAAGATTCTGCGGGCCGTTGTTTGGACAGCCCTGCTCTACGAGATTAGACATGTCTAGTAATCAACGTGTGCAAGATTTTTTTTGATCGATTTACTATATAAGAATAGGAAGGTCGTAAATCTTTTATTTATGAGATCAAAAGTCACCGGTGTAGTATGTGATCAAACATTACTGATATAATATATAATGTTAATAAAAATACTAATAGTAACGCAAACTTTAGCGGTTACGTCGTTTCGCACTAAATGACAAATTGTGGTCTCGGACCAAAAAAATGCAGGTTATTAATAATATCTTTTAAATAAAGCTGTAATATCTTATATTATCAATAATAATTAGATTAGATTATTTAATTTCAATTTTAATAAAGGCATATATTTAGAAAGAAACATGTAACATATCATAAAATTGTCAAGGAAGCTGTTAAAACAGCAGCAATCAATTAAAAAATATCTGTACTTATCCGCAAATTGTGAAGTATATAATTTTTTACAGTTTCAAAGATAAAACACCGCCCTCAAATTTCGCAGATAATTAGTTTTTCGAATTGGTAGAATTAAGTTTTAGTAAGTGGGGCATATTACTCATGGAAATGATAGCCTATAACCTAGAGAGTCCTTGAGTTATGTCAGTTTTATATGCATGATCGAATCAGAAATGAAGAAATCTGCAGAAGAATAATTTTTCGGATCTCTAGCCTTATGTGGCAATAGCTGGGGCATATTGCTCGTGGAATAGATAGCTTCTAAGACCAAAGAGTCCTAGAATTGTCTAATTCTGTACGAAATCTAATTAGAAATGAAGAGATTCGCAGAAGAAGAGTTTTTCGAGATTTAAGTGACAAAAAGGGGTGCATATTGCTCGCGGAACGGATAGTCTATGAGGCCAAAGAGTCCTTGAGTAACGTCCACTCACTGGAAAACCTAGTTTGAGCAATCCCAATACGAAGGTTTACCAAAAATCTGATAAAGTTTGCATGCTGGCTTTGAGCAACATAAGACCAGTCAGTCATTGTGGTAAATTTGGAGTGGCTCGACATCTTTTGATTGAATGTGTATTTGGCATGTTTAGTTTAATGATCTGGTCTTCTTGACTATGTATCAGTCTATCTTACTATACCCAAATTTTCAAAATTCAAATCTTGTGATGTCGCGCTCAATATTCTACTTGTTGAGCCTTCTAACCTCGAATTCATTTAGTCACAAATAAATATATTTTCTATGTGGTATATGCATAATCACCTCATGCTATCAAATAGTGGGCAATCTACAGTCTTACCCTGCTGACTGTTGAGACATTAACTGGCGTAAACATTACGCTAAACTATAAATATCTCGGTTAATACTATGACTAGAATTTAGCTCGTGTAGGGTTGTCGGGATGCAGAAAGACAACTACAATTCTGTTAAAATTCCGCTATCGCTAAGTATTACGTAATTTTCAACTTAGAAACTATACAATTAACACAAAATACAAATTAATTTATTATACATATGATTAAAAGTGTTTCTTATTTGTGTGGGTTAATTATTTTTATTTAATTAAGCATCTGAACTGATTTTGACTCATCAATTTGGAAAACAGACCATTTATATGTGGATAAAGTAATAACCAGTGTGTACCTGTAAGTACGAGTTTTAATTAAATTGCATACATTAACTAACTAGAATTTAATTATGAACATTGGATGATAGACGAATTTTCGAAATATTATCTATGCTATATCTCATTTTGCTCTTTTATTGGGGCTAAGTAGTATTGCTGAAATTTAGCAAAAGTAACAAAAAATCATGAGATAAAAGAACTATTTTCTTTAGATAAAAGTCGCCTAACTACTATAAATCAAATATTATATTGACATCAATGAACGAACGATCGTAAACGTTTGTGAATGTCCATAAATTATCAGGACTTCAAGAAAATATTTCTTGAAAATTGTAGTGATATCACTACATATTATAAAACAATGTCCACCGCCGTGTCTGTCTGTCTATCTGTATGTTCGAGATAAACACGAAAACTACTGAACGGATTGTACTGGGCCTTCACCAATAGATGAGGAAGGTTTAGGTATATTAATTTATCAAGGTTTTGTGATAATTGTGGAAAAATGTCAAGCCGCTTGTGAGTTTGCATCGAAAACGCTGCATAATTATTTTGAGATATAACAAAACAATGCATATTGAGATATTCCTCTTTCATAAATCTACAAAAAACTCTGCGAAAGCATATATGCCTATATTTTAAGAATAGCTTCCTATACCCATCTTTCTTCTAAAAACATGGTCACATATAATGATGTAATTGGAAGACTATTTAGATGGATTCAGTATTAATCCTTATCAAATTGAATACATTATTTACTTTAAGCATTTCATGCACATTAGTATATATTTTTTATTATTAGGGCAGGACAACGTCCGTCGGGCCTGTTAGTTAGTAATATCATTTTTGTTGACTTTAGTGAAATATATGTGATTTCTAAAAGCTATTTTGTAAAGGCTGAAAAGCGTTGAAAATCGCATAGTAAGCAATATATATATTACAACGTATACTGCAATTTGTCCTAGACAAGGTTCAACGACACACTGATTTGTTACGTACGATGTAAATCTATAAGATGTTAAAATGAATTGTTTACAGCTTGGTGTGTGACGCGGTTTGACGCGAAAAATGTACCTACTCTATTGTAGGCTTAGAATTATAGTATTAAAAGGATTTGGTTCTACACTTTATATTAAATAGGTAGAGTCTGGGAGTAAGAATGATAATTTCTAGAACTATTTAAAATTAATTTTGTTTATAAAAAGCTATACTCGGGATTCTAGTTGTAGACTATGCTTTATTATTGGTAAATTGAACATTAAAGAGTTCGAAGATAGAGGCGGTCGGTGGTTGGATGGTTGGACATATATAACTACAAGATTATAGAGCAAAATTCGTCCATGATTCATTAATTTTTCAAGTAATAATATTAAGAAAAAAACCAAACTATTTCCATTTTTTTCTTGATAACAGTAAAGCTCGCCAGTATGTACTAAACAAAGAGAAATAACAAAGTCGATAGAGAAACAGAGAAGAAAGATGTACTTAACTGTTAATTTTTATATGATTTCGAGAATAAATATCGATGACATTAATAACTGATAAATGTTTATGATAATGACAACTGACCGTTCGGGTCGTTGTCAATGCTTACCGTTACTTAATAGAGGTGTAATATTTGAGATCTTGGCGTGTTTCTGGATTCTGGACCGGTTTTTTGCACTTGGCTTTGATTGTTATTGGACTTTGACGTAGATTCTTTATTCGTATGACTTGGCTTGCTTTTTGGACTTGTGATTTATTGTATTTTGACTTGGCGCGTTCTGGTGGACTCCGAATTGTGGCTCTTGGTGTCCTGGATGACCTAGGGTCTCCGGACAACCATGAGCACCAAGGGAAAAACGGTTGCTAAGGGGGGAAAGCGGGCTAGCGAGTCTCTACGGGTGTTCGACTCGGACACTGAGCTGGAGGAGCGGGAAGGTCCGAAGGTGTCGTACCGCAAGAGGGGGACGGACAGGGGACGTACCCGCTCTCGTGGCGGTGGACGAGGACTCGTGGGAGAGGCCGATGGCTCCTACGACAGAGCGATCGGCTCCATTGCTGGCTCGGCTGCCGGCTCTGTTGCGGGATCTTGGGCTGGCTCGGTTGCGGGATCACGGGCTGGATCGGCAACCGGCTCGGCTGCCAGTTCGGAGGTGGAAAGCGAGCGCAATGATCCCATTGACGTGGACGCTTTAGACGCAGAGTCTCTTAAGACTCTCGCTGTGGGCAAGGTGGTGACGATATTCGATGTCGTAAAGAAATCGAAGAACCTGAAGGGCCCTTGTGTCAGCCAGTTGAAAGGTGCGGCAAGGACCCTTCAGGAGGTCGTGGAGTCGTTGGCCGGGCGGACGGAGGCTGAGGAAACCCTCAAATTAAGGAGGGAGACAAAAAACCTTCGTCGTCAAGTGGACGACCTCAAGGCGGAGGTGTTAGCGTGGAAGAGGACGGTGGAGGAGATGAAAGAGATGCCCCCTCCTCCTCCACGGCGACCAGCGGTAGTTGAGACTCCTGCCGAGCACTGGGAGGAGGCTCTAGCCGGTGCGGTCTCCCGGCTGCAAAGGTCGCTCCAGACGTCGTTTGGCGAAATGCTAAACGCGCGTCTGGAAAACCTGGAGGGACGATTGCTGCCGGCAGTCCCTGTCCGCCCGCAGCTAGCGGCGGACAAAAAGAAAGGGGCTCGTGCAGTCTCTCAGCCTGCGCCGCAGGCTCAGGTGGTGGTGAGGCCCAAGGGCGCTCCCGTTGCGGTACCGGGGCCCAGTGTTGCTCCACTGGGGCTAGTGTGGGCGGATCTACCCGCTCCAGCCTCGGCTGCGCCTGGTGCAGATTGGGCTATAGTCACCAGCCGGAAGAAGGCTAGGGTAGCTAAGACGCCGCCAGCGCCCAAACCTGTAGCTTCGGTGGGAGTAGCCAAACCGCAGGCGAAGAAGCTCCCGTCCGCTCCACGCTCCGCTGCGGTGATTATCACACTGCAGCCTGAGGCGGCGGAGAGAGGAGTGGACTATAGGGCCGTCCTCTTGAAGGCACGACAGGTTATTCCCTTGTCGGATATGGGAATAACCAACCCCAATGTGCGGAGGACGGCTACGGGAGCCAGGAAAATTGAAATTCCTGGCACCGAGAGTGTACAGCAGGCTGACCAGCTTGCTCGTAAGCTGGAGGAGGCTCTTGCTGGGGTTGCTACGGTCTCCAGACCGGTCAAAAAAGCCGACATCCGGATCGTCGGCCTCGATGATTCGGTGTCGCGCGAGGAGGTGCTGACGGTCGTGGCGACTAAATTTGGTTGTGAGGAGAGCCAGATGAAGGCTGGAGAAATTAGGCGTGGTGGAGGTGGGCTGGGGGCGCTGTATATGTCCCTCCCTGTGACGGCAGCCAAAGAGCTTGTCCAAATGGGCAAGCTCCACATCGGCTGGAGCGTGGCCAGGTGATCTTGTTGGACGAGAGGCCCATGCGCTGTTACAAGTGCATGGGCTTGGGGCACACCCGCACCACATGCCCCTCCTTGTCCAACAGGGGTGGGGACTGCTACCGGTGCGGTGCGTCGGGGCATATGGCGGCCATCTGTACAGCGGCTGTCGCGAAGTGCGCCATATGTGCCGACGCAGGGAGGCCGTCGGGGCATCACATGGGGGCCCGTAATTGCCGGCCCCCCACTGTTAAGGGTAGGGATGCACCCCACGTTGTGATCCCCAGGAGTGTAGCCGTCAGGCGGGAGGAAGGTGAAATGGACCATTAATGGATAGAGCCCATTTCAACTTCCTCCAGGCGAACCTGAACCACTCCGCCGCCGCACAGGACTTGTTTGTCCAGTCGGTGGCGGAGTGGAACATTGGAATTGCGGTCGCCACGGAGCCCTACTACGCTCCTTCCCGGCCACATTGGACGGATGATTTGGATGGCTCTGTGGCGATCACGGTTGGCTCAGGTTCGCTCCTGGCGGTTAAAGAGAGAGGGTCGGGATTCGTGGCGGCCGCCTGGGGAGGCTACGCCATTGTGGGGGCGTATTTCTCCCCCAACAGGCCCCTGCGGGAGTTTGAGCGCTACCTTGACTCTCTGCAGGGAGCTGTGAGGCGGCTGTCGCCGCTCCCCGTAGTCCTGATGGGTGACTTGAATGCCAAGTCAAGGACCTGGGGAGCGGCAGCCACGGATCTCAGGGGCCTAGCCGTTGAGGAGTGGGCAGCCGAGTTGGGACTGTCCCTCCTCAACCAGGGGAGCGTCCACACATGCGTGCGATGGAACGGGGGGTCAGTAGTGGATATCTCCTTTGCCACCCCGTTTATCGCACGCCGTGTCCGGGGGTGGAGGGTGCTTGAGGAGGTGGAGACCTTATCGGACCACCGCTACATTAGGTTCGAGGTCTCCTCCTCCCAAGCCAGCAGAGTTACCCACCCTCGGAGAGGCGCGACGTTCCCCTGTTGGGCGATGAGCCGCTTCGACCGCGAACTAGCCGAAGAAGCGGCCATCGTCCAGGCCTGGGCTATGCCCCCCCCGACTGGGGAGGACGTCGACGCGTCTGCTGCCCGCCTCCGTGATGCTCTCACGGAGGTATGCGACGCGTCGATGCCGCGGAGTGTACACCGCCCGAACAGAAGGGCGGTGTACTGGTGGTCGCCAGAGATTGCCGATCTCCGGGCGGCCTGCTCCGCGGCCCGGCGGCTGTTCGGGCGCAGCCGCCGAAGGAGTCGCCGGGACTTGGAGGAGGAGGCCCGGCTGTATGGTGACTACAGGACCAGGAGGAAGGTCCTGCAAGCCGCCATAAGCCGGGCGAAGGAGGAGGCATGGGACGAGATGCTCCAGTCGCTGGGGAGGGACCCGTGGGGGCGTCCGTACCGCATGATGCGGGCGAAGCTACGCAGACGGGCGCCTCCCACCACGGAAACTCTTCAGCCGGAGGTGGCAGAGAGGGTCGTGGGAACATTGTTCCCCGACCCTCCGAGTATAGTATCTCCTCCCATGCCTCCACTTCAGGCAGCAGTTGCGGAGGAGCTCGTCGGCCCTCCCCCTTCAGTCACGGAGGAGGAGATGGAGAGGGCCATTGAGCGCCTTCGCAACAAACGGAGAGCGCCTGGCCCTGATGGGGTCCCGGGCCGGGTGCTCGCGCTTTCGATGGGCCATTTGGGAGGGTGGTTTCGGGAGCTGCTCAGTCAGTGCTTGTCGACTGGGCAGTTCCCGATGCCCTGGAAGCGGGGGCGACTCTGCTTGTTGCAGAAGGAGGGCCGCCCCCCGGACTGCGCGTCCGCATATCGGCCCCTCGTGCTGCTGGACGACACCGGGAAGGTGCTTGAGAGGGTTATTGCCTCCCGGGTCGTCCAGCACCTGGAGGGAGCGGGACCGAACTTGGCGGACGCGCAGTACGGCTTCCGGGCAGGGCGCTCAACAATTGACGCCCTGACCCTCCTGAAGTCGCTGTCCGCAGGGGCGACCTCCCAGGGGGAGAGGGTTCTGGCGGTGTCCCTGGACATCGCCAACGCCTTCAACAGCCTGCCGCATGTAGTTATAAGGGAGGCACTCCGATATTTCGGGGTGCCCTCTTATTTGCGGCGCCTGTTGGAGGCGTACCTCGAGGACAGGGAGGTCGCCTATGTGGACAGCGACGGCAGAATGGTCCAGCGAGAGACAGGGTGTGGGGTTCCACAGGGGTCGGCCTTGGGCCCACTCCTGTGGAACCTGGGCTACGACTGGGTGCTCCGCGGCGCGCTCCCAATCGGAGCATGCATTATATGCTACGCGGATGACACCCTAGTCGTAGCCCGGGGGGTGGGAGAGTGGGAGAATTTGGTGCGCCTGGCCACGGCAGCCACAACCGTTGTGGTCGGGCGCATCCGGACGTTGGGCCTCAGGGTGGCCCTCGATAAGACCGAGGCCATATTTTTCCATGGGCCTCGGCGAGGGCCACCACCAGGGGCCCACTTATTGGTGGACGGCGCCCGTATCAGGGTGGGGACCCAGATGAAGTATCTGGGCCTCACCCTGGATGGGCGCTGGCGGTTCGAGCCCCATTTTGCGGGGCTCGGACCGCGCATAGCTGGGGCGGCAGGGGCACTTGGCCGGTTGCTCCCCAATGTGGGGGGGCCTAGTGCCAGGTGCCGCCGACTATACATGGGAGTCGTGCGGGCGATGGCCGTTTACGGGGCCCCGGTGTGGGCCGACGCCCTCGGTGCCACCAACGTGCGCGCACTGCGGGCTGCGCAGCGCATTGTGGCGCTGAGGGCGATTCGGGGATACCGCACCGTGTCCTCGGCGGCGGCCTTCACGCTCGCTGGCTCCCTGCCTTGGGAGCTGGAGGCGAGGGTTCTTGCCGCCGTGTACGAGTTCACGGCGGCAAGGAAACGTTTGGGGGTGCCTCCAGCTCCCGGGGAGATAGAGAGTAGGAGAAGGGAGGGCAGGGGGGCCGCTATAGAGCGGTGGCGACAGGACCTGGCGGACGCGCGGTATGGACGATATACGGTGGACGCCGTCCGCCCGGTCCTGCCGCAGTGGTTTGAGAGGAAGTGGGGCTCCCTGACGTTTCGACTGGTGCAGGTACTAACCGGCCATGGCTGTTTTGGCTGGTACTTGCACCAGATCGCTCGCAGGGAGCCGACCGCCACATGTCATGAGTGCGGCGCTGAGGAGGATACCGCGCAGCACACTCTGTCCGAGTGTGCTGCGTGGGAGGTGCAGCGCCGCACTCTGGCTGTGGCGGTAGGAGGAGATCTTTCGCTGCCGAGCGTGGTTACGGCCATGCTCGGCAGCGAAAACGCATGGACGGCGATGGCCTCCTTCTGCGAGGAGGTCATCTCGCAGAAGGAGGCGGCGGAGAGGGCCCGAGAGGCGGACCCTCTCAGCGGCCGTGTCCGCCAAAGGAGGGTCGGTGGAAGGAGGCGGCGATTTGCCCGCCTCCTTCCACCTCCGTAGCCGAACCTGAGGGGATGGGCCGGGGGGCCCATTTCCTCTTGGCACAGGTAGGTTCGGCTGACGAGGGGAGGTAGCTGATCGTGTACACAACTACCTCCCTATAAGGATGGTGCCCGGCAGCTATCTGCCGCCGGGCTGACCGCTGGGAGCGGCATGGTGTTAGCCTAGTACGGTCCCATGCCGCTCCAACTTAAAGCGGTGGCCGGTGCACCGTGGGGTTTTAGTCCGTGCGAATCGGACATAACCCATTCTCTCCCCCGGGAGGATGGGTATCCGTTAGGGATCTCCCCACGTTAATAAAAAAAAAAAAAAAAAAAAAAAAAAAAAAGGTGTAATATTTGAAGATTACTATATTCTGCTATGCCATTAAGACAATAAGATATGACAATGCAATAACAATATCGGAAAAAATATTGCCGTTCTATTAAAAGAACGAAACTTAGACTTAATTAAATTAAACTTACTTAGAATTTAAATTGAATATATTAATTAATCAGATATATTTGTTAATAATTATAATAAAAAATTGTAACAGGTCATAGTTTTATTCAGATTATTTTTCTAATATATTCATTAGGTTTCTTTAATTCATTGACTTCATAGTAGATAGATATATAGTATCTGTTCTTCAAAGCTTGAAAGTGAAAGCATCATTCAAACGGATTGATTTCTAACATTACTTAACACCCACACTGTAATTCACAATTACAAATAAACCTCGCAATTTTAGTATATTGAGAATTTTCACGCTATTTCGTGTTATTAGTTTAAAACGCAAATCTCAAACTATATTATTACTCCTAAAACGTCAAACCAATTCGTTCGATTTTTTAAAGCTTTCTTCTCATTTAATTTATGCCAATTTTATTTATGTACATTTTCGCAACATCCATTGACAAATATCACAAAAAATACGAAATTTTTAGTTTTATGCATAGAGTAACTTAGAATGATTGTAATAAATTATTTTTGACAAATTTTGCCCAATTACTCTATTCCACGTTGGTGCTCCGTTTTTGTACTATAGAACACGTACCCCGAAGAACATCGAAATAAATACAACACAAAAAGCTTTGACACAAACTCAAATTAACTACGAACGTGACAAAATCCCCTTCTCGCCATCATTTTTGTTTCGGAAAACAACTATTACACAGAGACAATAAATTCACACTGCACACGCGTTTTAAATTAATACATTCGTTTTAATTTAATCAAATAGACGATATCCGTTCGCGGTATTAAGCTTTAGTCGGTTTGAGGGGTTGCGCGAAGCATGTCGTCGCGGTTAGATGGGCGGCGTAGGACTGCACGATGCGACTGGACTGGTGCCGGAGCGAAACGAGTCACTGTATCGCCATGCGCGAATCCGCGGTTCCACAGATCGAGACATGGCCTGCATTCATGGTCAATGTTAAAACCGTTTGACGACGGTCTGTTCCTGTTGCCGAAATTCGCGTCCTCGAGTTATATTATCCTTTAAGGAAGCGCTGATGTGTTCCTTGGACGATTGTCATTTGTTAAATGAGTATTGTTGTCGATCGTTGAGCAAATTGAAAAATAGCGTCGCCTGCCGCAAACGAACAAATAAAAGCAGCATGAAACCTACACTCGAAATTACATGAATCACGAGAATTAATTAATTACCGGGCTATTTCTAATATGGTGTAGGTATAAAATCTATATGTTAATGAATTTTACTGTTTCATCAGCCCACACAATATCTTTTACGTGACACAAACTGAGCAGCGTTTAAATGTAATATTGCAGAGATTTTTTTACAGCGCATATTTTGCTAATTACGTTTCCCGCCGAAGAATTCTTTTTTGTTAGGTATTATGAGAGCATTCGGTATTTCTGTCTACATTTGTTTTTATTGGCGCCAGTAAGGAAGAGGCGGCAGCGTTCTTGAATTTTTAACATGGAGTTTTCAGACGGGGAGCCGAATCCGTGCATATTTAATGTGTGCGCACCTTAATTGTTTCGGGATATGATTTTCATATCTACACACGGTGTTTCTTTCTCGGCTAAAACTCTCCACGGATAGTGTAGTAAAGGAAAGACTGACGATGGTTCTACTACAATAGTGTCGGGGTTTTTTTTTCGTGAATCATTTTATTACAACGGAACAAAAACTAAGAACGAGCAACGAGGAAGTTGTACGCAATACAATAAGTTACTCATTTTTTGTCCATTAGAACTGTTGTAATATTTTCTTGCACCATTTCGTATTCTGCTATTACGTTTATTTCAAGTTAATGCTTATGCTATGGTTGAGTATTTATATTTCATAAAACGTTTCGAAAGGGAAATATTTTATAAGATTTATTTTAATTTTTCAATTTTTTATTGCGGACATAGATTATATTATCCATTTATTTTGCACAACTCAGTAAAGATATCCCTGGACATATCGTGTTAGCGCGTAGATACATTTTTTTAAAACTTTTATCTATGTATAATATTATAATATGTAAATGACATTAAATAACGATATTAATACATTTATTTTTAAGTAGGTATGGTCGGCAATATCAGTGTCGTAAATATACAAATTTAAGAAAATGAGGTATGTTAAAAAACACAAAAATATAGAAAACATTATTCAATTTTGGAATTGTAATGATATCAGAATGCAGAAGGCTTGTCGCGTAAACTAGTGAAGACTAAAATATATGTAATTAGCAGGCCCGGCGGACATTGTCCTGGCGTGATAATAAAAAATATATACTTATGTGTATGAAATGCTTAAGGTAACTAATGTATTTCATTTGATAAGGATTAATACTGTATCCGTCCAAATGGCTTTCCAATTACTTCATTGTATCATGTATGTGACCATGTATTTAGAAGATAGATGGGTAGAGTAAGCTGTCCTTAAAAGATATGCCATCGCAGACTTTTTTGTAGATCTATAAAAGATGAATATCATCTGACTATGCATTGATTTGTCATATTTCAAAAGAATTAATTTGCTTCTTCGATGAAAGCTACCAAGCGGCTTGACTTTTTACAACACTTCCAACAATTATTGTTACATTTCAACCAATTTACATTTTACACAAAACCTTGACAAATGATATACATAAACCTATTACTCTGTCTATTGGTGAAGACCACATTGCAATCCGTTCAGTAGTTTTCGGGTTTGTTGTGAACATACAGGCAGACGGACAGACATACACAGCGGACGATTTTCTTTTGTAATATGTAGTGATTAAAAGTCATTGCCCTTACTTTATCAACTCTATAATATGGTTTACAGTATAATTCAATGGCTGTAGTCCGATGAAACTATATAGACATGTCAAGTCAACCATGTAGTCAGTTCGAAAAAAATAATAATCGTATGGACTCTAAACTAAGGGTAGTAAGGCTAATCCTAATAATTATACGACCGTAAATAGAACAATAACAATGAATGCAGTGGAGAATATATCAGTATAAGGCGAAGAAAAGAATGATTAAATGATTTACCTAAAAGTAAAGTCTCGTCGTCGAGTGCCGTAACGAGTGAGTCGGTGCAGCACGTGTTAGTATTGTCGATGGATATGCGCACAGAGGCGCAGTCTGCCGGCGAATGGGGCAGCTGTTCCGCAGACTGCGCTGCCACTCTGCCGTTCGCGAGCCGAAGCGAAGCCGCCCGTCCGCCGGTACCTGTCGCCGCGCCGCCTCCACCATCTTCGCATCTGTAACATTAGACTTTAATTTAGATATTCATATTGAAACTTATAAAACGTCCACAAGAACTATTTATCAATAGGCGGACTGCGAGCTCGCTTATGACTTCTGTTACAATAAAATAGCAACCTTTTTCTCGTGGGGTAATCTAAACCCCCTCGGTGTTCGTCTCGTACCCTTTAGCCGGGTGGGTAGGAATTGCCTCTGCAATACTTCTCTACCCGACACAGCAGGTGTTGGTCCCTCAGCAGGGCCTCGACTCAAGATGGAAGGCAAAGGCAAAGAAATATTAGACCCTCCCCTAACGAATTGGTGGGAGGCGCAAAAAAGCAATGGGAATAGCTAGCTAACAACTAAAATTCACTTCGTAAATTTTTACCTTACATTAAAAACTATTTTAATGTAATTCAATTCATTTTATAAACAACTGCTCTATATCTTAGTCCAAGAGTTTCTTCGTTTAGTATAATTGTAAAAATCGTACTGGGTACTCGTACTTCTTACGAATCCGAGTAACAACTAGACGTTGATGCCTCTTCCGTCTAATGTTTTAGATAACTAGATGCGATGGATTTCCCTTTGCTTAGACGTAAAACATGTTACGTACTAGTTTTAAAATCAACTGAGTATGTATTCCAAAATCAAATACACAATAGAAATATAGGACGCGTTCTGGGTTATAGGCACATAGATGAAACAAGTTTTTTTTAAATTCCTTAATATAACCACTCGGAGGAGGTACCCTGTGATTTGACTCCTTCTTTCATACTTATGACGCCGTCGGTAACCAACAAATATTAGTTATTTCTGTTACTATTTAACCTATGTTCATTAAACCAAAAAATATTTATCTTTCAAATATTGAACAAAAAATTTAAATTTATTTTCTCTATATCACTGCATATATTAGTAATGATTCTGAAAGTATAGTCCTTGAATATTAACCACAGGGTTTTCCCATATCCGGTATCTTGTAAAGTCCCACATCGAAGCACAAATATATGATGCGTTTTTATAAGTAACTATCTGCCTATACCTGGTACTAAATAAATCTCATAGGATTTTTGGAACTGTTTTGTTCATACTACTTCTGGGTATGAATGTTAATGTGACGTAATACCATTTTTTTCACCTCTGTGTATTAATATCAGTTGGTCTAAGTTTTTAACCTTTTCTAGATATGTAAAGTTTTCACAAAAGCATTTAACAAAATATTACGATAGCTTCATTTGGTACAATACTATTAAAGTTTTAACAAACTAAGATTTTTGTAAGCACTACACATTCAGCGATGAGACAAACGGTGTGGTGCGCATGCACAGGAGACGGGAAGTAAATGTATTATATTGCTTACCAGAAAATGTCGTAAGCAAAGTTGTTCAGCACAAGACTAGCCACTGTTACTTTACTCAGTCACCTTTACTAGAACTGTACATTTATTGTACTGATTTAGTGTAAAAAGTTCATCAAGAAAATAACTTCTTCAGCGTGAAATAATTCTGCGACACTCGCCTTTTTAATCACCTGTGTTTGATTATTGATTTAAAGGATTTTTAATGTCTGAATAACAATAAGTCTCAAGTTACGTCCAACATATCTATAATCTACATATTCAGGTGTCATTTTATATACTAGTTCTGTATCATATTTCGAGTTTGTTTCTTTTAGTGTATTGTTTTCGTAAAAGTGTTTGATAATGATTTTTAATAAGTGTAATTCATATTGTAGAAACACTCGCAAGACTGTCAGATCTAATGATTGATTCGGTTGTGTAGAGTTGTAATATTTAGTAATACTACTCTTATTCTTTAACACGAAAAATCCCAATATTTAAAACTACTAGCAGTTAAAAATTGTACATATTGTAAAAGACACGTTGTTAAAAACAATATTTATTATTAAATCAGGTGACAAAAGTTCCCTGGGTACAGGGTTGCCATGTTTTATTTTCGAGAGTATAAAGTATTATGATCGCTATAGTGAGAAATAATATATTGTATAGAAATATACAGTTTTTGTGATTGTTCTCTGTCCTGCCATTTTAGATTATTCTATGTTATACTAAATATTTGGCAATTTAACTTAAAACGTGTAGTTTGCTACACTTGACACTGGCGAAATCGCCTACATAGGCAGATGTCACACAGCAAAAAAAAAAAGAAATAAAGTATGTCGAAATACATATGGAGATTGGTCAGTAAATATATCTTGGTTTTGACGTATTTTAATTTATTAGTCATATAAATGAGTATAAAAACCGATCTTATTATAAAAATGCCTTTAATTTAGTTATAATATAAGTTGCCACTAATTAACTAAGTAGTAATGAACTTATTAATTAATGTTGTCACTTGTTCAAAATAGAAATTCCACTCTTCAGTTCAGTTATTTTGCTGATATGTGCATAATTAATTGTAATTATATTGGTCTTGTAATATTACGTGATAAGTATTGTGATATTACTTTTTAAAAATAGCTGATTCTCGCCCGCTTCGTTTCGGATTAAAAGAGCAAATGGAATCCAAAAATAGGTATCCTATGCCGATTCAATACGTAATTTTGACGGTAATGAACCTCAAATGAACTGCATAGATTCTAAAGGTTAAAACAAAAGTCCGAATTGAGACAAAAACAAATATATATCTTTGTAAATAGTAGTCAATAGCGAAATAACCTCAACATAAAATAGGCCTGGGAATCTCATTTCTTTGAAAAAAACATTTTTAGCCTTAGTAACGATAAGTAAAATACCCATACTAATCCCACCTGAATTGTTTTAAACTAAATTACTTAGGCCTGGAAAAATATTTTATCTGATAAAAACTTTGTGCCAAAAACCTTTCCTTGAGCAAATATCAAAGCTGTTAACATAACATTTAGTCCTCCTACTCTCTTTCGACCTCGTATCTAAAAATAGCTTGAAAGGCAAAATCAATATTTAGGGAACTATATAGAACACCACTTTGGGAATCCTTGTCGTTGAATTTAGACTACTCCATCCGTTGCTTCCTCTGACTAATCTCCGAAAGAATGAACCGATTTTCACGAAACTTTACAGGCAGTTCTAGGACCTTTTAAAGTATTATCTAGGTTACATAACATTACACTTCTCCGTAAGAGGTAAGCTGTAATGATAAAGTTTAACAGAGATGCCTTAAAATCGTTAAAAAGGGGTTGGGGTTAATATAAATAAAAGTATTGCATTACAAAATAGAAACAGTTTACAGTTAATACAGAGAAATGACATAATGATTAAAAAAAATTGTCTAACTCATACAATTTAGCTAAAAAATGTAAAAAACCGTAAATTTGAACTTCGAAGCTATATGAAAAATCAAGTATGGAAAATAGAAATTCGAATCAATGGAACTTTTTTACTAAATTTAATACTAAAAAAGGTTCATTCATTTATTTTCTTGAAAAATATTTTTTTCATAGTTTGCAGGACAAAAAAGTATTAAAAACCATGTTTTCCATGTTATTTAAATGGGAAAACTTAAAGTTGGATGGAGAACCTCTTAAAATTGAAATTAAGAGCTGGTCTTGGGACAGAATTTTTGTTTAGACATATCCTATAATATTTTGGGGTTAGAGTGTAAAAAAGAAATTTCGTCTTATTTTAGCACACCCTAATATATTTTTTTTTTTTTTTTTTTATGTTATAGGGTGCAACCAAACAGGTGGGTCACCTTATGGTAAGTGATCACCGCCGTCCATAGACACTAGCAACACCAGGGGAGTCGCAAGTGCGTTGCTGGCCTTTTAAATATGTGGGCCTCCGGCGCTCTCACTGACCGAACGAAACGCAACAGTGCAATCACTGTTACTTCACGTCGGTTTTCTGTGAGAGGGTGGTACTACCCCGGACGAGCCGACCCATTCATGCTGAAACCAGTAACAGCTTCAGCGTAGCTCTACCACCTACAAATATATATATATATATATATATATATATATTACTAGCTTTTACCCGTCGTTTCGCTCACGTTAATATGCTTGATCTATCCGTCGGGAGTCGGGAATAGTACTTTTTTCTATACGACAAGTATAGCATGTACTTTTCCGTACTCCTGAGGATGTGTATGTAAAATTTCATAAGATATGATAGCATAAAAAACAGACAAACTCACATCCGTATTTATAGTATTGGTAAGGATTTGTAGATATGAGTCTTAAAAAAAATAAGGCGATGGTTTTTGTCTATTCATAAGCCATGACAGATCTTTACAAGTGAATATTCTCAATTGTATTTATCTGCTTACGTAGAAGTATATTATATTAATGGAAGTGAACAACAAGCGCGATACATTTGGCTACCCTACATACAATCCACCTTTGTTTTGTTTGCTAGAAGTTTCAGTCTTTAGATGAGAACACAACAAAAGATCACGTCGCGTGACTAATACGTGTGTGCTAAATGAAACAAGCAAATTGTTTGTTGTACAAAAATGTTTTGGTGATCATTTTTGTTAAGTTCGCAACAATACGCGTATAAAGAGTTTTTGTGTAAGCAGTTAGTTACGTTTTACGAAATCGGATAGGTATGTGGCAACAATAGCGAAACGACAGCAAGATAATAATCATTTTGAAATTTGCACTACTTCTACTATTATGAATACTATAAATAGTTTGTAAACTTATTCAAAGCATCTGCAATGAAATTTAATGATTACTGAAGTGACATTTATTATGGTAGGGTATTGATATTCTAATCTGCAACCCTTTTGTGTGACGAAAAGTGGTGGATGTAAACACTGTGTCGGGTGGAGTATTGAAAACGCCGAATCGAAGTTAATCAACGCCGGTCACGGTCAATACTTCGATGGATGACTGCCTGGGAACACCGCGTGACGTTAGCTTTTTGTTTTGTTGTACTTTTTATAAAACAGTTTTCACTACTTTTGTGTGATCGTAAGTACACACATACTTTTTCAATGTTGTAATATGGCAACTAGGTCCGAATATTGGCAGACACCCTAGAACTGACACTTGCATTCCATAAAGGAGATTCCAGCAAAAAACGAATAGATTTGCGTTCTTTTAATTCGACATTTGTTAGTGACAGAGCTGTTTTTGAGCTGCCTTGTTTGATTTGTATTTTATATCATTGTCGTTTGTCTTAAATATTTTTGTATCAGTTATAATCTGTTAGGCTACAGTAGAGTATAGTGAGAAATAAATGCTTTATAATTTGACAATTATTGTTTCAATGTAAACGAAGTTAGCTGGCGAAAATATATTTTATTACTACACCTTCCAAATCTATGAAGATTCATCCATAAAAAGTATATATTAACAACAGAATAAAAGAAGGTTAACTAACGAGTACTAGCGATAGAATTAGTAAAAACATTTTCTGTATTGAAAATATTAAAATATAAGTTTTAGTTACTGGGTATTTAACTAGTGATATACTGCTATATGCTAATAAACTTCGGTAACCAAATAAATACGATTTATTTACAATCACTGTGGTCATGGTGGCTTTATAGAAAGTCTTATTTACAGTTTCTTATAAATACCCAGGCCGTTAACATAGGGAAGTGAGAATTCAAGACATACTGTATAAATAGCATTTAAACATTTTCAGACAATAGAAGTTTTAAATTTAAATTAGTGGTTGATGGCCTCAAATTCGTTCTGTGTTCTTTCTCTCACATAAGTGCGGGTTGTCTTTTATTTTTTAACGTTAACATTTTGTCATTTCTACTGAAACCTTATAACCCTTTTTACGATTATAGTTATTTGTATCAAAATCATGTTTTCCCCGTAATATATCCTTTAGTATTAAAATCGGTTAACCTGTTTCAGAGATTATCCCGAACAGACGACAGAAATTAAATTATGTTTAAGTGTATAGCCTATTTCAAGGAATTTGCTCACCTTTTTAGTAATATTATGTAAAGATGTACTTGCAGATTTGATTCAACGTACTAAATCACTAACAGAATTAAAGAAAAGGAACCTTTTAAAAAAACTTCACTAATAACACGGTCGAACGATTCAACTGAATTATCGTTCCAGAAACTAGTGAATCGAATTTCCCGGAAGCGTTTCGCCCACGCACACGGAGCTTTGGCTAATAAGTGGCTACTTGAAACTTATCATTTTTAAACTTTTCTTCGAACAAATAAAACACTAGTTCCCTTGTACTCGTTCTGAACGTTAGTCATCTTAAGAGCTCGCTTACGTGCACTGATAGCTCCTCTCTGTGGAACATTTTGAAACAGACGTTGCAATTTCTACGTAGGTAATAAGTGTCGAGGAAAGAATAAATTTATTTATCATTACGCTATACGACTGATATGAGAGGTAGTTAGAAAATATAGATTTTTCATTTTAACCACTGTTGTTGCAATATAATTTTTTACTTTTCGATGATGCAACGAGATGCAATATATCTTGCATATGTTTTAGACACTACATAGCTTGTATGTAACCTAGGTTCATTTTCTTTATATTTCTCTGTATTTCTTTTATCTACTCTGTTTTACACTTTTTAAATTGTTACTATCGTTGTCCCACAACATATAATTCAGTAAAAAAAATTCGTTACCAAAATATTATGTCAAAAAGAGAGTTTAACCAGTAAATTTCACATCATTCCTAGAATAGTTACTTTGTATTGTTTTATTGGATAAATTACTGTTTTTTTATGTATAAGTCGATCTGGCGACTCTCTGATGACATAGCTTTGACATAGCAGTACGAATAAAACCAGATGGTAGTGCATACTAATTGTGTCTGCCTTGAATGCGATCGCCTTATATCAAGTGTAATTCCCGGCATTATGGCACACTGAAAAGTGTAACGTATTCCGATATAGGTCAATATATAAATAATATATTCTCTTTGTTGCGTGGTTAATACTCTGATTACATGACTTGTCATTATACAAACACTGTCATCTATTATCAAACGTTCGCTTATTGGCAAACAACCCACGGCATGCTAGGTTGGGATAGGTTATAATTGTGATCGTGGGAGAAAACCACGTAAAAAAGTTACGGGGGGTAGTGCCTTCGGGCGGCAGGAGGGAGAAAACCTCGGTAAAAAGTCACCGTGGTAGAAAACCTCGTTAAAAAGTTATCGTGGGAGGAAACCACGTTAAAAAGTGACAGAGGGACGGCCTTTGGGCGGAGGGAGAGGGAGAAAACCTCATGAAAAAGTTACCGTGGGAGGAAACCACGTTAAAAAGTGACAGAGGGGAAGCCTTCGGGCGGAGGGAGAGGGAGAAAACCTCATTAAAAAGTTCTTGTGGGAGGAAACCACATTAAAAAGTGACAGAGGGGTAGCCTTCGTGCGGAGGTAGAGGGAGAAAACCTCGTTAAAAAGTCACCGTGGTAGAAAACCACGTCAAAAAGTTACAGGTGGTGGGGTGGTTGGAGGGGGTGACCCCTTGACTGCCAAACCGGACCAAGGAGGGAAGGGGCTGGGGACCTGACTTTCTATTGCACATTTGTTCGGTAGACGGGTAGGCAGCTTAACCGGACTGTCGTCGCGGTCAGGGCGTTCGCGCTGGGCCTTGTCGTCGGGGTGGCATGGTGCTTGCTTGTTCGATCCTGTGCCACTCCATAGCGCGGCAGACGGTATCTCGTGGGTTTTTTTAGTCAGTAAGAGTCTGACACCCCACAGTTCCCGAGGGCTGTGGGTGTCCAATGAAGGATTTCTTCCCACATTAAAAAAAAAGGTTATAATTGTGACAAAATGTAGGAAGGGCGTGGACTTAGTCGAGTTAATAACAACACGCAACAAAGAGAATCAATGTGACGAATATATCTATATATTGGCAGATACCGGAATGCTTTACGCTTTTCAACGTGCCATGAATTACACTTGATATATGGTGGTCACAGTTAAGACGGACACAATTAGTATGCACTACCATCTGGTTTTATTCGTACTTATATGTTAAAGCCATGTCATTTACTCTTACATTATGGCGAAATAAATAAGTTATATGCATCATTAGTATTTTAGAAACAAGCGAAAATGAAAAGATGATTGCTCCGTGGCTAACATGTTGTGTAATCGCGTCTAAGCTAATGAGCCAGAGTTTCGGTAAAGTAAAACACTGTGACGAAACCATAGCGTGGTGGTAGAGATTTTTCTAACGTCGTCTGACTAGCCAACACACCCTTAAGGTGAAAATTTGTCACCAAAAACGTATAGGAGTGTTCCAGTAGCTGCATTTAAGAGACAGTCTCTCCTCTAGGTTTAGCGTTCCATCCATCCACATCAACATTTAACATCAAGTATTATTGTGGCCAAATATTAAAACTTGTAAAATTTAAAAAACCATATGAAATAAATGCATACATATAATATGTCAAGGACATATAGATAAGGTTAGTAATGCTATTGATCTGTACAGCATATGCTCAATATTCATATATGTTCAGGCATTCAGGATTACCTACCCGGTTTCCGTATCATTTAGTATTCCCTGGGGATGACGAGAGTGTCGGTGTGCATGACGTATACAAGCTCCCTAACGAGGGCGGTTTCGAATAATTCCAGCCAATATAAAATGAACTTTCATCATTTCATATAACAGTATCGAGAGCACCAACAGCAAAGGTTAAGTATGAATGGACTATACTTTCAAATAAACATTAATGTGTTTTGTATTGTATTTGTTCGCAAACTGAAATTGCGGTCGGTCGACACGTACATATTTTCTTGTTTATTTTTTATTTAAACATCCAGTTGTTAACTGAGCGGTTTATATTAATGTTTGTTGTATACTGCTTTAATTTCCTGGAATTGTTTAGAAAAAAATAAAATAAAGTATATTTCGTTCTTGTTGTACCAATTATAATATTTTACAAATTTATAAAACTTTTGGAACTTTAAAACTAGACCTTGTCTTCTCATATTTCTTTATACATATAACTATTCTGTACGTGTGTATATGACTGAATTATTTAGAAGCGGTGATGGCTCAGTTGGTAGTGTGTTCGGAAACAGCGTCGAAGAGCGTAGGTTCGAGTCCTAGTAACTAAGTCAGCGCTTTCGGGGGAGAAAAACATCGTGATGAAAACAGCATGGTGATAGGGTTTTTTCTTAGTCCGCCTGGCTAGCTACCACCCTCAAGTTGAAAATCTGTCGCTAAGCACCTGTTGGTGTGTTCCGGCAGCTGCACTTGAGAGCCAGTCTTTCTCTAGGTTTAGCGTGACTACCATCTTAGACCACATCATCATTTAACATCAGATGAGATTGTGGTCAAACGCTAACCTATAAAGTACGAAAAATCCTAAACAGCTGGATAGATTTGATAAAAAAAATTGTGTGTATTCAGGTGGATTCAAAAATGGTTTGGATTGATAATTGAACCCGGTTGCTGGCGCTGTGGCCTGAATTAAGGATATTTTTTTATAACCAGGGCAGGACAACGTCCATCGCATAAAGGAATAATTGAAAGACTGATTAACTTATTAATGCACAGTGGATCGTGAAAATTTACATGCGTGTTCCTTTTATACGGTAAATGAGCACGAAGAAAGGACTTTTGGAAATTCAACGTCCACTTTCTAACTCAAAACTTTTCTTGTCACATAACTTGCATCTCTTCTCATAATGTCCCCGTACCATGCTAACCTATTACTCCTCAACTTATCTGTCATTGGTGTTATTTTTAAACTTTTTCTGCTATACTTATTCTTAATCTTATCCATTCTGGTTACACCACACATCCATCTTAACATTCACATCTCTGACACATATAATCTTTTCTCATCCGCCTCTTTCGTAGCCCAGCACTCGGATCCATATGACACGATTGGTTTTATTATAATTTTATACACCTTCCCCTCGAGCTTCAACGGCATTCTTGGGTCACAAACTACCCCAGACACCTTTCGCCAATTCATCCACCCTGCATTTATTCTACTACTCATGCCCTTGTCTATGCCAATTTCGTTTTGTACCGAAAATTAGGGCAGGCTGGTAAGAATACACTGTTTAAGGTATTATGACAGAAACTGAATGGACCCCCTAGGTCACACAATAAATATTCAGGATTAAACACTTAGATCCAATTAGTTGTTAAGGAAAAATATGGATGTCCTAACTCCGTATTGATGCCTCATATTGTACAAATGGAGAGATGATATTTTCGCTGTGTCACACATTTTTTTAAGACATGTTCGGGGAAATCCTTATTTTCCTTATTTGTGAAGACAGTTTGCGATACATGTATTGCGGGTTAGCAAACTTGTTCGCTCTGTTGTAATGTATCCTTTAAAATTACTCATAACACTTCACCTACTTTCTTTTAAATGTACACAGTGATTGTTAATATATTTTTTGTAGGTAAGTAACGAATACTTAATGCATGAAGCTAGCTAATAAAGTTAAGGGCGGCAATTCGGGCAAACTAGAGCCTTAAATACTTATTCAATCATTTTAGAAATTTTTTTTCATATAAATATATTATCATGTCTGCTGACATACGTTTTATAGTTTATTCTTGATTATATATATACATTTTTTTAGTATAAACAAAATGATAGTACGCTTTCGTTATACGCGTATCACGCAAAAAGTGCTGGACAAATTTCAATCTATTTTACTTAGTTTTACTTCTTATAAAGTTGAATCTTATCTAAAACAAAAAGTTATCTTACATCATCATTTGATATAAAATTATTAAAGTTTTAAGGAACTACAAGTTTTCATGAGCACTACAAAATAATATAAAACAATTCTAAGCAAAGTATATTTTTTACTATCAATTATTTTTTGTTTTTCCTTCTGTACGTAAAATATATTATTAAAATAATAAATAACCCAGACAAAGTCGCGGATATCAGTTAGTTATATAATAATAAAGTTTTAGGGCTTATTTTACCTGTTTGAAAGACACTTTTCCATTGATCTTTTTATAATGTGGACGCTTATTAAAATATTATAACAACAACTGATATTTAGATGGAGGTCTAAAAAATTTAAGAATATCATTTAAATTTATCAAAAATTTGACAAATGGCTAGATAGGTTAATCGAAAAGAGAAAGATTTACAGCGAGTCCTTCCATTCAGACATTGCAGTGAGTCTAAGTGAAAAAGGACTCATTTATTAGATGAAAAACAAACTGAATTGAGGTTATAATTATTGCACAAAATTATTATAATATTAGCACTGAATGCAAATAATAACCCGTTCTACGTTTTATAAACACTTAACAAGCAGGAAATTTACACGTGTGTTAATAAGTAATCATGTGTAATCACCGGACGTGTAATTAATCGATTGGGTCATATGTAACAATCTATACATACAAATTGGCGTAGGAGTGTAAGGCGCATGCGCAGTGTGTAGTACACCCACTTTATTTTCCAGAGTCCTACACTAAAAGGACTGATTTCGATCTGAAATTTTTAAAGTTGTCGAACTATTACTATCTTTTGTCTGATCTATATTTTATTTAAAAAGTTACATTATTTTGGTGTATATGTAAATAACACAAAGAAATATGTGTATTTATGATAGAAGTGAAAACACGTGGTTGATGATAAGGAGCAGAGTACACGCGATTCAGCGTCACCCTCCCGAGCGTGACGGTTCATTTTCGTTCAGTATTCGATGCACCTTAAAGAAAAAAACTTAAAAATTAATTTACGACCTAGCGAAACGACCGAGAAACAGGTATTGGTTTTATAATCTTTAGTAATATCTCTTTTTATTTTCATCTAAAAGAAACCGGTGAATCATAGAAACGGTGACTAATAATATCGGTTATTTGAAACGGGTCCTGTGTACACAGCCATATTACTTCTCGGCTCGTTTACCATTTACGAAAGTAGGTTACATGTTATTAGTATTGAGTGAAATAATATTTAGCTTATTACATTATATATTTACGAAGATGTTTGTCAATAGGTACTCTTTATACGATATAGAGTATCGCTTTCTTATAACGATGTATTAAAAACGTTGGTATAGTTTTATAAAAGTGCGTTAGTAATTATAATACTAAAGCAAAAAGTTTTCTTTAAAATATCTAACTGTTGTTTCAGGTAAAAAACTAGGTAGCTTTAATAAATGTCCTATTATGTTCAAACAAAAACACAATGGCCTCGTCGTTCAATATGTTACAAAAACCAACTTCAATAACAGGTAAAGTGGTTCGGCCCTCGAGCAGACTATAGACCTGACCCCGGTTTCTGCAGATAGGCTACGGAGGAGGCGGGGGCGTGCCGAGCGCGACCTTACGGGTCACGGGCACGGGCTAAAGCAAGCTTTTAAGCTCGCGATTCGGTAGATATCGTTGGGTGTTACTTCACGTCGCTTCATTGTTTTGTTGAAATTAAAAAGTTTATTCAGAATGTTTTGATTTAATTACCAAATATATATGAAAGGAAAAAAGTCATGTTAAGTAAAATCTTATTATGTAAATTTATTATGAATTAGCTTTCTCTTTTCTACCGTTTCGGGAACAGTACATTTTTTCAAAGTACTCTATCTCTAATTGCGACACCCCTGGCAACGCGTATGCAAAATTTCATATGATAATCGGTTTGAGTAATTTAGGTGTGAAAGCGTAAAAACAAATAAACAAACATATTCGTGTTTATCACATTAGTTAGAATGTAGCTGTGACAATGATCATTTGGTTCGTTCCAGGATATCTCTGCTAATGTTGTTAATATAACATTTTATAACTACGTTTATTGCGTATACATTTACTGCAAATGCAATTGTTATTTACTCTGAAAGGTGATATCTATTATGTGTAATAATGATAGTGATTAGTATTACAAAGCGAATATTACAAAAGAAGCTTACTCACACGAACCCACTAATCCATGTTTTCAGAATAATTGATCACTTTAGTATAATAATAACTGTCAGTGCGAAAAAAAACCATATAATTAATGACCTTTTTTAGGAAATACTTAAGTTATTTGCATGTTTTGAGATCTTATATAATGTATACTATATTCATTAAATAAAGTGTGTTTTAATGGTAGCTGCCGTTAAAGATTTTTTTATATTAAAGTCAAATGTTGTTATAGGAAATAGAAAAGTTGTTTTACAGAAAATGTAAATATTAGCTGTGATAAGTGTCATCTAGTGCCAAATAGTGGAACAAAGTTTGACATATAGTGCCATCTATGAAAGGAGTTTTGCACTACTTTATAATTTCCGAAAGCGCTGTTGTAGAGGTATGGCAAAACTTAAAAAAATCTTTAAGTATCAAAACCCAACAATATTTATTTAATTTCCAGCCCATCATTAATTAACCTTATTATATTTAGTACATAAATGTTTGTGGTGTAAACATTGAAGATAGGCCCAAATAGGATCTAATTTTTGTATCGTGTTATTTATACTTATTATATATAGGAAAACAAATTTCTAATTTAAAATTTATCGGTCTATAAAATGGTATATATTTTAAAGTATATTTCTTTTTTTCTATAGCCCGGTAGATGGCGTTGCTTGTTAAAATATGTCGCAAATATGAAATGAAATAATATTTTGCTGGGGAGGTTATAAGCATTATTTTATGTGGACTTATTATATTAAGAAAAACAGTTAAACTTATATAATATATCTAAGTAAAACTATTAAAAAGTTCTCAATAATGCGGATCACGACTTCTTATAAATGTGTTGAAAAAATAATGTAAATTATGACAGTTTAATCTAAGCCTTGTAATAAATTTTATTGTACTAGAGTGATATCTATAAGTTTTATAATTAATAAATGTACATTAAAAAATTGCCCCAAGTTTGGTCATTTTAGTTACCAGTGGAACTGCTTACGATCACACAATCAAGTAAGTATTTGGCATAACATGGTAACATTCCAAGACTGAAGAGAACTAGCTGTATGTGTAGCTGACGGAACAGATCTACAGGTGCTTGGCGACAGATTTTCAACTTGGAAGTGGTGGTTACTATGCTCACCACCATGGTTGCTTGCGTATGTGTTTTTCTTTGCTGAAAGCTTAGTCGTTGTAGAGATTTGAATCTATGTCGATCGAGGCTGTGTGCGGACACTCCATCACTTAGAAATCATTGCTTAAAAAAATTAATTATTTATATTCAAGTATATAGTTACATTAGTCGTGGTGGCCGAATGGATTGACCGGCGGCATGTCAATTCGATGCCCTCAAATTCGAACCCCTGAATATACCAACGAATTTTTCGAAATTCGTGTATGTTTACATTTATGTAAAACTGAACCGTAAAATCTTCTTGAAATACCATCATATAGGATTAAAATATAGAATTGTGTGAATTTCTCAGAGTTTTACATCGCCAATACGTCGCGAGCCAACATGGTGATTATGCCCTATACCTTCCTTTGGAATAAGGCTTATGTCTCTGCAGTGGATCCATTACAGGCTATGATGTGATGATGATTTATATTTTAAGTACAATATAGCGGTTAATAATATCTATTACAATCTATTACTTTGAGAACCACAGAACAGTATTAAGCGTATAGTTTACGCATTATTAATTTAATTAAAATATCTTACTCAAATTGAATATTGAAACAATGAAACAGCATTGAAATTAACCCAACCACTAGAGTTTTATGCGAACAATAACTGGGATTATATCCAGCTAACTAGGCTAAATGCAGCAAAATGGATTTGGGGCCACAGTTGTGTCGTATTACGTAGGCGTTGCGCAGACGGGAGCCAGTAATTGGGGAGGGCTTTGTTACCTCTCAGCTGGTTTATGGCGCGTTTTATGTCATCTTCGCTCGTTGGGTTAAAATACGTTGGAGGTATGAATGCAGTACAAGATAATATTAGTCGGTGTAGAGCTGCTACGTTTATACGTGGTGAAATTCATTGTCATATTTTTATGGCAATTTAATTAAACATATTTCCACCATTTATCTCTATAAATAAAAATCAATTATCAAATGTACGTCAGCGCATAAAGGCTAGCAAGGCATCTGTGTTGTCCCTCGTGTCGCATATGTCCATTGTCCATTGATTATCATCAGGTAACCCATCTGTTCGTTTTCAAGTAATCGAAAAAAAAACTGACTGTCCAAAACTATAAAGGTTTAAGTTCCATACAAACCAAGGTAGACTTCAGGAGGCACAGGTCAACATACTATCGACAGCCTAAAAATACTTGATTTAGTACAAAACTTTGACAAATAACAAATTATTTATTGGAAATTTACAATGTTTATGTCAAATGTATTGTTATATTATTTTTTCATTAGTACGAACTTTTTTTTACTAAACCATGAAATTACAATGAACGATGTCGTGAAATTAAAAAAAAATATTGAAAACATATACTCCATTTTGAGTTCTAGGTCTTAAAAATCAGTCGAAGGGTTAATATTCTGTTTGTCACTATCAGTATTGTTATGTCAAAATAGTGTTTGAAAAAATCATAAAGAAAAATGTGCGTTAAATAACTCCATATATGAAGTGAGTAAGTGAGTGAAATAGAAGATAGTAGCGAGATTTACCGAAAAATATTATCAATATTGACATTTTGATTTTTAGTTGTTTCAATTGCTATTTTATATCATCACGCAGTTTTACTATAAATAGAAGATCTGTTCTCATTTTCTTTGTCAGTTTCGTTGGTGTGTTCCGGCAGCTGCACTTGAAAGCCAGTCACCTCTAGGTTTAACGTGTTGACCGTTTCTAAAATATATAATTCAAATATATTTTTTTCTTCATTTTCAAATAGAACAATAAAACAAAACTGAACAATAACTACTTAGGTAACTTTCTAGTCGGATCCCTTTTATTTAACGTAAGCGTTTTTGATTTCTTTTAGTTTACTTCTTAGACAGTTAAAACTCTGATTTTTACAAGCGCTACACGTTCAGCAATGAACTTTTTGCAGTGGAGGTGTGGGGCAAACGGTGTGCTACGTATGTTTTTCCTCGTCACATAAAGCAGACGAATTCGCTGGTATCCGCTAGTGTTTGATAGATCTATTAATACGTCACTTGTCTAAATATAGACGAGTCAATATAGTGGGCGAGGAGGCGCGGCAGCTGGGGTCTCCTCCGTCTGCGAACAGACTTGGCGACACCCCGAACTTACATTATGACTAAACTTGATCGTTTAAACACGTATTGATGTTTCAAATTATTTATAAATTAATTAATAATCCATTAGTTTATATTTTAAAATTATGGTACCTAATAATTGTAACTATATTTATACGATATGTCTTAAATAAAGTACATACATATTGGTGATTCTAGGAGCATATTTCTTCTCCTTCTATTATATATATAAAAACGGTTGTTTGTATATCTGAGATAAACTTGAACATCGTTTGGCAGTTTACAAAGGAGCAACTTTCATAAAGAGGCAACAACGATACAACTTAAGTATTTTTTTTGATGGGGAAGGTTTTTACGCCACTCGTTTTGCTAAAATTTGCTACTAGATGGCGATATATGGAATCAACTTGTACATCACACAACTGAATGCCATGAATCGGTTAATAAACAACAGATTAATCAATTACGCTTAGATATTTGAATATAAATAATATCATCAATAGCAATAATAACATAAAAATAAAAAACATATAACAAGAAAAAAAAAACAAAACATATAACAAGAAAAGTTTTGAGTTTGAAAAAGGTAGAGGAAGACCGAAAAAGGTGTGGATGGATAGTGTGGAAAATGATATGTGTATAAAAGGTGTGAATACTGTGATGACTTTTGACAGGGGAGAGTGGAAAAGAAAACATGTTGTGCCGACCCTACTTAGGTGGAATAAGGGTATGATGATGATGAGCAATAATGCGCGCAGAACCGCGGACAAAGCTAGTATTATATATTTATATGTTTGATTTTATAGTTAACATATCTTAATACATATTGATTGGGCCCTAGTTAATCGGGTGAGTGCTTGAAGTGCTTCCCTTAGTAGTCCGGTGAAAATGGCTTATCGGGCCAACAGTGTAGTCACTTCGAAAAAAAAATTGAGCCCTAGGTCACGAAGGGAAGCAATAATTTCGAAACACTTAGCCACTGTTAAATAGAAATGTAAATTATTTCTTGATAACAATCTTCAGTCTGTTTCTTTTACGTATTACCGACACTCATACCAATATTAGAAATATAAAAGTATCTTTGTCTATCTTTTTATTGGTAACTTTTCCATGGCCAAACTGTGGAACCATTTTTAGTCAAATAGAAATAGCTTCGATGAAAAATAAGCACAGGTAAGAGTTGCTACTAGTTACCAGATAATAAAGTAGTTGCAAGGAGTCTAAACTTGTTTTAATATGAATGGTTGTACTTCTAAACCATTGTTTTCTTCTTTAGCAGTGTATGCAGACATACAAAATGTAAATTAAGCATATAGTGAGACGTATCGAGGTATGTTTACAGTGTCAAAGTAGCCGCACGGGCGCCAAACAATGTCGACAGACGAGACCAATATCCACTGTTTGCTTACTGACGTCCCGATTCAATAGAATTATTTCTATGTATAGCTCTCTGTTTAATTTGCCAATGATATTACCTTTCTAGAAATAAATTTTACCAGGATCAAATTTAAAAACTCCACTGCAACATTTTTTAAAGTATGTCGTATAAATGTATATAGAGATTAGATTAAGCGTTTAGTAATGTGTATTTTCCTACTGTAGAGAAGTGGGGTAGGCGGTGTGGTGAGCATGCGTAGGACAACACAGACGATTCCGCAGGTATCAGTAAGTTTATACATAAGGCGTTGCAACCTAATCCTGGAGTTTTTCGAGGGATCTTACCTAATACGACTTGGTTATTGTGAATAAGTGATTATGAAAAGATAACATTGGAATATAAATTGAAAAATGTCACAAATAAAGTTCTTTGGAAAATGGAAAGTTCTAATAAGGGCTTTCCTATTTCATTAGAACCTTAAAGTGACCACAAGATTTTGTAAAACGGAATAGTTTTTTAATTTATAATGACAGAAATAATCTTCAGTAGTTGTCAAGGTAGCAAGAAGGAAAATCTAAATTTCATAAATCTTGTTTACCAGTAACACTATTACGAATCTATTTTGTCGTCCGAAGAAAGAGGAGCGCATATAGCATTTTTTGCTATATTGAGTTTGATAAATAATCAGGAAAAAACTGTGCAACTAATACATATATGCCTATGAGATTCTGTTCTGAAATTACACTGCAAAAAAGCAAGTTAGACGTATATACTACGTAAAAAGCGCAATCTTTTCGATTTTTCTCGGTTTTGTTTTAGTGAGATGCATTCGTTTTCTTATCGCTATAGTATTATAAATAGTCCATCATTTCTTTATATATTTGATTCCAGTTATAGTCCCTCTTCATATTCCTCCCTAGACATGTAGTTAAGCTAATTGAAAATAATATATTCGATTGTTTCCTTTCTAGGGGCATTCAAGCGCTCGGTAAATCAAAAAACGATTACATCAAAGACTGTATTGGTGCGACTCATCGCTGGAAGGGTTCATTCACTTTCACTTTTCAAAGTAATCGCGTGTCGGCCTCGCTGTAATAGCTAAATCAATATTAGAGCCCAGAACACCTTGTGGCTAGACCTTGTGATCTATGTAAATTGATAACGTAATTTACCAAGAATACATTTGGTATATAAGAATATATTTGTATCTAGCATTTATTTTAAAGTATATTTACTTAACACATAAAGTCGTTAATTATTAGTGATTTACGTTGTTTTTGATAACATTTCGATACAAATTACTTAATAGATAAGATTATTTAATTATAAAGTATTATTTCTATGATAAACTGTGAGTTAAATGGTTTAATAGAAAACATACACCATATGTAAACAGAATGTTGTCAATTTAAGAGGGGGGTCGATAGACATAGATGACGACTCTCGATTCGTAACTTAGTGACATTTGCATGTCTCATGGTTTATTGCTAACAGCAAGGGATAAGGTATCCATGGTTATTTTCAAGTTGTGGAGTCACCGTCAGTGACTTCTCCGTTTTAACTGACTTCAAATAATATGATTATATATTCGGGTGTAAGTTTTTTTGAATTATGAAAGGATTGTATAATAATTATTTTCTTAGTAATATTACACACCCATAATTACTTTTCATTTGGCTTTGTTTACCATTTATATAATTTTTATTAATGTTTATTATAAGTTTTTTATTCTACCAAATAGTTGCTTTTCACATTTTTAATTTAATTTCTTTATTCGTTTGTAAATAAGTTAATGTTTCTATAGTATTTTTAAAGCCAACATAAGTATCTAAATCAATAAAAGAGTGTATGGATCGATTATATAATGTTTCATATACACCCTTACTAATTTCAAGTCTTAATATAGTTTTATATTGAGTTCAAGAAACTACATAATATCTTTAAACGGTATGTGAACGTGACGGAAAGGGGTACCGTGAGAATATAAGCTTTGCTTCGGTTGTTAGCACGGACTACCGACGGAGACGTTAAGTGTATAATGGATTAAGTTTTGTTGATTTTATAAGCGCCTTACCGTTTGCTAGTACGTTATAAATTATAAGTTACTGCTCTGTGGGTATTTTATTTGTATTTATGTTTAATTTAATCTTAACTGATATTACAAATGCGAATGTGAGTCTGTTTGCTTGTTACATTTTCACGCCTTAATTACTTAACTGATTATTATCACATTTTGCATACACTTTATCAGGAGTACAAAGAAAGGCATAATGTATCTATTATTCAGAAAAGTTAACTATTTCCGAGGGATATATGAAGTGTACATTTACGCGAGCAAAGCAGGGAGCAAAATCTAATTACATTTTTTGTAGTGTAATTGTTTGTCAATAAGGGCAAGTACTATAATAAACAAATTTAAAATACATAAAATCGTAGTGGTCCTATAGTTTAACGGACAGAATATGCTCGTATGTTTCTATGTCTGTAAGGTGAAATCCGACGTATACCAAGGATTTTTTGGACACTGCATACACTAATAAATTATTTTGGCTGACGGTGAAGGCAAACATTGTGAGGTAACCGGAACGCTTGAAAAATGTTATTGAAAAGATGTCTATTTAGAAAAATATATAGAAATGTGAATTTTAGGCGTTTATTATCGCCAATACGTAATTAATTTGCATGATTAGTATGTTCGCACATTTCTTCCAGAAGTAACCATTATTCCCAGTAGTACATTTCTCCAGGCTAGCCTCATTATTAAAATTAAATTGTTTGATTGTATTCTTACTAGTATTATTATTGGTTGTTCTTTTTGTTTTATATTCACACTATCTGATTCTCGCGACTTCGTCTGCGTCATTTATTATCTCAATTGTTTTGTTATATCTCAAAGGGATTAATTAGGCTGCGTTTCCTATTCTTTCAACAATTATCGTTATATTTCAACCAATTTACACAAGCCCTTGATAAATTATATATTTAAACCTTTCCAATGAATTATACTCTATCTATTGGTGAAGACTGCATTACAATCCCTTCAGTAGTTTTTGAGTTTCACGCGTACATATACTAAGACGTGATAGACGACTTTGTTTTATAATATTTTATATTCACATTTGCATTTCTATGTCGTTTAATTTAGTCATAATTTAAAAAAAAAGGTTATGTTATTCATCTACAGATGAATTAGATGATTACCGATGTAATGAAACCATTGTTGGTGAATTATTAATAGTATTTTATATAAGTGAATGGATAAGCAGTGTAGATTTGTTGAAATAAATAAATGAATTAATTTCAACTATCTAATCAGACGATCATCTTTCGTCTACAAAATAGTATTCACTATAATATAGTATACAATTATACTATTGTAAAACAGAGCATACACTCGCTCTGAAATAATTAAATTAGTATTAGTAATTCCATACAGAATGTTTTATTAAAATGAAAACTTAAAGAGAGGGTTATTCTGTGCTTTCATTCCAGCACTTCGTATAGCGTGGGTGCTCGCTACGTGCTTCGCTTACACGCTTCGATATTGTAGCTCTCAATGTTTTTCTATTTTATTATTCACATACATATTATACTAGTTTCTGCCCACGGCTTCGCTCGCATTAATGTAGAGTTCGTCTCTAAGGAATCAGTACCTATTGTTTTTCTGGATGAAAAATACGTTGACTCTTTCTCTATGATCATATTAATATATATAATATTATTTTAATTTTAAGTTATTAGGAAAGTCTAATTAATGCCATTGTGTCTACCAATCACTTTATGGCCTAAGTAACAAGTTAGGATACATATTTGACGGTCACGAACGGTGACGTTACTGGAGGTAAGTAAAAGAGGAATTCAAAATCGATGGCCACCGTCAAGAGATCTACTTTCTTTCTATACTCGTTCCTATTTATATTATTACCTGTGTAGTGCAGGCAATCAAATAACGACGTGTTGCACTATAGACTACATTTGTTCTGTATCTAATAGTGCAATGGCTGATATTGAAATTTAACAAACCAAAAAAGACACAATGACGAGAATTATTACCATGTCCACGTTGATCGCAGCCCAGGCGGTTAATAATCCCTACAACCGTGCTTGATTACTAGATATACACTATCTGACCCCGGAATGGCACAGTCAAGAGTGCCAATATTACTAATGTAATACATGTGCCCTTCTATTAAACGTTACAACTTACAAGACTTGTGTAACAAGCGTTTTCTCTTGTATATTAGTGTATTTTTACAGAAATGCGTTTATAAAAACTATACGTGTGTAAATTACAACCTACAATTAGTGATATCATTTGTAATATTAGTGCTTTTTAATAATTGTGTTTATGCTTTTGTTTATCATAAATGACTTTGTAGCTTGTAATTTGTTAGGAAAAAGTTGTAAAGCTAGTTGTCTAGGTTATTTACAGAGAAAAGCAAATTTTATGAAAATAATCATATTTTTAACATTAATTTCACTAGTTATTGTATCGTAATTTGTATCTTACCGACATATAATGTGGTTTAAAAATCATTTTACAATTTAGCAAAAATTAAGTCTTGTAAATTCAAAATGCGCTACACATGTGTATACAACATAGTACATAGTATACAAATAATTAAAGTTTATACAATTTACCAAGTCTTATACAATTATTTGATAAATGTAAATCACATACATATGTATAAAATAGTTTCCCTACATAGCTAAGTATTAATAATGCAGATCTGCGTACATAGTTCAGTCTTTCTGAAACTAGAATTTTACTCCTGGCTCCGCTAGCGTCAGTGTAGATTTGGTCTTCGCGAACAGTACTGTTACTACTGGGTACTTCTGTACCCCTAACAACGTATTTGCAGTGTACTAATACTGGTTGAGTAGTTGATGCGTGAAAGCGTAACACACAAGCCGACTTCTGCATTTATATTATTAGATAAGATTACGATGTTTTGGATTCATATCATGTAATACTTCGAATGTTATGTATATGGGGCCATTTAAATATTAGGTAAGCACTAAAGGGGGGTGCGGGAGTCTTCTTGCTGACTTTTGATGACATAAGGGAGGGAAGGGATTTAGATGTTTAAGTCTGATATGTGAAATACGCGGTCTTTTTCACTGGGCTACCATCGCCCTAATAGCGAACCTCTAAAAGTTAATTTTTCCATAGACAATGTATTCCTTAATTCTAAACTTTATCAACTGCAACCCATGAGTCAATAAGGAATACAAATTCGATTAAAAAATACTTATATAAATCCGTATGTAATATCAAAATAACTATTTTCTAATTATGTGTTTGTGTTAGCATAAGCATCGGAGGGTAAGCATTGCTTACTTTTGCTAACCAGGGGGGGGGGGGCGCTAAAAAATTACAAAAATTCTTCTTATGTAATACTTCAATGACCCTTAAGCTATGCGACATCATGATTGTTCGTGATATTTTAAATAAAAGCTTAGAATAAATGCTTTCAACATACATATACAAATATATATGAAGTTAAATAAAATTGGTACTTAAACTGTAATATATTTATGGAATATCTATATCTGAAAGCACTTTTCATTTTTAGATTGAACTAGGCATCGTAGTCTAGGCGATTGGAACCGTTTCGTCTACGTGAGTCGATTGCGAATCGTAACTCCCACACCGACCCGTTCTCCGACTCCCACACGATACACCGCCCGCCTCCGCGAAGTCTTTATAAAGCTGTATATTGCGAATTGATTCGTACTGCATATAAAGGAACGTGGATAATGTTAACTAATATTATAAATATGAAAATGAGTTTCTTTATTTATTTGTTACGCTTTCACACCCTTAATTACTCAACGGATTATCGCGAAAATTTGCAAACACGTTATTAAGGCTACAAAAAGGGCATAGGGAACCTTTTAGTCCAGAAAAATATATACTATTCTCAAGGGAAACGTGAAATGTATATTAACGCGAGTAAAATCTAGCTATTAATATGTATAGAAAAGTAACTTGAACTCTTTTTTTTCTTCTGGTTATTGGTATAAAATATAATAATGTATTTGGATAAAAAAATAAACAAATCCCGTAAAGTGTGAAAGCAGAAAGATTTAATATACTTCTCAAATAACTATGCCTCTGTACTATGATGTAGTCGACTCCTGTGTCAAAAATTCATCAGAATTCGTTCAACCTTTTAAGAGTGATTGGTAAACAAGCATATAACTAACGTCTTTTCTCAATGATAATGTATGATACATTAAGTGTCATATCGCAGTTTCTCCCGGTTTTTAATAAAATACACTGGAACTATATGTTTTTTCGAGACAAAAAGTCACTCTGGACCGTAAAGTATAGGATATGCAAAAAATACATCGAGCCGTTGTTTCGTATCAGTGTTGAACGAACAGTTTTGCATTACAATATTAGTAATCATGGAAAGTAATCCAGTCCTATAAGTATGACATCATGAAAATTGATATATATGGAACACGATTACAAATAAAAACTTTGTTATTATTTTTAGAAAATCCTTCCTCAAAAAGTTAAAAGAGAAAGATAAAATGGTATAAATTAAGAGGCTGTTTCTCAGACAAGTTAATTGTAGATAAGAGATTTAAAATAGATTTTACTAGTATTTGTTCGCATCTGCGCTCGCGTTAATGTATTTTTATCTATACATCGGGAACAGTAAAATTTCATGAGGATTTACTTAATAGTTAAGGCGTGGAAAGGATATTGTATAACAGTACAACACATATTGGGTAACAGCTGTTCTAATATAAAATAGCCTATGTCACTTCCTGTGATTTCAGCTCTCTGCCAGTAAAATTTCCGTCAAAGTCGGCTTAAATATTTTGTAGATTACTCGATACAAACAAACAGATATACAGACAAAAATTAAAAAGAAATAATTTTTACCATGAGTAGCGTATACACTTTCACATCCGTTTAATAAAGAGTGTTTATTTTGATATTACATACATACACTCCATTTTTATTATATGTATAGATTATAAATCGAAAATTCGAAACAATACTGACCTAAAATGAAATTTTTGTATAAAAACTTAATAATTAAATGAACACAACATAAACTTCTTGCCATGGCAACGGGTATAATGGTTACTACCATATCGGTGACTTAATATATATTGACTATTGGTTTAGGAGTTATTTGTATTAGGAGAATATGTAATGGTAGCTGAAAAATGTAGTTTGGATAGGTTTTAATTAAAATCCATTTTTAGTAAGCGTCTACGTCGCAAAAGGAGTAACTATGGTGAATTTCAAGTCAATCGGACAAATAATTTCGCTGTTATCGTGATAAGTCAGTAAGTGGTAATTCGCTTATATATATAATAGATAGATTTACGATCATTGACCTATTGTGGCTAGTTTCATAATTCATTTATACAAATTGTATTGCTCGATAACGGTTTATTTATGAATCCCCTCAATCCTATGCAGTCCCCTTAGTGTTTAAATATATATGCATATATCAAAAGTAGAAACGACAATAAAACCTTAAATCTTAGGCTTAATTTAATAAATCTTTTCGCGTATGCAAGTCATGTATGATTCGCTAAAAGCTATGTACCGTGCTCATTCCTAACACGCGATTCAGAAATCACAGGAAATTTTCGATTTATCGCGTTACTGGTCAAGGTCGGGACGAGGTCGGTTTTTCGTTAATGTAGTTCACTTTCTTAGGCTATTGAAATAAAATTCTGTATTACTTGACAAAGGTATATACCATTTTAGATATTTCGTAGCCCGAGTTTTCGTTTAAATATAAAATCATTTAAATTTGAAGTTCAGAAGCTTGACTTTTTTAAATGTAATTTTTGAAACCTTACTAATATTACAAAAGTTAGTGTGAGTTTTTGACGTGAATAACGTCTTATAAATCGATGAACGCAGGCTGCACGCACCAAAAAGCATGACTCTCTGTCACGTTCCGCCTAAGCCAAGTGTGCAAGCGAGAGCGCGGAACAAGCGATAGAGAGGAGCAATCGGCCTAAGCGTTCGGCCTGTGACGCACACAACCTACACATAAACTGTTTTGTCAACTGTTAAAAAGTGAAGTGAAAAGTTAATGGGGTTTCCATTGTTAGTTATAACAACAATTGCTGCAAAGAGTATGCAATTTGTCGTCAATGTTTTGTTATGACGTTATCACGTAAAATTATAGTCCGTAAACCGACTTTACAGACAACCAATTTTTTTGTTACGCTTTCACGCCTTAACCACTTAATCAATAATCATACAATTTTACATACACGTTGACAGTGATAAGAAAAGGATATAGGGTGTCTTTCGTCTAGAAATAAAATTCTCAAGGGATGAGCCTAAGCTATATATGATTTATATAAGCACTACGTGTTATGTTATGTGTGAAGTGGGGCAAGCGTTGTGGTGCTTCTATTTTTCCTGTGTATATAAAATTTATTGCTAAAATAATAAACTACGCAAACTAAGTCGTAGTTATCAGTTAGTATCAAATAGAAATGTTGTATTACATTAACATATGACGGCATAACTTAGTTTCCAACCCAAAAATTATTTTCATTAAGTAAGTAGGCATTTATATTAAGCTGACATAAAATAATATTTCCTCGTGGGACTACTCGCTCTGTGACCTTAATTTTATTAATTAATTGTATACATTTCTCATATTCATAATGAATACATTCATTCATCAAAATGTAGCTATGGCTTCTAAATATACCGTTACTCTATAAAAGAGTACTACCACTATGTACTTGTAAGCTTGTATATTTTTTTATATAATAAAGGATGCTTAAATGTTAAATCTTATGTTTTATTTTTATTACTGATTTTTACAATACAACTTCTGTATGACAATATTTTTTCAATAACAAATCGTGTACCTATTGTTCGCAGAAATTATGAATACTAGAACTGGACCCATATTATTTCCTACTCTTACGAACATATGTTAAAGTAGGTTTTTAAAGTTGTATATTGATACTTAATACTATAATAGTAATACTTACAATTATTATTTTTTACTAAAATAAATAGCATTGCTATAAAATACGGAGATTACTAACTAAGATTAGCTTTACTATGTTCATAACTGTGAGATTACTAGGAATATAATGATATACACATAAATATACACAACGAACTGAGGCAGATACCCACGTTCTTAAAACCAAAATTTGTTAGCAATTTTTTTTTTTACTTCTACGCCGACGCAGCGGTGTCGGCGGACGCCTAAATGAAAATCTATAATTTTATAAAGCAATTTACATAAAACTCAAATTTACTGTGTTCATATTGTATTCTTTGTACTAAGTTCAAGCACCATATCAAGCGGGTCTTAATGTCTAAAGGCTATATATAGTATAGAGTGATAATAAATATGTGAACAAAAATCAGAATCAAAAAAATACTTTATTCAATTTAGGCCCTAAGAAGGCGCTTGTGGACATCAAAATTACCACCGGTTCGGAAAACACAACCCTATCATCGAGAAGAGCCGGCAAAAAACTCGAGCGGGTTTATCTTTTTAACATATGTAGATGTATGTTTAAAATACATTTCACGTTACAATCGTCTTTAGTGGATGCATAGAGACGAGTCAATTCCAGACATCACCATCGTTCACATATTGATCCACTCTATAATTGCACTTTGACACCAAAACCCGCTTGACATGGCGCTTAAACGTATAGTCCGGTAAATCTTTGGGACTGAATAATGGAACGTGACTTTTGAAAATGAGCCCTCACTGTGCATCCACCAAAAACATATGTGTCATATTATGTTTGATGAAAAGATCAATCAAATGGAGTTTCTTCTCGATGACTGGGTTGTTTTCCGAACCGGTGGTAGCTTTGACGTTGATAAGCGCCTTCTCAGAGCGTAAACTCAATAAATCATTTTTGATTTTGATTGAATCTAGCGGTACCGAGTGCATTTGCTAAGTTTTTGTAATCATTTACTTATTGGACTGGTAGTTAACTTTTTTTTTTGTAACGCCTCCAAAAAGCTTAATTTTGATGAAAAATACAACATGTGCCGCAAGACGATTCATGTAAATTTTTTGTAAACCCTATTTTGGCGGAAATTTTGTTATTAAAAACGCAATATTTGTACGATTTTCTTAATATTTTCAAAATTTTATTCATTTCTTTTACGACATCGTTTTTATTTTAGAGAAAAATATGTTATAATGGAGGTATTAAAAAAAAGCCGCATTTAACGCAAAACAAACTCGAACCGTCTTGTGGCAGGCGCTTGTATTTAATAGACAAACAATTGTCTTCACGCATTTTTTTTATCAACAAAAATTAATCAGGAGATATCGCAATCACAATTTTTTTTATGACCCGTCTACTGCTTATGCGTATCGTTCTATTATTCCTAAAATAAAAAGAATTCGTTATATAATAAGTTTTAAGTTACATGTTTTTATCCAGTAATATTAATCCTATTTCTGAATCTCAATCGTACCTGTCGTTTCGTTTTATGATAATATATAATAGCAGGTGCTATTACAAAAAATCAGGAACAGAATTTCTTCCGTCTTAACTGATCGCATACTTTTGCTTTTAAAGTACTTCAATTTTTAAGTTAAGAGTTGGACAGAACTCATAGGAATGGTAGAAATTGCTGCCATAGAGAAAAATATCAAGCTCCTTGCAAACAGGGAACAATGAGTGAATGTGACTAAATTATGATTTCTAAACATCGATTACACATTTACTAACTAGTAAGCATATGTTTGTTCATAGGTTACGGTTGGTGACATCAAACGCAAAATAAAACAACATTTGTGGGAATAACATTTATTATGACAGGCATTCATGTACGAGTCTTCGATGAAAACGGCAAAGAAACTGCAGCTGCAATGTGAAATGTGGAAAGAGGAAATGTAAAGCGGGATAGAACTACCAGCGGACGAAGGGGAAATAAACATAATACAAAACTATGCTGAGAATAGATGTTACTGGACTCGTTTACGTAAATGCTCGGCTTCTGCAGTTGCTTTTATAACCGAAGTTTATTCTTGATAGTTCCTATTTTATTTTTGATAAAAAACATTAAGGGGAGATTTCGTGATCAATGTCACTTTATTTTCAGTAATATTAAATATATATTTTTAAACATAATTAAAACCAAGGAAGATGTATTTAATAATAAGGCAGTTATGTGATTCAAACGTATTGTAGGTTTAAAAAATATTGTTAACACCGGCAAGCCATGAAATCCCGATAGTACTTTGTCGGCAAATACGGAGTCCAGCAAAAGATATAATGAAAACAATAGGATTTGTGTGAATGATAAACAGAAGCTTACAGTACAGACAATGAGAGAAGAGACAGAGAAGGAACGTACAAGTGGTTGGTGTGTTCGTGGTCATTGGAGTCTTGTGCGGGCTGCGAGCCGGAGCGCCGCAGCCGCCAGATGGCGTGGCGCGCCGCCACCAGCCGTGCGAATCCGTGCCGAGCCACACTCGGGAGCGCTACGCGCGCATCGTCACCAGATCAACAAGTATCGCGCGACTCTAAACCGATTTAACACTCCACACTCGCCCAAGGCTTACCACGACCCAAATAACTTGAAGAGATAGTAATGCCCCAATCAACAAGTCAATTTCCACAAAGCAAACGGCGGCTCAAAACGTCTCCGTTACATAAACTTACTACAAATACCTATTATACAATATAATGTCGACACTAAAAGCAAAAAGCCAGCCTAAACGAATATAATATCACAACCGAATATCACAATAAGCGGTGGCAAGCAAAGCTTCGTGGACGGCGGCGGCTTACGTAACTCTAAACTAACACTACGCTTATAAAACGTGCAAAATTTATATTGATCACAGAAAGAAGCCTTATCACATTTTGTCTAATGTGCCCTTTTAAGGTGTTATGTAACGGAGTCAGCTATGTGGAAACTTTTATGAAAGGCTTGTCTAATAGGACATCCGCACGGGTTGGGGGTCGGGCGAGCACTGCCAATCGGTAAATGAGCCGCAGCACCCCCGCACACCCCACACTCGTCACCCTTCGATTCCCCAGCACGCACCTACAGACGTGACCCAACACGACTACACAATATTTATTTTAGTTTTGTCTTTATTTTCTGCAAAATGATTATTGTACGTTCATAGGATATTTTAAAACCTGCGTAAAGGTATTGCGTGTTTGTGGTCATTTAAAAGTTTTTCTTGTAGATTTTGTTTAAACTACTAACTAATAACCATATTTTAACACATATCACTAATTATAACTTTGCTAAATCATAACTTTTTAAAGTGAAACTTGGGCTTTGAAATTCTGATCGTCAACCTTTTTGTGTCACGAAAAGTGAAACGGAGAAAAAACGTCGTTTTATGGCCGATCACCGAAGTTAAGCAACGTCGGACGCAGTCAGTACTTGGATGGGTGACCGCCTGGGAAAATTGTGTGACATTGGTTTTTTGTTTTATTGAATTTTTTATAAGGGGGATTTTCACTTTTTTGTGTGGTCATTAACACACACACACACACACACACACACACATTTTTTTAAACTGGCTCTGTAAGCGATTCCTGTCTGCCGTAACTGAGATGATATGGCAAAACCTCTGGTTAGTTTTGAAAAACATATTTAAATACTAAACAAATTTTTATGATAGCGATAAGTACAAATAAATAAGACTTAAATCCAATGGTTTAACTTAATTATAAAAACCAATGTCATAGTCAAAATTACTATGACTTGCGTAAATAGTTCAAAAAACTTGAATAGGAACATTGATAAGATAGCTGCCACCCTCTAGTTGAAAATCTGTAGCCAAGCCCCTAAAAAAGTGTTCCAGCAACTGTGCTTGAAGTCTATAGGCTTCGCATGTTTACCATCTTAGACCACATCGTCATTTAACATCAGATGAGATTATAGTCAAACGCCAAAACATATACAGTATTAAATAAAATTCATAAATGTCTGTAGTTAATAAATTACGATACAACGTTATTTGTAGAACTGTTACGATTGTGGAGAACATACGAGAAAAAAAAAGAAATAACTTGCAAGGTGTTCAGAAACGTGGAGATAATGAGTACCGACGCTGAACGACTCACATAAAATGTCCATTTATCGACTCTATTTATCTCACATTTTCATGTTACTTTTTTACGTGACAATACAAACGTATACGTAACAATAAACCACATGTTAATTAATATACAGATATAGATTCAATTGCCTCCATTACAATGTATTGGAGTCGTATATTGTATATATATTTTTTTAATAAATATTTTCAACGTCTAATTTTATTGTCATAATAATTTTGGAAATGAAATAGAACTAATGAAATAAAATAAAATTCAAGACAATATTGTCAAGTATCACAAGTTTCTCAATTTATTTCATTAATCCCTTTTTTAAATTGACATCTGTTAACGGGTTGATTTTCGATGTGGCTGTGTAAAATTTTCATTTTCATTGGTTTGGTTAAGATTTACCAATAATTTAGTCACATTTCTACGGCAGTTAGTGCATTACTTTGCGTGTAATTGTTGGTAAGGTCATTAGGTCACTTAGCGGTTTTTAGGTCGTCAGCACGACTTGGCTCGTGCAACGACTAGGTCATATAGTCTTTTGCCAATATTCTTTGATAAAGTTTATCCTACAATTTGCAATTGCATAAACATTACCCTTGCTGTAAAATATTTGGCCTAGAGACATAATGTAATTTGTGAAGTTATAGTAGTCATTATTGGACGATACAACAACGGCGCTTGACGATCAATATGTGACTATAATCACGATTATTTATATATATCATAATAATATATGTAGTGTGTAATCATTACGTCCAGTTAATATAAGAGAAGTACAATAACAAATGGGTTACAAACTTATTTAGATTAGATAGTTACTAAGAAAAGTAAAATAAAACATCGTACACCGCCATCTGTTGAAATATGATGGAACAAAATTGTGTACCGGTTATTTTTATTTTGCGATGGTAGCGCCTTAACTTTCAAGATGTAAACAACGTACAATAGAGAACGATGGCTCTAATCTGCGATATTGGTGGCTATACAAACAGGCACCGACAGCAATTGGGACGCCCTTGAACACTGCCCTTTGTGTGCGAACAAAAGAAAGTGCCTTCTTGGCTGCTGACGTAGACAACAATCGACAACTTAAGGCTGGTTTATTATTTACCTATGCAGATATTATTTTTGAAAATACGTTTTATACGCCTAAACGACATGACTACGTCTATTTTTTCAATCTTATAATTATTTTTGGTTGGTTTTCATTTATTTATTAAAACACATATAAACATTTCTACCGTTAATATGAATGTAATGAAATAGGTTAAAAGTATATGAATGCATCTTCTGGTATATTGGAATAATGTAAACCAATTTCAATAGAATTTCTACAATAACGATAATATTTTATGAAATCAGGGATATTAAAGTATATTACAAAGTAATTTTAATAACATCCATAACAAAGTTATAACAACTCGAATCTAGAATGTTCCACGTCAGATTATTCTTGTAGTATGCGATTAAAAACGAATTAAATACTATGAATAAAAGCTAAATGTAATTAATGATTGGCTAAGTACTTAATACATGTTATTGAAGAATGCTCTAGTTTATTTACTTTAATTTCAATTAGACAAATACAGGCCAAGTTAATAAAGACGTAAACTATTTAACTAAAATTGTTTCCTTATCCAAGTGTATGACTGTAAGCAGACGTTCGATAAAAGCGAGACTAATAAATACATTGTATGAATATTCTTAAGGCAAAAACTCCTTAACATATTACTTTTGTTCTATATAGTTTGCTACTAGTCAACAGATGGCGGTATTATAAACTTCAAGAGTAAATTAAAAGTAACTCTAACATTATTTTATACATACGTATTTTGATCGACTCCCTTATTATTTAATTTATATTTTAAAGTAATTATTTTAAATTTGTAAATAATGAAAGGAAAAAAGATGGAAACTAGTTTACTTTTACATATATATAGTCAATAGTGAGAAAACTGTGGCCGAGTAAATTATTAAGGATTACAGAAGAATATAAACTCCTATATTCAGTTGAGTATAGGTTATTTGAAAATAAAAATAAGACGGCAATGAGCAAGTCTTCTCTATTGTTACTTTTTTATATTTTTTGTTATACACCTGGTTTGGCTATGAAGAAAATGAGACCAAAACATCCCTTTACAGTGCGACTATGTAATGAAATAAAATGGCCACCGAACATTGAATTCTGTTAATATTCTTGAAGACTTCCCCTGCTGTCTTCTGTATTACTCACTTTTTTATATGGAGATTTCTGAAGCTAACTTGTCCTCACAAAGAGGCAACCATTCTGAAGTGATGCTATCATCTTTCTCGTGTACCGATTTTGACTTAATAACTAATATTACCAGAAAATGTATAATGCCAATAAAAATTGCCATTTAAACATATCGTCAAAGTTGTGTCGGAAAACTGTAGACATGTAACATACAATTAATAATTACTTGCTATCCTACCATTGTACTATAAATACTTTATCATAATATTTGAGAGTTATTTACCAATAAAGCTAATGACATAAAATTTGAGAAATGCTAAATTCCAACGTAGGTCTATTCTTAATTCTAAGTGGAAGTTGGAAATAATCTCCTTTCTAAATTTAGACGGCAGTAAACCATCGAGTCTGTCAAAACAATTGATTGCTTTGGGAGTTGTCGGCTATGTTTTTGTTTATCCGATTCCCGAATTGCGCGGGTTCAATGAATATATATTTATGTTTGTCGTCCATTGTGTATGTACGGTACGTATTGTAATTATATCGCTTGATTACTTAACTAAAATTGTTATAATTAAAAAAAAATAAACTAAAAAAATATCACATTTCTTATTTATTTCGTACATGTATGGGATTCATTGGGAATTACGACACGTGGAATCGTTGTTTATCGTCGACTTGCAGTCCTTGAAATGAGTGAGTGGACGATTACAGAGCGTTTATAATACATAAAAATCGATATAAACCGATAACATTTGTCATGAACACATTTAACAGAGTTACGTTTTAATTCAGTAAACAGAAAAGATTTAACTTTTTAAAAACATTACGCTGTCGTTGTTAAACTGTAACCAGGTTTTGATAAATAATAATTTTGTATATATATATATATATAGGGTAAAATTTTCAAGGGCTGTGCTATGTTTATCAAACGTTACAAACCTTGTTTTACAAGTGTTTTCTTTTGTAAATGAGTGCATTTTTACACAAATCTGTTTGTCAAAACTACACCCGTAAATTACGAGCTAGAAGTGATCGCTTCTAATACGAGTATTATTTCACACTTGTATTAGTGGTTTATGGAAATTGTGGAATACTGTAGCGTTGATTTTCAATGGGGACCAAAGCGAGATAGACGGACGTCCAGTCGGTGGATAAAATAATAATAATAAACTTAATATAAAATGACCGACATCAGCTCCAATAGTGGAACTGTGTCGCAGCCAATACCTCCCCCCACCTCCAGAGCAACATATTGCGTTCCACAAAGAAAGTAAACATCTTTAAATTTGTTTTTTATATTTCATGTGCTGAATTGAAAAAAGTGTTAAGTGGTAGTAGTGTTATGTGAGTTTTGTGTGTGCATACGTACCTGTGTGTGTCCTGTATGTGTTTAATATTCATATTTGACAGTATAATACAAGTACCAAAATTAACAAATATACAAAAAAAAAATCAGGAGCGTTCTCATTTATAATATTAAATTAGTGTTTAAGGTCAACGAATAGTGATATCCTGGCATTGAGATGTGAACAAGGCTGTAAAAACTGTACTGTAATGAAACAAAAAAAAATGTATTTAGTTATTAGCTAATCACATACAAAGTCGTCAATCATCATTTTAGAAATTGGTCGGAACCTTTTTTTTGTGTCTATTGTCTCCTCGGATCGACTTAATTGATGACATAAATTAACCCCGGGTAAAGAAAGGGTTCGCCTTTGGTACGTTATCTTTCGAATTATCATACTAAATAAAATAAATTTAGGGTTTTAACAATGTGGATTTCTATTTAGGAACAAACTGATTATAGTAAAATAAATATATATAATACACCGATATTATAAAGAGAGAGAACGAGTTTTATATGTTTATTTATATGGGCAAAGTAATAAAAAATAAAGACAAAAATGACGCAGCTACTCAATCTATAAGATTACAAATAATGATACTTATAACAAATATAGAGTAACAAAATGGAAACCTAATAATATCAGGAAAGGCATAACATATATTGGGTACCAGTAATAATTATCGTTGATATCTGTACTAATATTGAACTAGTATCACAGATATCAACGCCCTCCGTAGAAATGAAATGCACAAACTCTAATTAGTTCAAAAGTTCTAGTACGCTATAGTGAGTGTGTGATTGTGTGTATGCGTGGGTATATGTGTGTTTGTGTGTACATGTGGTTGCATGTGTGTTTGTAATCTACCCAAGGATTAAACGTGTCGCATATTATGGCTTAATAAGTTCTTCTACTTCAGAGTAGTTTACGCCGCAATGCCATGTTCTAATAAATTTTTTACTATTTACTTCGGATGATCAAAAATACCAATCTTATTATAGATTCGAGACCCTAGAATACAAAAATGTCGTGCTGCAAGAGCAGTCCGGTGTAGTTCTGCTTTACAAACACGGCCACGTCTCCGATTTACATTTAAGGTTGAGGAACTCCGGATTCAATGCATCGATCTGATAAATTCTTATACAGCTTAATAGGTACATTATTTCAGAATTCAGAGAGATATAGGCTATCTATAATATACAAACAAAGTAAAGTTTTGACAATATTTGTCAGCTAAATCGGGATAAGTGCTGTCTTTCAGAGCCTTTACGAGGTGTACTCGGTTATTAGTTAAACTTACACGAAAAAAATGTAGTGTCGAATTGTTCCTTATAACAATATCTATAAACGAAAGTCCAGTATCTATTATTACACAGTACACGGTACACAGTACTACTACACTACAGCATCTAATATGGATCCATCTACATAAGAGATATAACAGTAAGCATTTATTTAAATCTACAAGAAATTTGATCAACGATAATCAAACAAAAGGCGATCACTTTGATAGTTCTGCTCCCACGTGTGTTTTCATAACAATTAAAAAGTGTTCGTAAAAGGCGAAGCCGGGGCATGCCATTAGTATATAGTCATTTTTTTTTGACTAAATTCTCTTATTCTGCTAATACAGTGAACTGTGTAGTGGATTTAATATATTGGATGAAATTATATGTGTATGCTTTGATTCTTTTTTCTGTCGTATTACTATATCCAATAGTAAGCACAGTACGACCCAAAGCACAACGGAGGTTATCAGAATATCGACAATCGATCGCCTCAGGATCGCTAGTCGTAGCTGGCGTGTCGGCCTGCGTAAATATCTGGTCACGTTACGTTTGATGAATCTGATATTATATAATACTATATCTTGCCACTAGGTGACGATATAACACATCACCTTCTGCACCGTTCTGTAGGATCATTATGATAGTTTGTATACGCAGATTTTTTTTAATACTTTTTAGGTAAACGTTTTGACCACAATCTCCTCTGATATTAAATGATGATGTGGTCTGAGATGGTAAGTCACGCTTATTCTAGAGGGAGACTGGCTCTCCAGTGCAGCTGCCGGAACACACCAACAGGTGCTTGGCGACAGATTTTCAACTTGAGGGTGGTAGCTAGCCAGACGGACTTAGAAAAAACCCTACCACCATGCTATGGTTTCATCACGATGTTTTTCTTCACCGAACGCTTCGACTCTTTCTTGGATTCGAACCTACGTCCTTCGACGCTATGTCCGAACACACTACCAACTGAGCCATCATCGCTTTAGAAACACAAAGAATGATTGAATAATGAGAATGAGAGAAGAATGATTGAATAACTCAATATTATTATATTATAATTTAACTATTTATTACAACAAATAATAATTGCAAAAAGCAATAAAAAAAAACATACGCGGAACCACGCACACAGTTAGTTCTAATAACTTTAGATGAGCAATGCTTGAATATATTACATATGTACATAAATTTATTTCGTGAATCTCCGACACGACTCTAACGAGTTGCATCAAATTTTGTCTTTAAATAAGGTTTTGCTTCCTAAGTTTATTTATATAGGTTTCCTCTCAGAAAAATACGATTTTACACAGAATACATTTTTCTAACCGGGTGACAATGTTATGTAGTTTTATCTCGTAAATCGTATAGTACATTGCATTGTTGCCAGGACCTACCGGGCTCTCTTCATTTTATGATATGGCGCAATATGCCTCTGAGCCGAATACGTATAAAAAATTCGCCGAGCGAAGCTCGGTTGCCCGGGTAACATATCTATTGTTTCGGACCGAAACGTCTAGGAACAATTGACCTGAAGTTGCACACACCCGAACCTCACACTCATCAAGAGCAAAAATGTTACAAAATCTCTTTATTAAGTTGACGCGAATAAGTAACGAATCACATACAGGTGTACCTACTTTATATTAAGTGTAATAGAATTATACTTATGACCAAGTATATCACACAGGAAGTACCCTTAACGTGACTCGTCGTACTTAGTCACTATGGCAGGATTTTCAGTACACTACAACCAATAGGAAAAATATAGCTATATACATATTAGCTTTTGCTCGCGGTTTCACACGAGTTAATGAAAATTTTATGTCCCTTGAAAACAGCAAATTTTTTGTGGATGAAAGAGTACCCTATGTCCTTTTTTGTATCCTTGATAACCGGTAGTACAAAGTTTGAAGATGGTCGCTGGAGTGGTTAAGGACGTAAAAGCGTAAGCTACAAACAAACAAACTCACTTTCGTATATATAATATCGGTCAGAATACAGGGTATTTCACGATTTCCCATCTGCTTACTCTTTATAATATCATGTGCTAATGAGTCCCGATTTCTATATCAGAGATGTTATATCTGGCACCACAAATATGACTATTGTTTATCGGCTTATCGTGTTAGATTTATAGTGTTATTTTATACAATGTGATAGAGTGAATTAAAAACTTTCTGCTGGAAATTAACCGCTGGACTGTCACAAAACCATAATGTTTTAGGTTCCATACAAACGAATGTAGTAGACTTTATCAGGAACAAGTAAAGACAAAACAGTAATTGAACATATAGAGTTCAAATATAGTTTTATCCTTCATTTATATATACGTATAAATATGAATTGCTGTTCGTTTATCTCACTAAAACTCGCGGATTCCTGGACCGATTTTGCTAATTTTGATCTTGAAATATTTATGGAAGTTCAGGGAAGGTTGAAACGGTGAGAAACATAAATAATAAGTACAGGAAAATACTAAAACGGACAATTTAATTTTCAAATACATAATATTCCTATCTATGAAACATTTGATAAAAATTGTCATTCGTTTACCATATGTTTATAGGTGCGTCCAGAAATTTGTCTGCGTCATAGTTGGAATACAAAACAGTTCTGTTTCATAAATAAAAAATAGTACAATAGAAAGCTTTATATTCGTTAAGTGCATATCTGTGTTGTTTATTATGGAAATAAAAATGTTGTCTTCATTTTTGAGAACATTTTATACAAATATATGTAAGTAATCGCAGTTCACTAGGTCATCTAGTGTATGATATAATTCATAAAACAAGGCCGGTTCTCTTACCGGCGTTGTTGAATAAATAATTAAATAACGCCCCGAGCGGCAAATTCGAAAGAGATTATGCTAACGAAATTTTCTCTGAAGTCTATCTTTATGTATAATATTTTTTCTTAACAAGTAAGAAAAATTATATTACATTTATTATAAATTATTAGCTTAATATATCTTCGTTTAACTTGCCTTATTTATTCACTTACTAATACTACTGTTGGTTCGAATTAGCATCCCGCAGAGCTTCATTTGGGACCATTTTTGTTCCTGGTATATAAAAATACTCACTCGCGTTACTGCTAACAGTAACTGTCTTTAGGGGGGCCCCTTTACATTTATTCGAAATAAAAGCACTCTATGTCCTTTTTTGTAACCCTTACAACGTGTATACAAAATTTCATGATGATTGGTTGAGTAGTTAAGGCGTAAAAGTGGAACAAGAAATAAACTCACTTTATAACATTAGTAAGGATCTCTACCTTTAATAGTTGATAATTGTACTAAGATGACTCTTTGTGTAGACTATATGTAAATAATATTCAAAGCGAAAGGAAGTGATTTAAAGGTTAAGCAACTAAAAAAGGATGACTGGAGTTTACTCCATAAGAACGATTGTCTTTCTATAAGCACAAAAAAAGACCGATATCACATCAAAGGGTAAATAAACACATCCATGAAAATACTTAAAGAATGTATATATATGTATATATATTCTATTGATTACACTATTCGGTAAAATATTATATATCAAACATTTTACATAAGTAGAACTACACCACGCCGTCCCCAGTGTTCTATCAGAAACAATGTCTAAATTAAGTTCGGATTTTAAAAGTAGTATTAATTTCATTCCGTCATCTTGTGAAAGGTGCGCACAACAGGTCGCGCAAAAAAAAACCTAACGCTGTCATTCACTCATTAAATGTTACTTTTCATAGTTTTTTTCATATCGAGCGCCTTATATGAAAATCGATTCTTAAGGAGTAAATTCCAAAATTACTTTAGCTAAAATGTTAGAATGGTTTGCCTTATATAATTTACTGTTAAATGTAAACAAAATCAAAAGGTATTATATCATTTGATAAAGGATAAAAGAAAATTTAGCAGGTTTGCAAAGCTAATTATCGAATTGATGTTACAATAAATTCAAGTATCACATCAAGCAGGTAAAAAGGTTATGTGAACTGTGAACGATATTCTGATTCTGAACGATATTCCTTAAACTTCTATTGTTTACATAAAAAAAACTGGTAGAGTTTCTTTCCTGACCTTCTTGATAACTGGTTTGTTTTTCGAACCTACGGCGGCGAACCGGCGAACTATCTTACCATTCTTAAGTGCCTACTTAGAGTTTAAATTGAATAACATATTTATGAGTTTGATTTTTTATTTTCACCTAGACACATTTGAACAGTTATAACCGAATAAAGATTATCATGGCACTTATCTGTGTAGCTTTGTTTGGCAATTTGCTGGGCAATTTATCTAGATAAATTGAGGAGCTCGTTGTAGGATCGAAGAGATAGTCGAACACACTACTACTTAGTCATCAGCGCTTTAAATAATATAATAAAATTAAATTCATTGTATTAAGACTGGAAACCATTTACATATATGTGCTATTAGTTTTAAATATAATAGCTCGAAAAGGTAAATAAAGTGATAAAATAAGCATTTAAATTGGGAACGAACAAGTAAACGAAGCACGCGTATAGTTTGTTGTGAAACCCTTAGTCGACTGCAGCAAGAGCCCTCGGGTGAAGTGGCTTCGTCTAATTAGTACAGCTTCGGACAGAGCGAACTCCGGCTCGAGATAACAGAAGACTATACGTTTTTTTTTCTAACAACTATAATTAATTTATCTCTCATTAGTCCTCGGAAGTATCAAAATAGTTAACGGTGAAAGTTATTATCGTGAATAAGCCATAGCATGGTGATAGCATATTTTCTAATGCTCTTCTGACCTTTTTTCGTATTAACGGGGAGAAATCCTTATTGACATGCCATCCTCCTGGTAAAGAGGGTGGGTAGTGATAGACTCATACTCTCTAAAACTCCACGGTGTACCGGCTGCCACTTTGGTCGGAGCGGCATGCGACAGTACATGGCTATCATCATGCCGCCCCAGCGGTTAGTTCGGCGCAATGTGGCCGCCGGGCCCTGTCATAATAGAATGCTCGTCTAACCAGCTTCAAGTCAAAAATGTATCTCATAACTACTGTAATCCAGCCGCATAGCTTGAGAGATAAGCACTCTAAGCTTAGCATGTTACCATCTTAAACCATATCACTTATCTTTAGAGGTGATTGTGGTCGAAGATATTTAATCGAAGAATCGAAGTATTCCAGAAGAATTCTATCGAAGATAGATTTCTTTTATATTGCCACCAAATCCATGTCACATGGAGGACCTAATTGCTCCAAAGTATTACTCCCACTATCGTCCTTTACCATATTAATTTTATGATATCTTCCTATCTATGTTTAATTCTTATAGTTTTTGTCAATATCATTTACATGGAAAACCATTCACAGACGCAACTTATCTGTGCTGATGATACACGACTTAAGCCTGAATTCAAACTATTATTAGAACAGATGTCTGTATTAACTTATTTTAAAAAAGGTGGAGCTTTTTGTCTTGTATTTTTTGTAATGTTTGTGACCTCCGAACATCGTTATTTACTATCCGATTTGAAATTTTGTTATTATTCTAAAGGAGATATTTTAAGTCGTGTTATATGAATCCGGGTGCTGGGCTACGAAATAAACGGATGAAAAAAGATTACATGTGGCAGAGATGCGAATTTTAAAATGGATGTAATTAGAAAGGTAATGTAAGTAGAAATGACAAGATTAAGATAGAGAAGTTGAGAAGTAATAGGCTAACATGGTACGGGTATATTATAAGAAGACATGAAAGTCATGTAACTAGAAAAGTTTTGAGTATGAAGGCGAACGAATAAACGAGTAGAGGAAGACCGAAAAACGTGTAGGTGGATTGTGTGAAAAATGATATCTGTATAAAATGTGTGAATACTAAGAAGACAGGTGAGAGTAGAAAAGAAAAACATGTTGTGCCGACCCTATGTATGCTTTAAGAAGAAGAAGATTCTAAAGGAGATATTAATGAGTATTAAGGAGATATTAAGTAGTATTAAGGAGATATTAAGGAGTATTAAGGATATATTAAGGAGTATTGAGGAGATATAAAGTTAATATTAATATTAAGGCGACATTAAGTCCCATTTTATTTTGTAGGTACACATTTGTAGGTTTTGTAGGTTTACATTGTAGGTGGTAGAGCTCCGCTGAAACTATTACTGGTTTCAGAATGAATGGGTCGGCTCGCCCGGGGTAGTACCACCCTCTCACAGAAAACCGACGTGAAGTAACAGTGCTTGCACTGTTGCGTTTCGTTCGGGCAGTGAGAGCGCCGGAGGCCCACATATTTTAAAGGCCGGCAACGCACTTGCGACACCCCTGTGTTGCTAATGTCTATGGACGGCGGTGATCACTTATCATCAGGTGACCCACCTGTTCGTTTGCTCTCTATAATATATAAAAAAAAAAAATATATATAGGTAGGTTTATGTTATCATAATATGCATAGACTAACTAGTTTACTAAGTGTGATCAAGGAAGTTTTTGTGCATTATTTTTATTTGGAGTAGAATTTTTTGTTAAAATTTTATATAATATTATTTTAATTTTTAACCACAATTAAACTTGTCGTCAATATTAATGGAGTTAACAGTTTTAATAAGTTAACTTAGAAAACTTCGTTCTTCATTTATTCAGTAGCAGATATTTTAATTTATAGTCAGCTTCTAGTCCTACCTCGAAGTTAATGTTTACTGTAGCGTATAAATTTTATTAAAGTACCACGGCTCAATTTACGAGCATAAGCATATTTTATTATATTAATTGTTGCTAATATTATCAATCTGAGTTTGTTTGTTTGTCACGGTTCAACTACTCAACTACTCAACCGGCCATCATGAAATTTTGCATACCCATTTTCAGGGGTACACAATAGGATATAAGGGAACGTACCCATACTACTTGTCACCCATGTTGGATAATTTTTAGCGCCCTTCCTCCCCTTGGTGACCATCCGTAGTATATGAGAAGACGCCCTCCCCTCTAATTTTCATGTAGTAATTCATAAATGTGGTTTTCTCCCTCCTCCCTGTGACCAAGAGTGGTACTTTGAAGATCTTCCCCCCTCAACGGGTCACGTAGTATGAGTATGTTCTCTAAGGTACTTTTCATCTAGAAAAAATTCTGCTCCCGAGGGATAGTCACACCAAATTATCGTGAGAGAAATTATAGAAGCCACGAGCAAAATCTAGTGTGTAAATATTATAGGGGCGTTAGAAACAGCGCGTTTTGATCGCAAAGTGGAAAAGTTCACTAAGTAAGTAAAGTAAAGCCTGCGTAAGCCGGAAATCTCTTAAGGCTCTAGCTGGTAATCCTTAAGGCTTAACCATCATAGATCCTTTCGCTCCGAATATCATGGAATCGATATTATATTACTGATGTTTTTCCCACGTTAACCTTAAAATTCTGTTGAATTATTTTAGATATGTTCTCATATTCAAGAAATGTTCTAAGCCAGTATATACTTAGTCTGGCCATAAATACTGTTACAATTAAAAATAAACAAAATATTACATTTGAATTTGGAATCTGTTATTTTTATATGATTGTTCATTGAGTTTTCTAATTTTGGCGCCAATACATTGTACAATATTTTGCGATATTAAAATGGAGTGGGGTAATAAAGAGAATCAAATTGCTGTGAATGCATTACACAAAGTAGGTATGGCGCCAAATGCAATTTTTTTACAATTGAGCAACATTTTAACAAACAAAATGACCGTGTTTATGGTCAAAGTTCTAAGGAAGATGCCCAATTAGTGGACAGAGTGCAACGTGGGCACTATCCGACTTCAGTGATGGTTTGGTGGGGTATTACCTATGCAAGAGTGACTGAGCAATACTTTTGTGAAAAAGGTATCAAAACATCGGCACAAGTGTATCAAGATACGAACGTTTCGGACTTCATCAGAACTGAAGACTGGCCGTCGTCTAGTCTCGATTTTATTCCGCTGGATTATGATTTCTGGTCCGTTTTAGAGATTGCAGCTTGCTCTAAACCCCATGATAATTTGGAGTCCCTAAAACAATCCGTACGATTGGCAGTGAAGAATTTTCCCATATAAAGAATGCGTGCTTCTATTGATAACTGGCTTCAAAGTTCAAAGGACTGTATTGCAGCCAATAGAGACCACATCGTATAAACTTTTTATATTTTAAATTGTTTTATATTTATGTATTAACCTAACACACTGTAAAAGTAATAAATGTTATTTGCAATAGAAATTTTTATTTTTTCTTTGTTTCAGTATTTATGGCAAGACTAGGTATTCATAAAAAAATCATCGTGGACTTAGAATCTGCGCACCTATTGCTTCTAATTAGTCACCTTTACGTAGATTTCGAGCTTAACTATGAAAATATGATATAATTTTGTCCAAGGGTATAAAAACAAAGTTAATGAATATAGCCTCTTTCGAAGCCGCCGTCCTATGTTATTATAGCTTCCGTGTTCAATGAACTGAAAACACAAACTTTCAAAGATCGTGTCCGGTACTATGTTACCCTTTAGATAGGAAGTTTTCCCATGAATTTATGTGTACGAGTATAGTTAAGGTTTCTTCGCTGTTTAGGAGAGTAACCCATTGACCCAACTCGGAAGCAATTGTGTTGATAATGAGTTATACAAAATTTAATTTACAACTATGTATACATAGTTGAGAACTGACTAACTGACATATCCACGCCGTGAAAATTTGCATACGGTTTCATTTTACTCTGTAGGTGAGCACTAAGGAAGGATGTTTTAGGGTTTCGACCCCTAAGGTGATGAAAAAGAGATGAAAATTTGTATGGAAATCCGACATTGTTTCGTCAGTCAGTTGTTCTTTTATGTATATAGTTAGGCTATAACGTAATATCGAAGAGTACTTGTAGTTATAATTACCAAGCAAATAAACTATGTCAAATAACGTCTCGGGCACAGAATTCAGCTTTATCTGCACATGAGCCCTGCTGAATAATAAACGAGTGAAAGATGAGAACGGAAGGGCAGATGTCTTGTACTTATTCGTAACGTGCCCATTATAAATAGCCATTCATCCGTATCTTCAGATAATTATTATTACACAGTCATCACCTGGTCGTCGCAGTTGCTTTCAAACAATTATTGTCAGAGAGTCGTCACCTGGTAGCCGCGGTTGCTTTCAGACAATTATTATTAAACAGTCATAAGCCGGTGGTCGCAGTTGCCTTCAGACAATTATTGTTGAATAGTCATCTCCTGGTGGTCGCAGTTGCTTTCAAACAATTATTTTTAGAGAGTCATCAGATAGTCAAGGTCACATTTTCATAAATGTTTTATGCTATCCATTACAGTACAACTCAACTATTGTGTGACTGAAAATGTTGACAAAAGCTTTATTAGAGAAATTAAAACACATTCTTCATAATTTCTCTGTTATAGAAAACATGATCTGAATAATTAAATATAAAAAGAAACTATTGAATATTTTGCTCTTAGTTAAAAATTGGTAAAAGCTTCCAGAATATACTAACTTATAAGTACATTTCTCTTCATTATAAATGTAATAAGTGATAGTCATTACAACGAACTTTAGTATAATTGTAAAACTACTTTTTTAAATTCTAATTACATTACAGATTTTTATTTAAACTGATGGTAAGATAATTTTAAAAGACTATTTAATTAAAATAATTCAAAATATTATATATACTTTCCTAATTTCCGACTTGAATGTTCTATGTTGGTACAAGAAACTTCTCTATGAATATATAATAGGACCTCCGTAGGCCTAACTTCAAGGAATGTTTGAATAAATTTGAGTTCACGGATTTCGGCTTGGTAGAGTTTTTAGTTTAATATTTTTTTGGTTACCTAAGGTTAGATGTATAATTTTAAGTTTTAAAGTTGAAATAAATAAAGGCTTGTTAAAGAGGCGGTGTTTAAACTAAACAATACGTCTAACAAAGTTATTAAGGCTGAGTTGCACCAGTCAATGTTAACGTCAAAAGTTCGGTTAAAGTAAATGTTATGTGATCAGTAGGTTGCACCAGGTAACAATGGTTAAAGTGATAGTCAGATTTACCGTTAACAATAACCGGCCGATGTTGGCCGGTTAACATTATTGTTATTGTCAAATTTAGAACTTCTTGACAGTTTAGTAGTAATACTTTTAAAATATTGTGTAGTTACTGCAAAAAAATCCTGTGGGAAACTCAAAATAGTTTTTCGGACGATCAGAAATAATACATATGAAGATATTTGCGTCTTAGAAAGAGGAAAATTTATTTTCCTAAAGTTGTTCGGTTCGCCAAATGGGACAAAGAAATATTTTTGGATAGATTTCGGATGTCAAAAAAATTTGCAGGTGTGTTGGCTTTGCACTTATAGCATTTGTTAAGGTCGCCAATATGAAGTTAGTATTGTTTGTTTACACGTTATTAAAATTGAATATGCACCATATAATAAAATAATATATAATAAACATCTATAATATTGCTATTCTCCGAATTAACCATTGGATATAAATATTTAAATATCTAATATACAACTTCACAGAATGAGATAGGAAGTAAAAAACAAAGTATAGTAATTATAACACATTGATTTTTTGCGCGAAATGAAACATCTGGCGAGGGCTAAAGCAAAGACTTGCCAAGTAAAAAATGTTATTCTCTTCGACTTTAGGGACTAATTGTTTTATTTACCTTGGTACCCTAATAACTTTAACTATTACAAAAATTTCATGGTGCAACTGGGTCTGGTAAATGTAGCTGTTAGTGGCTCCAGGTTGGGTATAGTTAACTTTAACCATTACAATAACCGACATTTTAGTGCAACTCAGCCTCGATATTGTCGGCAATATTCTTAAAGTTAGCACCTACTTTTTATCTTGTTTGTTATCGAGTTATCGGTGTTCAATTTATCGAGGTTCTATTAACATACAGATTCATCACATTTTTTGCGTAGGTTCGATTTTCCGGAGTGGAACCTTCGAGATCGATGCTGTCGTGATACAGCGACACTGAAAATTTTCAATCACTAGTTCTACAGCACAACATACATCACCCTCACACAGCGTGTGCACATACACTCAGGTAAGTAGATATACGATGGAAGGATTTTATTTTTTTCTCTTATTATCGAACTTGGTTAGTTTAGATTAGCCTGGTTGCCACATACAAAATACATGTTTGAATTCCTGAGGCACAGATGCCGATGCATATATGTATGAATAGCTAGCTTCGCTTAGCTTATACAGATTCGCGGTGTTGCATCCCCAAGGCAACAGCACAAGCCGAGCTTCGGTTACTTTGGCATCCTTGAGCTTGTTGCCAGGCGGTGAAGTGACTTAAGCATTCGCCTTAGTAGTCCGTTGAAGTTGTGCGTATAGCGTGCGTGCGAATAGCGTAGTCAGTTCGAAAAAATAACGTTTTTTTTATTATTTTAGTGAAAACTTAGAATCTACACTTTCTCGCGTGTTGGACTTTGAATGATACATGTATATAAAAGTCACGTGTACATAACAACGTCACCTGCGTGTTGCTCGCACCTATGTTGGTTGTTTACATCGCTTCATGTTTGCTGTGGCGCGAACGTGACTTTGCTGCTTGCTGCTCGTTTCGTTGCGTTTACATATCCACAGGGGAGCTCGCGTTTTAAAAATCAACAGAATAGCGCCCGAACAAATTGTATTGAAATCCCTCGGGAGTGCTATATTACCCCATATGCGGCTTATTTAGGCTTACGACCTCTGTTTTATTCATATTTCATTTGGATATCCTCGGTATTAAGTTTTTATGTGCATGTCTCATTTTAAGTCTTTCGAATATTCATTTGTCATACGATTGAGCGTTGAATGAGAAATGATAGGGATTGCAGATTTTTTATATACTTATTATTATTATAGTTATTTTAAGTAGTGTCATACGATGAGCGTTGAATGAGAAATGATAGGGATTGCAGATTTTTTATATACTTATTATTATTATAGTTATTTTATTATTCGTACGTTTTTAGCGTTAAAACTACATATAATTATGCTTTTTGGTATGGCTTAAGTATTCGTGATAAAAAGCTTGTAGGTTTTAAGAAGTATTGACAACGTAGAATTAAAAGAGTTGAACGTTATTTTTTTTTTCGAACTGATCATACGCTGTTGGCCGATGAACCTTCACAGCTTCACCGGGCTAATGGGGCGAGCGCTTATGGCGCTCGGCCACTTAGCAACAAGTTCAAAGGCCTTGGATGCGACAACGCAAATCTTCCTTAGGTAATCTAGCTAAGCTAAGCATACATATATGAATTAGTGAAGCACACATGTACCAGCATGTGTGACCCACGGACTCAAACATGAATTGTTAACTGGGCTAAACTAAGCTAACCAAGTTTGAAAAACCAGGGAAAAGTACCATCCATTATATGTGTAACTATCCTGTGTTTGTGTTCGTATGTGTGGGTGATCTGTGTTGCGTGTGTTAAGTTAATGAGTGAAAACATTCAGTGTTACTGTATCGTTCTAGCTGCAGCGTGATCTGTTGTTAATAAAGATGAACGACAGACAATAACTACACTATAGATAAAACATGAAGTTCTAAGAGACAACAAATTCATTATAACCAAAACAAAGACGCGTCGCGTCGGTTATATAAAATTATATGAATATAATACAAATATAAATATCAATATTAAATATCCGTACTATAAATACACTAATATTTAAACCTAAGAACTATTCATAAACGATATGTTATTATTATTATATTTTATCTAAAAGCGCTCGTTAGTATATAGCATATACGAAGGCTTACCTGTTTACTTAACCCACCCTATTGGGGTGTACACGATTAGAATGTTTACTTAGGATCATAAGATGTCTGAGTAAAATAACAACAGAAACGAGATAGATCGTGTTATCATTACCTACTTATGTAACAAAGAGATCATAAATTATATTGGATATAAGATTTAGTCGTTTCTTTATCTACATAAATAAAAATGTATTGATGTTCATTTGACTCGCTAAAACTCGAAAATGGCTGGACTGATTTGGCTAATTTTGATTTTGAATTATTAGTAGAAGTTCGGGGAAATTTTAAACAGTGAGAAACATATACTAAAAAAGAAAATTTAAAAAATTACAATATGTTCCTAGCTATGAAACATTTGATGTCTTTTGTCATTTTAGAAATTAAAAATTATCATTCGTTTGTCAAATATTCGTAGGTACGTTCAGAAATTTGTTTGTTTCATAGCTGTAGCATGAGGTCCGATATCTTTGGGCTGTTTTCTTGGAATACAATACACTTCTGTCTAAGAAATAAAAATAGTACATGAGAAAGCTTTAAATTGATATAGTGCATAACTGTGTTGCATTGATAATGTAAATAAAAATGTTGTATTAAGTTTTGACCACATTTTACACATACGAGTATATATGTAAGTAATACGAAGTTTACCGGGTCATCCAGTACAATATGTTATTTATGACGGATACATGTTACTGGTCGTATTATTACAACAATTAATTCGCAATGGGTAACAAATAAAGTTATTACTATTCAGCTGTTGATTATCCGTTACTATTATTGATAATGAGATAGATCGACCGGTCCTACTTCAATGTGTGAACAGACAAGGATCATACTAGAAGGAATAGGTTTGAAAGTGCATTTTTTTATTTCACATTGCTTACACTCAGAATCACGATAAGAACAGTGAATATACAATTCATTATCGTTCTACTATTGCAAATTGCACTTAAATACAAACAGAACACTATCTAAGAGCAGAATAGCTATGTATATTACATTTGAGAGGCAATTTATTATATTAATTATTATATATTTCATACAATTCATTCATAGTCAGAAATTTAGCTTAACATTGATTGCAAAATTTATACCATACAGATAGACGACAGAATTAGTTAATCGTTCAAGGCTTAAAAGTATTTCCAATACGTAATAATTTATTGACAAAAAATTTCGGAATATATTTTACAACTAGTAGAAAACAATTCGAATCTAAACAGATGAACAGACAAAGCACAAAAACAACAGATTTATAAAAAAAATACGTGTCACACAAACGATACTACTGTATATCAATATTAATTTAAGCAATCGCTAACTCTGTAATGGAATAAATTAATATTGAACCTCGGAATGAGTTTCGAAGCGATAAAGCTCCACAATACATACGGGCCCGTATTTATTTGTTCCGAGATATAAGAAAAATTGTCGTTCAAAATGGTGGACTTCAGCTCTCCAAAACGGTTTCCATTTAATGTAGGTAATTACTGCCACAATGGGCTCTCGCTTGTCCCGTATTTTTTATGAATCGTTGTATTCCTTTTTATTCTGCAATTCGTTTTGTAATTCGACAATGGGACAATCTTTAGTGGATTCTCCTCTCATCACTCCTCGGAAAATCCTTAAGAGCGAAAAGGATTAAAAATGTAAAGTTTTATTTTGAAATCAGTTGTATTTTTTACGTTGTTTTAATTAAATTAAACACAGAAAATACTTGGATACGAACTCTAGTTTTGAGAAAATAAAGGTAAATAGTAAATTGTAGATTTTCAAGTTGAGACCAACATAGCGAACAATACGAAATAATTTACAATGGTACGGTAATATTTTGATATTTCCTTTTTCACCTAAATGATAAATTTTTTCACCAAACTTTTATTGCAAAAACAAAGGTAAACACTTAGCTGTAGATTTTCAAGTTGAAACCAATATAGTCAACACTACGATATAATTTACCGTACTACAGTAATATTATGATATCTCCTTTTTCACTAAATAACCATATTTATCACTAAATTTTTCACATACATTTTATTTACATTTGAAAACGTTGCTATCATTCACGCTATCAGTCCGCATTGGAGTATGATGCGTATCAGTTAAGCCATCATTGTTTCTACTTTATTTAATTTAAAATGAGATTATAATATTTATTAGAAGAAGAAGAAGAAGATTGAGAATAATATTATATATGTATTCGTGTACTTCACTGTATTTGTTGTAGATAGGAACAAGGTAAAACTAAACGTATACAACATTTTCTTTTTCTTTACTCTATTCTGTCTTCGTATATAAAATGTTTTCATCGGGAGATATCACTAAATTCCCGAGCATATAACACAATCATATAAAAATAAATTGACCTATATAACAATATCATTATATGCTTATTAAAAAAATAGTTCTCTGTAAGGTTTAATAGTTCCTTTGATTTCCAGTAAAATTTTTGACGCTACAAACAATATAGTCATAAATACTGTTAAAGTGTAATTACAGCTGCACTTAGAAAACATTCGCTGTGTAAAATATTACAAACTAGTAATTGCCCGTAACTTCAAACGCTTTAAATAGAGTATTCGTAAATTCGTAAGGATAAAACGTAGTGTGTTTATATATATCATTCAATAATATAGATAACATAAAACAATTTTGCAATAATTATTTGCGATAGTGAATATATTTAAAGTACATTTTAAATTGTTCTTATCCTAACTAAAATTATTAATACGAGTATAGGTTTGTTTGTTACTTTTTCACGCTTTAACTTTTCAACCATCGTAATATTGTTTTTGTGTAATACCTTTATCCAGAATTCTTGAGTACTATTCCCAAGCGATACGTCAAAACCATATTAAGGCGGACGTAACTAGTAATAGTAAATAAAGTAACTAGTAACCAGTAAGATTATAACCTTATTTCATTTTTCGTGTGCATTTTAAGGAACATATTTTATTTTTGCCTGTTTGACATTATAAGTATTGCATAACCTCGAAATCCTTTTAACTCTCGATTTATATTCAAACCAGTACAGAATTCATCCAAATTGAGTAATAATAACGACGTAAGGACTCGGAAATACCTTTACATATTCAGGGAACGATTTCACGAATACACCATTATATTTTCGTCTCGATCGGTGGTTAGAATTGGAAATAGTCAACACGTCGTTATAGGTAATTTTAACACGAGAAAACGACAAAACAGAGTTTCTATTCAGATCGATTTCATAAATGTTCAATGGTTTTTATTACACTAAATGAGAACATACAAAATGAAATAGATAAGCGTATTAAGTAATAAATACATGTATCGCGTATATATATATGTGATGTCTGGAATTGACTCCTATTTATCTACTAAAAACGATTTTAACATGTAATGTATTTTAAATATATGTTAAAAAGATAAACCCGATCGAGTTTCTTGCTGGTTCTTCTCAATGACTGGCTGTTTTCCGAACAGGTGGTAATTCTGAAATTCATAAGCGGCTTCTAAGGACCTAAATTGAATAAGGTATTTTTTTATTTTGATTTATAAATAAAATGATATAAGCGTGCGTTGTGCGCACATCACTCAAACACTACTGGACAAATTTTGTTTTAATGAAAACGTAAAAAATTAATTTGAAAAATATTAATCTTATTTTATCTCACCCGATTTTAATGAAATGTTATTAATGCCCGGGCAATATTTATCATTCGAAAATTAATAGCATATTCAAATTTTCTATACCTAGTCCGTTTAGAAATCATAAAATATATGTACAAATATTTTAATGTTTCTGGAATAATCTATAGTATTATTATAAAATGTCAATTATCTCTGGTTATTCGGTATTATTGGTTCGATTATAAATATTATTCCCCACTGACGTAGACTATGTCTGTTGTTATAAATTATCATATTGTGATTGATGCGTACAACAAACTTGCGGGTGGTTATTTGTCTATATATCATATTACAGATTATTATACTTCAGGGGAACCATATCAAAACCATGATTTTGTGTAATACGAGTACACATCGATGTAAACAAACCTCGCATTTCTGACATTTTGTTTTTCGAATACTTCCTTCGTAGAGTTTATAAGTTTGTTATTAGAAAAAGAAGTGATTTATCTACACTAACACAAGGAAATATCGTTCGTCGTTGGAAAAGTTAGTAAGTGATTCAACACTCGCGAACGAGTTTGCGGCGACATTCCTAATACTAGCTACGTCCACTTGCATATTCAGTTATCGAGAACGTGTTCCCATTGGCGGCCTGCCAAATTGGTCCTACATGTTGTCATATATGGGTGTACTGACGACGTAATTGTTCCACGAATGCATGCTCGCTAAACATCTTATATATTTTCGATATTGTTCCGAGCTCCTACCTGACTTATACTTTACAGTGTTATTCATTTTGTATGACCATTTAAATTATTAACTGCGTTTAAAAAATAGTTCAATGAATCGTATAAGTTTCTTGTGTTTCTTTTATAAGCCATACAATCGAAAACGTTTCATAATAATTTAATTATTATCTCTAGTTTCCTTCCTTTTGCCTTTATCCTATCTAAAAAGGATTTTTTTATTCAGGGGCTTAGTTCCACAAAATACATGTCATTCCCATTGTAATCTAAGCTAGCATACTCACGAACATTTCTTACACTTCATGAAAAAGTTCCATGAAACCTTGGCTTCTTCATTTGCAGGTCAGTTAAAATTCTATGAAAAATGTTTTGACCTATTAAGCTTTAACTGATCTTTAACAGCTATCCGTTGAACTTTGTTCCGGTCACATTCTGTCAACTAAGTTTTGCAATCTTCGATCAGTTTACATGTTATATAATTGGGTTATAGATTTTTTTATATAAGAAAACCAAATTTGAAAGTCATATGTTTAGGCGTATGGAATACGTCATACTTTATAAGCAGTAACGATGAGAGATCTATTTTAAAGTACGGTTAGCAAACTATGGTAAATGAGGCAACTCGTTTTGTATAGAAAGGATTGACACAATCGGTCTTATTACAAAAACATAAATGAATTCAATATTGTTTTTAAAGCTTTTTAAGTCTAGCTGGTTTCATTGCTTGTCTTGAATACTCTCAAAAATAAAATAATAATTACGGAAGCATTGAGCTCGAAGAGTCATCGATGGCGATTGCGCGTATATAATAGCCGCTCTAATGATGCCTTTCATCCTCATTAAGGAAGCCAACCCGCTGCAATCGACAATAAGTCGTCCATAGCTTTTAATCGAAATACAATAAAATAATGTATTGATGGAAACCTTCGAAATTATTTATAAAGATTAAACTGTGCCTGCGGCTTCACACGTTTCTTTAAATATTTATAGTTATTAATATTATATCGTTCGCGCATGAAATATGGTATGAAACATATTATGTATTTGTATGTATATATATATATATATGAATTCAAATTTTAGTTTGAAAATATAAATTTGCTTTTGTTCGAGACTTCGTTGGCATAAGTATAGTCTAGCCTTCAGGATCAGTATTTTTTTTCTGAATGATAGGTACCCTATATCCTTTTCTGTACTCCGATAACATGTATGCAAAATTACATAATAATTGGTTCAGTAGGTAATGCGTGAAATCGCAACAAAGAAACAAACAAATATACTCTCATTCGCATTTACAATTTTAGTAATGATAACTATTGATTTTATTTCATTTCGTTCCGTTACGTTCCATTCAGTGGTATTATGAAAATAATGTTTATTATGAAAATAATAAAATAGAAGGTATCATTCCATTCCATTTCATTTCATTTTATTTTACTTGTACTGTACTTCGTTTCGTTTCATTTCTATTTATTTTATTATTATCGATGCAAAATCTTTTAAATAATATAGTTTATAACTAGACATTATTTACATCTTATGTTTCGTATCATCATTGGAACTTTAAATTTAGACTACATTCGCAATCGTTTGTATCCAATTTAAACTCTATTATCTGGTGTAATTACTTCGCTGGGTGAAATTATTCTCTATATTGTTTGAAAATATGGATCTATGCCCATTGTCAAATCACATATGTGTTTTTATGTTCTACTGTATAATAATTTTATCCAGTAACCGAGTAGGAACGGATTTACAAGAGCCCTTATACAAATACTAGTTCATGGAGTAGATGCTACGCTCGTAGCTACGTAGTCGAGCGAATGTAGACAGTGCCTACGCGTTGATTTCAATCAGTGCGTTTGTTGGTCAATACTGTATTTCATCGCACCATTTGTCTAATTGTTAGTATATACACATTACTTCTACATAATAAGTAACAGTCTGCTGTAGATTGCTAACATGCATATTTTAATAAGTGTTAAAAGTTATAGTAGCATTATTACTGTAAATTATGTACACCTTGACTTGGAACAATAAAATATTATTATTATTATATTATTATTATTATTATTGTATGTTGGATATAATAAATAATATAAATTTGTTTACTACGCTTTTACATCTTAACTACTGAACTAATCATCATGAAATTTTACATACATTTTATCAGGAGTGCAGAAAAGGACATAGAGTTCCTTACGCGCGAGAATTTGCTCACAAATGGTAGTGTTTAAATATAAAAGAGGCACAGATAATTTTTTTTGTGTTACAATTACTGATGAAGCTGTTAGTAACAGTCTACAAAATCAAAATCAAATTTCAGTTATCTTCAACATTGCTTTGGTGGTCACGACGAAAAGTGGTATATCTAAGCATTTTTCACGGTGAATATTTTGCTATAACTTAACATTAGGTGGTGCTACCATATATTGTATTGTTTTTAACTCTTTCTCGCGGCTTGGGTTGCCTTATTGTAGATTTTACCGTATGTAGTTTTTCGTTTCTATGACAATGTGTATGCAAAATTTCAAGCTGATCAGTTTAGTTGTTAAGACGTGAAAGCGTAACAAACAAACAGACTTTCGCATTTATAATATTAATTACGATTTAACATCGACAAAGTGGTGGGTTGTTCCTAATGGTATGTAAACTATAGATGCAGTATGTTTACTATAATAAGAGTTGAAAGTAAACTGGTAACAACGTAATTACAACTCGGACGACAAGACAACATAACTACAAGTAAAACTTATATTAAACAAAAACATATGAACAACTACGATGTTTTCTGAAGTGTTCTGCAACAACTTTCTCTATAAACGTCTAGATTGGATAGAACTTTCCCGCAAACTATAATATTATATTAACTGAAACAATTTTTTTTATTTCGAATAAAATTGCTCATTCATTATCAAAAATTGAATATTCCAAATAATTCCAAAAACATCGTTACTCGTCTTCCAAAGGAATGTAATATTTCTTACGACAATACCTTGGTTTATCTAAGAAAATGTACTAATGCAAAATAAATGTTACGTACTTCTGTTTATTCTGCTAAGAACACAGTGTAGCGATATAATCCCAAGTATGCGGATTGAATGGAGTGCCGGATTCCTCTATTTTTTTTTGCTTCTTTCACTACGACCAAATACTTTTCCAATATCTATGTTACGATCTAATTTCTATTGCACGTATTGCAATTTATTATTCCTAATTCTAAATAAAACAATTTGCAAAAATATGTAATTTATTTTAAGGTAAATACTAAAAAAAGCTTTTTAGTGTTTATAACGCACTATTATCTATTTATCTAGTTTCTATTTATACTGTAACACAACTGTAGAACAATAGTACCTGTATAATGAATATATTTGCCAAAAACTGGTTGCGGGTGACGTAGGGAATGTAAGAGTATGCAATTAGCATATTTTTTTAAATTTTGTTTGTTTGAATACGCTGTTTTCTAAAACTACTAGATTCATTTTCATATTGTTTTCACATGTAATTTGAGCGCAGTTTGAACCAACGTTAGGCTTTATTTCATCAAAATTGACTTACTGATATAAAGAAATCTTAATTTAAACTTTCGAGATCCAGTCAGCTTAGTAAAATGAATTATCAAAGAAAAGCCAAAAGATGGCGTTTTATTATTTGATTTCCAATCGCTGTATGTTACGAACCTAGGACCCCGGTGTCAGTTAATTTACTCATGACCAGCTCTCCGCGGTGAAGCTAAGACTCTTTGTTAATATTCACAATCATAATACTTACGGCGTTTTATAGAAACAGTACAAAATAATTCATACAGTAACACAAAAGTATTACAAGTATAGTAAAATAATTTTAACAAAACTACCAGAATACAGTCAACTCGAAGATCGTTCATTCATCGGCTCTATCGACGATTTTGTGATCAACTTATATGAATGAATCGTAGTGTACATGCGAAACCGACATAAATTGTGTACCATAGATGTAGTGTCTAACTGGAATTGATAATAATATAGATAGCTTGCAAATCGAATATATCCTTTACTTTCCTGAAAGTCGTCTTCATATTTTACAAACATCCTAATTTTTTTCAATTATAGTATGAAAACTGACGGCACTGGTTTTTTGATACTTTATAGGATTTAGTGTTTGATTAACATCTCATCTAATTTTAATTGACGATGTGGACTGTAGAGTGGAGCAGTTGGTACACAACAATAGGTACCTGGTGACAGATTTATCAGATTATCTGATATCAGATATCAGATTGATATACATCAGCTAATCCAACACGTTTCAACTAATACACACATTTAAACCATCATATATCTAACAATTTAAAAAAATTATATAGTATGTTCAAAAATGGCAAACTGAATCCAAATATGCTTATATTCATAGTTTCAATTCCAAAATATTACTATCCTGAGAATTAGGAGCTTGTAAAGTCTTTATTAAATCTCGATAACCTTAAATGATTATTGTAACCGGTAGCTATGTTACAACCTACCTCAAAAGGACCACACTTCTGAGTCCAATTATAATAGGTTATTTTAATTCAGATATATCCAACAAATATTTTGTTAAATGTTGGTAGCTCTTCTAGTAAACATAAAAAGTAGATGAGGGTTCCAGGTGTGCGATATTTGCGGTACATATCAAAGATTCTGTGCTCGTCGACTTTGACTGATAGTTGCTCTTGAAACCCTAACATATCTGAAAGACGGCCAACCGTACATATGATATTCGATATTTTAAATATATTATGTAGGTGATAATGTACGTATAATCTATAAATGTTTGATAAATCGTTGGAAATGTAAATATATATATATATATATATATATATATATATATATATATATAATATTTATGTTATTTATACACTGAACAATTAATTCACGTATTTTTATCTATTGGCAATTTCAAATCAATCATGTAACAAAGCAGTTATGATTATCATAAAATTAAATGTTAATATTAACTTAAAGTATTAACTTTCATTGTAATAATTACTTAGTTCAAACTATTACTACATCGAGAATATATTTCTTTGTAATTCGAGAGCGTCATTTTTTCTTCTTTGTACGGTGTCATGTTCAAACGAATCTATTATATGCCTTGCTCTTTTACTCCTACTTACTTTGACTGTCTAAAATAACCTGTCTCTTTCTTTACAACGTTATCGAGCTACGAAATGGAGGAGAAAGTTCCATCTTTTTCCAAATTGAGGCTCAGTGCTAAAGTAACTGAGATTAGATTGAGACATTTTGTCTCGCGGGATAATATTTTTCTTGGTATTTACCTCTGTGTGAAAAAACGTCTTATCTGAACTGACACATCTTTCACTACCTATTATTGTAAAAGAAAACAAATTATATTCGTTATTATTTATTATATAGGTGGTTTATATTAAACAATAATTGAAAAAAAGAACTGCAGTTATGAACTAAGCGTCGAATGTAATGAAGTATAATTCTCCATTGCTAATAATACAGATAAAATAATGCTTATTTTCTAGTAACTTCAAATAAATTTATCTTTGTTGCAAATTCAAATAAATAACTTTTCATTACATTCGTTTTAAAGTTTATATATAGTATATTATTTGTATATTCAACCAAAATAATGTGAGAATGATGTACAGGGCAATTTTCGAAAGGATTCAATCTTAATTGTATGATGTTCTGTGTAATAAATACCCTTTTTATGAACACAGTAGAGAATATGGGTCGTAAAGTAATCAATTATGATTAACACGTTTAAATAATAGGGATTTTAATAAGGTTTTGTTTAGCATCACCTTTATTATTATCTGTATGTATATACCTAGTCCGGCCACAAGCTCTGTTACAAATGAAAATGCATTTTTTTAAAGAAATAATGTAGTACTATTAAAATTTAAACCTACATATTTATTAGTCTCAGCAAAAAAAAAAAATCTATTCGAAATGGCCACCTTATACAGGCGTTTAATCTTTTTGGCCACGAATCTATGGATTTATGCACTTCCAAGGGAAATTTCGCCAGCGATTGCTCAAAAGATTTTTAAGAGACTCAATGTCGCCGTGTCGTTTAGAGCAGGCCATGTCCTCTAAAACTGACCATAATTTGAAGTCTAAAGGGTTGAGGTAGTGTTCTTCAATCGTGAAAATTTTTTCATCGGTAATGAGGATATTTCTGCGCCTTTCACCTGCGTATTGCGACAGTAGGCGTTATAGTCGATCCACTCTCTTTAATTGTAAAGATTGATTTAGGGCATGTCCTGTATATCGACGATAAGCACTGAGCTTTAGGTCTTGTTTATAATACGCGACAGAGTCCTAGCGGTAGTCTTCATTTCTCGCGATAAGGTTTTTTGCTTCCTAAAGGAGTTTCCACAAATTCTGGCTCTAACAGCATTAACAGTCTTTGTAGTTCTAACAGTACGTGGCCGCTCCGATCTTTTCTGGTCTTCGATAGAGGAAGTGTTGTTATATCTGTTGATAGTACTATATACGAACATACGGCTGATTCCAAGCTTTTGAAGTGTCTAGAATATGACCGACGCCACTATACCCACTTTGTGCAACACGATCAGTGCAATCCTATTTTCTTTAACCATTCCATAATGTAATTTGATAATGAACACGAAAATTTACGTGAAATGGCGCAAAATCGAAAGAAGTTTTTAAAACAATATATGTGTTCTAAATTCAAAATAATTAAAAAGTTGAAAAAAAGAAAAGTTTTTATGTAACAGTATTAATGGCTACACTAGTTATAGTATCTATATGTATCTATTTATTTACGTTTGTAACGGAATCCTTAAACGTGAGTTTCTCACACTTCGAAACGTCAGATGATATTAAAATTTAGCACACTTATCAAGAACCGATGACAATTTAATCATTTAAGTTTGTCGCAGTTATTGTATCACTTCATTAATTTAAATATATATATTAATAAATTGCAATTTATAATTTAATAATTAAAAATATATTTAAATTCATCCCACACTTTTTTAGAATCATATTAATTATTTTGTTGATAAGTTAACTCTTATTTTAAAAATATTTTCTAATTTGTAGTTTTAAGTATAAAGGTGGACGGCATATAGGAGTAGAGGAAGGCCGAAGAAAGTACGGATAGATTGTATAAAAAATGATATGTGTATAAAAGGTGTAAATACTGAGATGACGTCTGACAGGGAAGAATGGAAGAGGAAAACATATTGTGCCGACCCTATTTATATTGGATAAAGGTAAGAAGGTGATGATGATATGAGTTTGGTCACCTATAAATGCGTTTTGTTTATTTATTTTTTTCATTTCTAATATATTTTATATTTTTTTAGTAATACATATAGATTGTTTATGATTTATTGTAAACATAAAGCTTTAAAATACTAGAACATAATACAAAGAGTTTAATGGTATGAGTAACGTTAATGGTATTTTCTTCGAAAAATTAAGTTATTTTTACACATGTTCGACAAAATATACGCAACTATTGCATTTAATAATTAGATAATTGTAGGTGGGGTGATTGAATTATCACCAAACTATACAGTTGTTCGTAAATTTAATAGCTTCTTATATAAGAAGCTAATCATCAGCAAATACATAATTCATATTATTCTGTAGTTACCATTCTTTTTATAGTAACTATTTTATGAATTGTGGATAGTAGGGGTAAATTTATAGTGGTGTGTGGACATATTACTTGTCAAGTGATCATAAAATATTAGTATACCTAAAATTATAGTAAAAGTATGTACACAGAATGATTTTAATTAATTATATTTCCCAGGACAATTTATTTTATTTACTGCTTGAGTGTCATATCAAAAAGTAAGAAAACTAACATAAACTATTAATTCACGAAACTGACTACTATACAATTTTCAGGTAATAAATAATCTTCACTGACGTTAAAAATTTCAACGATTAATATACTTACTGTTTATAGATTTACAAAACGTTAGGTAAATTGTATTGTTTATATGATTTACCTAAATACTGGGAATATATTCCCTGTCAGCTGTTTATGAGATCGGTAACTAATTAGGTATGTAGTGAGTTCCGCAAGCTTACATCACTAAACTATTATACAATAATTTCTAGTCTACAATAAACTAAGATATCTTTATTTCATTTATTAGTAAAATAAGCAAATAACTCATTTCTATGAAGACACATTTATGTAAATGCCGTTGCTCTCAATTAAATTAAATGAAAACGAAAACTCTTTATTTTATATTTTATTTGATAGCGTTTAAAGTCCAATGAACAAAATGTTGCCTGTCATTAAATGTTATTTGAAACGGAGCAAATGAAATTATTAAAATACTAGTTGCCCAAAGCAGCTACACTCGCGTTTAATTCTCGAAGTCTTGTATGATTGCTTTGATAAGCATAACTAAATTATATATAAAACACGATTGTTGCGTAAATAGCCGACCACTCGACTGAGCCGCGCTGCATAATGTCAACCACGTTGACATAGGCATTCACAGTTTCTCAATAATGTCAGGGTCTCGTCGGGTAGAGAACTCTCTTAACTATAATTAGAACGGTAATTCCTTCACTTCCTAAGAATGATACCATAATGTTACTAACTTTTTAATATAACAAAGAAAAAGCGTTTTTGAAATGTGACTGTTAGTTCTCAATATAGGTTCGCTCTAATAAATAAATATAACCTATTGAGTTTTAGAAAATTGTTATAGAAGATATACTGTGTGTTTTTCATGATATATGTTTGTCTATACGTTTGACCACAAATTCACATAATTTTAAGTAACGATGTGGCTTAATGGTAGAACGTTAAATCTAACGAAACTGGCTCTCGAGTGTAGCTTATCGAAACATACAAACCGAAATATAAGTATAAATATACTTATTACTTTTGCGACAACTTTTTGACTTGAAAGTAATAGCTAGAAACAGAAGATTATAAGAAAAGGTTCTACCACTCTGCTGTGGTGTCATTATAATGCTTTCTTTAACCAAACGTACAAGATCGTAGTAGGATTAAAATGCATTGTCGTTTTGGAATATCTCAAAAAATCATGCAAAAAAGTGCGTGTGTACACGCGTTAGAAGTTATACTTCTTTGGCGTAACAAGATAAAAATCTTTAAAAATTTTATCTTTCGCCTTATTCTACGTTTGTAGAAAAAACTGATACTAACAATGGAAAAAAGGTATTTAATACACTACATACTTTTTTTGAAGAAAATGTTGACTATAGCTATCTTCAAGGTGTTGGTTTTTCGTGACGGTGTGCGCGCGCATTGTAAAAATTTACTTCTGATAATTTTTCCCCGACGTGCCAAAACAAGTATAACTTCAAAAATATTTTTAAAACAGGTCTCTGTAATACTGCAAATTATTTACGAAACACGCTTTAACCAAATATAAATTCAGTTTAATAACATTAAACCCGTATTGGTCTCGGACTGGCTTAATCGAATATGGTAATAAATATCGACATCACAAATTAGCTTGGCAAAATAACGACAATACGTCCCGAATGGAGCGTCGTTCCAGCAATTTGTCAGCGACATCATTGCGTACACTAATTAAAACATTTCCAGACCACAGTCGTCGTTTGGTATGTTTATGGGACCGTTACATTGATATAACTGATGTGAGATAAACTTATTTTTTATGGCATCTCATTAAATTTGTAACAATATTATGTAGCTTATTTATTTGCATTTATTTTTCCATCATATTTTTTAAATTATTGAATGTTTTGTTGTATCAAATTTTAGCAATGAATACTCGGAAAGATGACTTAAATACCAACTTTATTAATTTAAGTCAATACACACCGATTTACATGACACAAAATCCTGGAACCGGGCAGTTGAATTATGTTATAACAGTCGCCAACGTTGAACGGAAACCATGGTACTACAAAATAAGACCAAGGAGTTGATGTGAGGCTGCGCGGTCGATCGTAAAAATTAAGCCACATCACAACATGACAAACATGTTGTACCGACCCTACTTAGGTGGGATAAGGTTAAGGAGATGATGATGATGATGATTATGTAGCTATCAGAATTTAAATATAGAACTTTCTAGTTAAACTCGTATGTGTGATAATTTATTATACAGCTACATATTGTAAAATGTCAATAAAAATTCCAAGTACTTTTAATTTTTTCATTAATATCTAGCAACCCGCATCGGTTCCGCTCCGGTGTACCAATAAAGAAAATGAAACCAAATCTAACGCTGAAAGTACGACCATATAATGAAATAAATGGCAAACGATGATGAATGTTGATGACGAGTGAAAACTTTTCACTTTACGATACGATTTATCAAACATATTCTTTCATACAAACTTTAACCTGCTAATTACAAACATACCAACAAAAGAATTAGCTATATAGCGAAAACCATACAGTAGACGACTTTCAACCATCAAGATTACATGAATGGATTTTCAATTTGTGACGAGTCGTTCCGTAATGGAACTCTGCAGCAGGTATCATTCAAACAACTCTTCGGAACACTCCGTGTTATATATTATAAAAGGCACAAAGTAGCGCATCTTCCCTTAGAAGCGCCAAAGCATCGAGTCTTAAGGAAAGCTCTTGGTCTTAGTTATATACGTCGTGTGTTCAAAAAGTATCGCGAATTTTGTGTTTTTTCAAAAATTATTTATTTATTCATGAATATCTATTTTGTCCCCTTCAAAGTAATCCCCATGAGATATTTTACACTTGTGCCAACGGTTTTTCCAATCTTCGAAGCACTTCAAAAAATCATTTTTTTTATCTTGTTCAGCTCCTCCTTCGATGCCGTCTTTATCTCGTCAAGAGAAGCGTAACGTCGTCCTTTCATGGACCTTTTCAGTTTAGGGAACAAGAAAAAGTCACAGGGGGCCAGATCTGGGGAATACGGTGGCTGCGGCATCATTAGTGTGTTGTTTTTGGCCAAAAAGTCGCGCACAAGCAACGATGTGTGAGCAGGGGCGTTATCGTGGTGCAAAAGCCAATTTTAGTTCTTCCACAAATCCGGGCGTTTCTGGCGGATTGCTTCGCGCAAATTGCGCATAACTTGCAGGTAATATTCCTTATTGACCGTTCTTCCCTGTGGCAAGAACTCATGATGCACCACGCCCCTGCAATCAAAGAAAACTGTCAGCAAAACTTTCACATTCGATCGAACTTGGCGCGCTTTTTTCGGTCTTGGTTCGTGCGGCAGCTTCCATTGAGATGATTGAGCTTTGGTTTCCACGTCATAACCATAAACCCACGATTCGTCACCAGTTATGACCCTCTGGAGCAAATTTGGGTCGTCGCGGACAGAGTTTAACATCTCATTAGCAATGTTCATGCGATGCTGTTTTTGGTCACAATTGAGCAATTTTGGTACGAATTTCGCGGCGACCCGTCTCATGCCCAAATCATTGATAAAAATCGAATGGCAAGAGCCAATCGATATGTTTAGGTCCTCAGCAACTTTTCTAACGGTGATTCGACGATTGGCCAATACCATTTTCTCCACTTCATTAATTTTTTCGTCTGTTGTTGAAGTGCTCGGGCGTCCGGCACGCTCTTCGTCGTTCACATCTTCTCGGCCTTCTGAGAACATTTTGTACCACCGATAAACGTTGCTTCGGTCCAAGGTAGCTTCTCCGTATGCCACAGTCAACATTCGGAATGCATCCGCGCACTTAATTTCGTTTTTCACACAAAATTTGATACAGGTTCTTTGATCCATTTTTTTGAATAGGTAAAAATCGAAGACGATCCAAAACACGTGCAAGCAAAGCAGCTGTCAACAATTAAATGAACATTCAAAATGGCCGAGCTTGTCGGCATAAGTGAGAGACATGAGTACCAACATAACGCCACAAAAAATTCGAAATTCGAATATACGTAACCCGCGAAAATTCAAAATTCGCGATACTTTTTGAACACACCTCGTAGATCTAGGTAGAATTTGGGACATATTTAATAAATGTTTACTACAATCTAGACTATAATAATAGAAAATATTTTTATAAGTATAAACTACTATAATACTATTACTATACGATTTATGTATAAATGAGGGTCATTATTATTTGATATAATTTGCTTTAATTATTATCTCAACATTCAACGTGTTCCTAAGATAAAAACATAACAATAATTTCGTTGTTGTTTGTGATCTGCTCCAAAAACCTTTTACAAATTTCATTCTACTACATTTTATTTACCCCAAGACCTCGTTCACATCACGTAAGAAACCTAAACTCATTTTCTCTGTAGGTACCTACTATAATAAAAATCGAGATTTACGTCTGTACGAATCGTCCTTCACAATTCAAGACTAAGCACGTCCAAGTTTTGCCCATTTGCGAGTAACAGAAATTAGCCGGATTAAGGGACAAGCAGGAGAAGGGGCCATATATTTCTTGGCCCCGTATCCTCTCAAGTCGTAATTTAGACAGGTTATGCCGTCGAACTTGGATATGAATTATCATATCAACCCGTATCCTTTGCGTTATGGTTTTTTTAATGTTTTACGTATGTAAGGTAGGTTTGGTAACTATGACAATTAATGTTAGTTGTGGTACAATAGCTACAGATTAAAAAATATATATTAAAAAGAAATTAAAAAGGTCTGTATTTAACAAAAATGATATGAGGGCATAAAAATAATCTGTTGATCCCCGCACTAGGAACCAAATACTATGTAGCGGGTAATCAACCAAAACCAAATTACAAATTTATATAGAGTTAGTGCCGTATATGGCTTACTTAATGGATAATGGTAGATCTAGAAATTAGAATGCAGACCGATTATCAAGAACAGCTTTCAAATATACTATAGCGTGTATTAAGAATTATATATATGTCGGAAAATGAGCTTTATCCATTGCGATTAGCAATCATTGTCTATGTTTCTACCCATGGGCGTGGGTGGGTAGTTGGATAAAACGAATTCGACACTCATTGTGGGCATCAGCAGGGATCCGGGCGAGAACAAAAACATTTTGTGGGTTAGAATAAATTATTATCGGGAATCACAATAGGTAGGTACTATTTATTTAGTATGTAGTAGGTACAGTACAGTTCCTAGGCAAGTATCACTTAGAGTGATCAGAACGATATAGGAGTTCCATCACGAAAACACTTCTTGTTATAAACTTCATCCTTCTTAATCTAGGCTCTGTACACTTACTTCCCTTTAACGTTTGTGTGTTGTTACCGTTCCATACTCATGACCCGGATGCGACATGTACATTTCATATTCACTTATATCATGTAATTTTTGTGTTATCCTAGGTAATATCATAAATATGAGTGTAAGTTTGTTTGATTTTTTATTTTTATTTGTTACGCTTTCACGCATTAATTACTGAACCATTCATCATGAAATTTTGTAAACACGTTGAGAGGGGTACAGAAAAGGACATAAGATACGCTATTCTTCATCTAGAAAAATAATACCGTTCCCAAACGATAGGTCAAATCTATATTAACAGGAAGTGAGTTGCAAGTAAAAGCTAGTAAGTTATATATGGAAGGCAACTATAATTAAATACCGGTAATTAATGTGCTCTGAGTTTTAGCATGTATCACAATTCATCGGAATTCCTGTACGTTTATTAAAATTTAGTTGCTACCGACTGAAAATAAAGAAGAATGAAATAGATACGAGGAATCTTGAATTACTATATGTATATCTACTTAAGGCAATGAAAAGTCATAATCTTATCATTGTTCATGAAGACACTAGCAATTTACGGCGTCTTCGTAATGTGGTTCTGATTTTCAAGAAAGAAGAAAAAAGTATTATCAGTAACTATCGGCCTGTATACATTCTAAATATATTCCTTAAAATATTTGAAAGTATTGTACTGTCATCATTAGCATCATAGTCTAAAAACATGATAAGTAGTAATCAACACGGGTTCAGCAAAAATAAATCTACTGTGACTAATCTACTTGATTATGTAAATGACATATCTAAACTAGTTGATGCTCGGTTTCAGGTAGATGCACTATAAACTGACTTCAGTAGTGCGTTTGACAAAGTTAACCATAATATACTTATTTTGAAACTAAAACAGTTTGGCATTCATGGCCCTATCTTAGTCTGGTTACAATCCTATTTAGAACATCGGGTGCAAAGGGTAACGGTGCATGGATATACGTCTAGTTCTTATTCCGCGTCTTCAGGAGTTCCACAAGGATCGCATTTAGGGCCGCTTCTTTTCTTAATATTCATAAACGATATATCAAATTATACAAAACACTCCAAATGCTTACTATTTGCAGATGACTTAAAGTTATATAGAGTAATAAAACATTTAGACGACTCACTTATACTTCAAAGCGATTTGAGATCTCTTGAAACTTGGTGCACCGATAATAAAATGGAACTTTTAATGCAATGAAGTGTATACACATTCATTTTACAAAAAATATAAATGTAATTCCTTCCAGTTTCTCGATAGGTACCAAAGTGTTGCAGACTAAAACAAGTACTAGAGATTTAGGAATAGAGATAGATAGCAAACTACAATTTACTCACCACATAAATATAACAATAATAATAATATAACAATAAAGCCTGGAAAATGTGTGGATTCATTAAGCGTATGTGCAAAGATTTCCGTAATATTAAAACAATAATACATCTTTATAAAATTTTGGTAAGAAGCATTCTTGAATACTCATCAAGCATTATTATAATATTCATGTCAATCGTATAGAGCGTATCCAATGTAATTTTACTAAATTTATTGCGTGCCGAGACCACAGTTGTCCTTTCCGTGCGAACTATAATACTCGATTGAAACACTTTAAATTAATATTCTTAGAAAATCGTCCAAAAATTTTGGATGTTCTTTTACTATATAAGCTTGCTTATGGTATTATTTTAGTACCGGATGTATTAAATGAACTAAATTTATACGTTCCTAGAAAGGTTCCACGATATCCCATTCAGACTAGTTTTTTCCAAAATGTATTTACGTACAAACAGTCTGTTCGCCTCTGAATCGCTTTATACAGTTGTGTAACAATGTTATTGGAAATGTTGCTGGATATTGACATCTTTCACTGCTCTTTCAGGAAATATAGGTCAGAGCTATTTAAGTTATACGCATGTTGATTTATATTTAAAGTTTAATTGTAATTGCCTTTTTCTAAATTTCAATGCACTAGTTATATTCGTCTTTTTATGTCATATCTCGTATATAAAATAATAACTGACTGACCTGCTGAAATATGACAATTTCTATACAAACTTTCAACCCGTTTATCACCACCTTAGAGGTTGGATTTCCAAAAACCCATTTTTAGTACTCACTTATATTGTAATGACAATGACAATGAACGCAAAATTTGCATATCACTTACATAATGGGTTGGCGATTTTTTAAGTCTGTACGTTTTCTCAACAAGCATTCTTTGCTTATAAATGACACCTTTACAATTTCGTATAGTAATGGATGTATAGAACAAGTATATAGTCATCCTCAAATTCTCATTGTATTCTATGGTCATGTATGTATAATCAATAGGCTGACTATAAAAAAACCTTGACGAAGGACTACATTTTTTTAATGTTATCACTACGTAAACGGATATTTACGTAAATTAATCAAATAACTTCACTCTCTTAAAGGTAATTCCAACCACATCCTTCAGATCTAAGCCCAATAGCGCGAAAACTGATGCTTCAGTATAGAGAGTGAGAGTTAGGATAATATTAATTATTAGAACTATATCCAAACTGAATAAAGAAGTCTAACCTAACATCTGTTTGTTTGTGAGGAGCAGGTAACTCATGTAGACTTGCAATAAAGTTACACCGGTGTCAAAGAGACTCCCTATATTAGTTTGTTTGCGCTACAAACGAATACCTTCTATATCATGTGATATTACTGTTTGTTTTTGCGTAATTCCATACATAACCTTCATCTACATAACAAAACCTGTCCCTTTATTACTTTTCAGTACATAACGTTATACCCTAGTAAGAATGTCTTCGCGCACATGTAGTTTAAGATATTAAATTATTTATTTCTAACAAAAACCCGCCTTTTGTTACACAGCGCACTTAAGAATATTTAAAAATTAATCAACCCCTTAAAAATTGGAACTTCTTGACTTTTAAAATACACAGTTTGTTTGATTTGTATGCCACATATATACATTTACATTTTGCGCCATTTTAAATATTGTATGTATACGTTACTGTCTACCGTACTAAGGGAACATTTTCATAGTATCCTTTACTACGATTGAAGTGTTGTTTGACGCCTCAGCAGAGTATCGCTCGCTTTCAAACTGCTTTAAACAAAAGTTCAAAAGTGCATAGATGAGAAGGGAGAATATTTTGAGAAGCAATAAATTCATTTTTGTCCAGTCGTAGTGGTTTTTTTCTCATTCATTCCGGAAAATTTTAGTGGGCCCCAGGCAATATAATTTATGTTTATTACTACTGGCATTGAATAGGTAATTAATTCACACATACGAATTTGATCAAATTGGAAACGGATCTCTAGATTTTTAAAGTTCACTAGAATGGATAATTTAGTACGCTAGTTAATATTATTATAAAAATATAAACCTTTAGTAAAACAAACATATCCATTACTGAATAACATTTCTGTTTATTTATGTGCTTATAACTCTAAAACCAAACTAAACTGTTTTACAAGACTTTTTTAAATTATAGATGTATTAACTGCCCCCATTTTAATATACGTTTAACATACATTTATTGTATGAAGGTTTATAAAGATCATGTAAGAAGTTTAAAAATGAATTAAGTTGACATAAAACGACTATCTGTACATTTTATCGCAAGCACTTACTAACACTATTAAAAAATAACCAATAAAATAAAATATTGACCAATACAATACTGTCAACGTTTGCTAAAAATATTGATTTTTAAGTAAAAAATTAAAAAAAGAAAACACATGAAAACACATATACTATAATTTTGTATTCTACAAGATCGGAGCTGCGGACACAGCTACATATAAATATTTGTTGTTATGACCAAATGTTTAGACTAGCAGAATATCGATCTGATGTCCACAGGTTGGAGTTTCGACGGGCGTTATCGATTTTTTTACAAATGGTTTTATCAAAGACTTTTAATAAGATTACTGCCTGTTATTTTTTAATTATAATTACGATTACATGAATTAATACGTATAATCGATTTTAAGTTATCTCTTTGAAATGTTATTATTACTACATAAACCCTATGGAGAGTGTGAAGATATGGCACCTAAACAATGCTCTACATAGTCCTTTATCTATCTGTAACTGTCTAGTTCAATTGTTTCGGAGATTGACCCGGAGAAACAATAGACTGTCAAGAGTGGCAGCCTATTATAATAGAGGTCAATTGCACAAATCTGTATACACCCGTCGCGGCCCACCTCGGCAGCGTCTCAAGTCTAGGTTTGATCCCACTGACTGGAGCTCTCGACCTATGCTCGCTATACTGTGACATCGTATTTACTACCTAACGGCACGCACCACACTCCAAGCCACACATAGTAGGTTCATAGATTCTGTGAGGGATTTTTTTTTTCGTTATTCAATCTAGCCATAACTGTCAGATACTAAATAAATGCGACACATGCTAAGGTAGGCTTATGTGTTTCAGCAACTTTTACATGTATGGATGGCTAGCTTAACTCGTATAAATCGGTTAGCTCGATTCACGATGTTGGTTGAAAACCAACAGGCCAAGATGAGGTTTGCCTTTGGACACTTTGAATTTGAATTAGTTGCAATACGGTTGAGTGTGTTAAGCACTCGAGTAAATTATGCGGTGAAACTGTGAGTGCCCGTGAGGCAAACAGCGGATAGTCAGTTCGAAAAAGAAAACTATATCGCAGTAGAGGGGTTCGATATATATCGATGTTCAAAAGAACATAGATGTTTAGCTTCGATATATGATTCGGTTCGATACTATGAAGCAACAAATAGCCACCTCTTAATATATATTTTATATATTAGTGTATTATTAATACTGACAATAAATTTAAATTATTTCACTTGCGTTATAATATATTAGGATAGAAGCATTGAATATAACATAATCAAGCTTTAAAATCACTTTAACAATTAATTTTAAAATATCTGTATTTAGAGAAAAGTTACAAACATATATAACATTTTATATTCTGAAAGTAACATGTCGCTTCCTAAATTCTGGCCCCCCGATAAATTTGCGAGTAGAGTTATTTGCGCTAGAGAGAGCCTTGCTGAAACAGATAAGTTATTTGTTTATTTGAGGGTATCATTTAGACAATTTCATAAAATTATTCGGAAGTGTCATTAAATTATAAAGTACAGTCCTCAAAGTTGTACAAATAGTTAATTACAGTGATCAACTCTGTACCATCTCAAAAGGGCTTTTATCTCAAGAAATTAGCAAATTATAAGTTATAAATAAAACTTATAAGATAAAAGTCTATAAAAGACACTCATTCACCATATTTAGAGAAACGCTATAAAAAGGAGTAAATTAATATGCAAACAAATTTATTTGTATAATATAAGCTTTTAAAATCCGTTGTATAGAATCAAATAATTAAATTAACATTTTTGAACATAAAAAAAACAATTAGAAGCAGGTAAGCTTTGTATTTAAATTGTAAGGAATTTTGACCTAACGTAATAAAAATTTAATATTTTTCTAAAAACTATTTTTTTCATAATAGGTGGCACAATCCGGCATTGCCTCCTCTCCCTGTCAAAACTATCTGCATCTTTGTTTAATTTGTTTTCCTAGTTTAACCCAAATATGTCCTATTGGATTTAGATTTGGCGAGCGTGCTGGCCATTCCAACGCTTGGTTTCCGCCCTCTGTAAATTACTCCGATACAACTACCGCATTATGAGGACCAATATTAACGTGCATTAAAAGACAATTATCCTCTATAAATAGGACAAAGGCAAAACCGTCTCCTTTAAAATATCTGTTAAGTATTTTACCGCAATCCGTTTTTACGATGTATAGCTCCGTACGTGCTTCTAAGCAAATACCGCTCCATTCTGTTATTGACTCTCCACTATAAGGCTCTCTTCCAACAATATTACACTCAGCCTATCATTCTCCGGGTCATCTCTATACTTTCACTCTTCCCTCATCTGACTTAAGACAAAATCTGGACTCATCAGGAAAGAGTATTTTTCTCTAAGCATCATAATCCCAATTTCATTACGAACAAGCAAAGTTGTGTGGAGCTCTTCGATGACCTGTGGTGAGCAAAAGACCTCTGGTAGGCAAGTATGCTATAACAGCCTCCTCAAGCTTAAAGCCTTCTAATCGTTTTGGTGTTAATTTTCACTTGGTGAAGTTTATGTTGCTTCTTTCGTACCTCGAAAGAAGTCGAAGTGCGGTTTTTGACGACACTACTTATAATAAATATGTCCTCCCTATCTGTTGGTACTATTTTGCAATTTTGTCCTTTACGACTTGTATAATCTCCAGTCTGCAGAATTTCATACAGTACATAGCAAAGAAAATAGCAAAAAAAAGAACAAATGAAATTAGTAAGCAAAACTCTATTCAAAATGTTCTTTTTTCAAATTGCATAATACTGGTATATTATGGACAGTACGAAATAAGAAAAGATTTTGTATTATTCTACCTTTTTTGCGCACCTCTAAATATGTCCATGAATGTCGTTTATGGAAGATATATATAAGAAACTAGCTGACCCGGCGAACTTCGTACCACCTAACAGTCGATTCTTTAATTTTTTTTAATACTTATACTACTATTCGGGATCATCGTATAAATATTGACATTAATATTTATACGATACTAACGTCACTCAATTGTTTTGCCTTCCCGGAACCTCTCCACTAATACTTCAACTTTATGATATGGTATTAAAGTTCAAATTGACTTATAAGTATTATTACGAATCGTTTGTATGAGAGTATAGAAAAGTGTTGTTCTTAGACTTTCCCAGACATTTTTTAAAAATTTTCTCTCCGTAAGATCCATCCTCGTACTTCAAGGAATATTCTAAAAAAAGAATTAACGAAATCGGTTCAGCTGTTCTCGAGATTTGCGCTTAGCAACACATTTAGCGATTCATTTTTATATTATAGATATAGAGAGCTATACAAAAAAACTTAATTAGTATTATCCTAATACTAATTGCATTTTTATTCCTTCATAGAGGCTTTTAATTTTTCTACTTTTTACCTCTTAGTATGAAGTAATGAAATATGAATTCTTTACGATATATCGATATTTTTATTTGATATACCGTTTAAAATCGATGTACCGTTTCGGTATATTATGTCAACAAAAATATCGATGCTTTATCCCGCAGTAACCGCTTCATATGAGATAGACTGTAACTCTGTTTGTTACATAAAATTAAGAAAAATAAAACATATTTAATAAAAAAAATTGTATACACGAAATTCTTCTCGATCACTTATATATTTATTTCCAGAATGTATGTGATTGTCATCAGAATTCTAAATGACATACAAATACTCACTCCAGACGGGGGATGACTCAACTAATGAAGTGAAATAATTGATTAATTGCTTGTCAAGCCCGGCACTGCTTTGACTAATAACTACTTATCGTATAATGAGTGTTAATTATTAAAAAGACAGTAAGAAGATTTTAAGAAATATTTATAAAATTGACACGTTAATGTTCAGTTGTGAACTGAAGTTGCCATTGCATTTAATTAAATGATTGTATTGTAAAAGGACGATTCGGTGTCATTCTCTTCACTTGTATACACTTGTGTATTTTACTATAATATAAAGTAACGTTCTCGATTCTTCCTCGTGACCATAGCAAACGAGCAATACCTGGAGGACTCGCTGTCAAATGCAGCAGCCGGAACACATTTATATGTACTCGAAGTTGGTAGCTAGCCAGACGAACTATCGCCATATGTCTTATTTGTATTAATAGAGAGATTTATTGTAATTTTGTTATTGAAGTCATCAAATTGTACCTCTATTAAATGTTTTCATTACTGCTTGGCACCTGTAGAAAAGCATAATGAGATATACGCAGATAATGATCCGAAAAAATCTCTATATGCCAGTAAATGTTTCATTAGAATCAATTCAGCCGTTTCGATATTTATATCTCGGGAAAATGGATACTTCAATTTTATACATATTATATACAATTACCTATTAAGTATTTTTTTAAATAATATAACCTACTAAATAACAATATATGTGATTCTACATTTACAATAATAATTCCAAATCTTCTCAATATTCTCAGTGCATACTCTTATGATTAATTACAAAACACATATGAATACATAATATGATGTATATCAAAGTATTATGAGTTTCACACTTATTTTTTTATTCTTTATTTAGCAACAATAAAGAACAAATATCAAAAAGCGAAGTCGGTCAGATAAAAGAATAGCAGTAAAATTATATAACTTTTAACCCGAAACAACACTTTAATAATCTATAATACTTCCAGATACAATTCAGAGTAATTGAATCATTCGCTACTGCGACACAGCTAACGATTCCAAACCGATTGTCTTCAATAACAGAGCGCTTTCTATCGCCGGCGCGTTATTAAATTGACAAAGTATTATTATATACCACCGGGAACGACACAAAAAGCATTTAAGATTAAAATATCTATATACTAATTTGATTTTTATATACTCGTAAACTACGGTCGAAGTTAATTTTTATATTTTAATCATGTTGCTCGTACCGCTTTGTTTTCACACCGGGGGAAGTGGTGTGGTGCGCATGCGCATGAGAGGGAAAGTAAACGAACAACATTGTTTACAGAAAAATTCTTAAGCAAAGCATAGTTATGCTTTCAATTTTTTACGTTTTTTTCCTCTTTACATAACATATATCGCTAAGATAATAAACAACGCAAACGAAGTCGCGGATATCAGCTAGTAAACAATAATTGCGTAGTAAAAAACACTAATTAAACAATATTGATAAATCTTGTTGAGTTTCTTGCCTGATCTTATCAATGGCTGGGATGAAATAATTTACTAGAATATAATTAAGTAGGTTAAATGGTTATGGTTTTTAATGTCTTATCTGTAGTACACGTTTACTAGTTCTTAGAAGCTGTTACTAGATGTTTCTCGTTGCATAAGACGTCAAGATCAATACTAGGCCACAGAAACAGTTCTGTATTCCCCGAATCGCAAACTAGTCCGACGTCTATAACTTAGGAATAACGTCCAGTAAAGTGGAACAAGTTAAATATGGAATGTTCAAATGGTTCGTTACTTGTGTAAATTATTCCAATTGATATTTTATTGTGCTCATTTACGTTAAATATTTATGTTTTTAGGTGTTAAATAGATGGTCGATTTAAATTTTGATCTATCTCTAATATGGCAGAAAAAGTAAAGCGTATTTCTTTTTATCCCTGTATATCTCTTTCGTTTACTTACCGGTTGATAAATCCATAGTGCTACTGGCTACAATTATGAGCAGTTATTGTATAAACGTACACTTGCTTGTGCTACGAAGGTTATCTCACTTATTTTGCCAATATAATTTCAGATCTAAGAAGATACTTATTAAAACTAAAATAACCTCAGCGTCATTTCCAAATATATATTTAACTTACACAAAGTTTAAGAGATTATCGAATAATTTATTTACAATTTCATTGTTTCGTTATGATTTTGTAATGTAAACTATGGCAATAATTAGTAAACTACGCATTATCACACTAACTCAGTAATTATTCTAATAATTGCAATACGTGTACATTAAGGGATTATTTCCATACGGTATAGAATAATATTATTATATGGCTGCTAATATATTAATGATAATATATAATTCGGCTGCATTTGTAAATGACTAACTCTTGCTAGCGGCTCCGTTTGCTTTAATATAGATGTCTCCCTTCGATCTTTTGGGCGTGACGAAGAACGAGTCTGCCATCAATTCATTTTACGCTTTTGTAAAGCATGTAGCCATTATTCTGAATATCTGACTTTGAAATTACCGTGACTTTCCTACTTGCACCTAATTTATGACTGACTATCATTTGTGATCTTATAACATACTCATGCAAAGCGTCAAGGAGAAGGTAAGTGACTCATATCATATCGCGGCATATGAGAGAGGTAAACTTGGTAAAATAAATCCTTTCTCTGGATAAAATGTACCGTATGCTCCTTTCTGTATACTTGATAACATGTATGCAAAATTTTATCATGACTGGTTCAATAGTTACGACGTGAAGACGTAACAAAGTCACATTGGGATTTACATTTTTTTTTTCGAACTGGCATACTCTGTTGATCCTGGGGCCTCTACAGATTCACCGGACTACAGGATTTACAATATTAGTTAGTATAGTCCGTGTGTTATTCTGATGTATAAGCTAAGTTATATTACTTAAAATTCCATAAAAATCCGTGGACATAGTTTTTGTGTGCAAGATTAACAGACATCCATTCATCCTCACAAACTTTCTCGTTTGCAATAATATAAATAAAATAGTGAATATTTCTTTTATTAAAATCATGTTCGATAACGAACTTCTATTGTAAGAGATAATTAAATTTTGCTCCTTGTTTTTTTTAATGAATGCCCTGCAATATTGTCAAACAACAAAGTTGAGAGGGTTGTAATTAAAAAGTATAAAATTCGGAACGGCTTGTATTTCATTTTGTAGTTTGTAGATAGCTCCATTTTTTGGCTGACTGCCAGGTACTTCACGGCATCTAGGTCATCAATTCGTTTAATATGTCAGAATTTATTCAACGAATTACATTTTTCAGAACATTGGTTAGTTGACTGACATGGTGTTAAATAAAATTAAATGCAAATTTTGTTTTAATATTCACAACTAATAAAAAGCAAATAATGGATCAACCGATAATAAATGCTACGTAGATTAATTATTATTATGAACAATTTCCTTTGTCTGTCTAATATTTGTTATATTTAGTATCACTTCATTCAACAATTGAAAAACCTATATATCTTTACTATATTATGAATGCTAATGTGAGTTTATTTGTCACGCTTTCACGCGTTAGCTACTCAATCGATCTTCATTATTGTTTGCATACACATTGTCAAGGGTATAAAAAAGAACGTAGGGTACCTTTCATCCAGAAATTATTGGACTGGATCTACTGTTTTAACCGCGTGTTAAAGCCGCGAACAAAGCCTACAAGCACATATATATCAGAAACATACGCGAAAATGCGCTCACTGAACTACATACTTTTATACACTATTCCAATTACATTCATACATTTAGTCTATCGTTATATGAAATATGTATTGATTAGCAATTGGTACTTTCAAAATATATTTAAATGTTTTTCAAATTACTATGATTGTGTAGAAAAGTTGTTAAGAAATATGTAAACTAATTCATTTACTAACTAGCTGATACCTGCGACTTTATCTACGTTATTAATTACTTTAACAATATATTATACGTATAGAGGGAAAATATAAAAAAATGTATGGATAAATATACTTTGGTCACAAAATTTCTTTCTTTACCCGTATACTTCCTCTCTCCTATACATGCGTATCACATCGCTTGCCCCACTTCTCCAAGCAAGAAAAACATAGCTGAAAGTATCTAAGAACTATAACTTTTTATTAACGAAATCTAGGCAGTAGTTTTTGCGTGTTGCGCACACAACTACAGACCATTATCATTTTAGTTACATAGAAAATATCATAATGTATTCCGAAAATGTCATAATGTATTCAAAGTGCTACTAACAATTCACATAAAAAGGTTTGAAATTAATTTCACAACTTTATTAAAGTTGTACGAAACAAGTTAGTCGGTCCATCCATCAATATTTAATTGTCACAAAGTAAATACTATAGCAATATAGATAAACAAGAATAGGAAGCTTGAAGCGAAAAGCCTTTGTTCAAAAGTGACATAAAAACAACTCGTACTATTGGTAGTAAGTAGTACTAGATACTAATAACATAAAGTTAACGCTATCATGCTTTTTGCAATTACTATAGAGACTAAATAGAGTAAATCGATCGGTTACACTGTAATTCGTTAACAGTAAAAGATCTACCTACCATGTATGCTATTCTATAATTATCTTTTGTCTATGATGGTTTCTCAGTGTCAGTTAACGGTAGTAACAATGCCGTAAGCAAATTTCGCTCGTTTATCAGATAACCGTTGTAATGGTATTGATAAAAATAATAATCAAATGACCTAGAAACCAGACCACGTACTACAAAATAATCAATAAAGCTTGTGTTGGCAGGACAATAGTTTGCATTTCTTTAATATTCACTATATAAACCTTGCTATTACATAATGTGTTATTTGGATTAATGCCAATCCAAAATAATACTGAAATACTAGTTTTATCTCAAAATAATATATACTTGCGATCTTATAGAAACTTGAATAATTTATGAGTGCATATATAAAATCTATACCATTATTGTTCATAAAGTTTCAAATATTTTTTGTATGTTTGTGCTCGCTAATCTCTGTAGTGCGAGCCAGATTTATTGATTTTTTTTTTGCATTTTATACTCTACTAGTTTTTACCTACGGCTTCTTTTGCCTTTATATAGATTTAAGCTACACAAATATGTATGAAGAACTCATAAAATGGTCGTACACATTTTTTTACACACATTAAAAAAAAACCATTAGCCATTTGCATTTTTGAAAGAAGTATTATCCTATTCTCTACATAACAGACTTGAAATTTAGATAAATAGAACCAACAATTCTATACACTAAAAGTAAAATATTACTATTTTAGATGATATTAAAGCAATCAATTCTTGATGTCATGATGCGCTAAGATCGAATAACCTCTTTTATATAAAAAAAAAATATATACAAACATAACCAGCGAACCTGGATTATCAAAATATAAATAGACAAGTTTTGACTGATGAGGGATCGAGGCAAAAAAATACTGATCATACAAATATAATGCATATAACAACAATATAATTCTTTTGTCATGTAGAAGCAAACGTATTTTGTATACAGTTAATAATAGTTGGGAGTGGACCGCGGATAACGTTTGCTTGAGTCCTATAAAATTGAAATTAGAGACATACTGAAGCGATAGTCTAACGTTAGTATGATGAGACATCTAGGCGGTAAATGTTGATTGGAATTCTACATTAAGCCTGAACTTTTGGTGTAGGTAAACAACATGATGGAACTATAGTATGGTGGTAGGACTAATGTAATGCGCAGATAGTTAGCTTTTTTTTCTTACATGGGGAAATATCTCAACGGATACCTATCCCACCGGACAGCTGAAGTTTGGTTATGTCCGATTCGCACGAACAAAAATCCCATGGTGCCTTCTAAAACACCTTTTAGCGTGTGAGTAGGGTCTGCCTACAGCACTACGTCTGATCCTCCGGCAGGTGTTGAGTTATGAGAGCATAAGGGACCCCGACTGCGGTGTGAGGTTTCGAGATATTATACTCCCCGACGAACCGTGAGAGTCGAATCGGCACACGGAACGTCTAGGGAAATTGTAGTCAAACGTTAAATTAATAAAGTACAAAAATAAACCATGAAAATGTATATGTCTGATATATTTTTACGTTTTCGAAAGTGCGCTATTAGAAGAGAATAAAATACAAGGAAATAATTATTGATCTGATCATTTTCTGCAAGCGTAGTCGCAAGTAAAATCTAGTCTAAGTGAAAAACATATATGGCACAGAAATTTTATAAGTACGATTAAATTACAAAGGAACATTACACTTTATATATGTAAATAAAATACACACAAACAAATTACTTCGAACGTGCGCCACCGTCGATGCTCGCTTCGTATTTACATTGTTAACTAAACGAAAATGAAATGAAAATCATTTTCATTTTCAGCAAAATTAATTACAATGGAATAAAAGGCAAACGTTGAAGGTTTTTTGTATATAATATTATTATTATAGTTGACATAAAATAGTTTTTGCAATTTAAACAGGCCCTATATAATTATATGTATACAATAATACATATTATACACTAGTGTGCTTTTTTTCATACGTCTATTTTTTATATCGTTCGAACTATATGACAGCATAAATTGTCGCTGAGTTATAAAAACTAAAAACATAATAATCAAAGTTTACGTGTATTTTATATGGGAAATCTTTTCACGCTCTGGAAAAGTACTTAGATTTAATATTAAGGAATCAAATTTTCAAGCAATTTTTATCTACATATTTTCAATAAAATTTTGCTTTGTAACCGAAAAAAAAGTCGTTTCAAAAAAGCACCCTTATATACACACATATATTTATTCTTTATTACGTATGTCACGTGAGTAATAGTAACTGACGTCTTTATAAAGATCTCATTTAATTAACTATTTAATTACTTCATATACATCTACGTCTTATTTCAAAAATGTAAAATATCAATGAAATTCTTTAGTGTTTCAAGTGAAGGTTAAGTAGATTTATAAATAGTGTTAAAATGTATATATACATTTTGTACTGTCCAATTGAATGTAACTTCTATATCGAGGTAAAAGTATAAAGTCATCATAGTATTAATCCAGTATTCACATTTTTTGTGAAATATTTCGTCAAATTATTATTACTCTTGTTACAGTTAAGACAAAGTGTTTCTTTATTTCAATACAAATATATGCATATCTATCAATTGACTTTGTCGTACAAAATTATCATTCTTGCACGAAAATAACTTCATCCGATCCAAACCGAATCCAGATTTACTATATTTGGAATTGAAGTCATTTGACGTAACCGGCATCGATAACGTCAACATACAACAATTTATTCTTGTTTCTCTTATTTAAAGTTCAGTTATTTTAAGAACCAATTCCCAGTTGAAGTTTCGTCGAATATAATCTGGATTATTTATTTTAACTTTGTATTAAGCCCTCGGTTGATTTTTTAAAATGACGGATTAAGTTTTTAGTTATTTTTTTACATCACGACATTGTGAATGGTAAATTTTACGGTTTAGTAAAAAAAAAGTACGTACAATTGAAAAAATAATTTAAAAACACATTTTACATAAAAATTATAATTATACAATACATTTTTTTTTTCTATGTTTTGTAATAAATCAGGTATTTTTTTAAGCTTATACTGCCAACAGTCTGTTGACCTATGCCTTATGAGATCTACATTGGACTTTTTGGCGGGATCTTAGTATGTCATGTAGTGGTTTTTATATTTTATTCATAATCATGTGTTATTAGACTCTATATTTTGTAATATTGGTGGTGTTTTACGTAATATAGTTCGGTTATTATGCACAAGTGAAGTGGATGGGAAATAATACCAAGGAGCATGCATTCTGAGATGCCACCAAAACTCCATGGAAAGTTCTAACAAGGAAACCACCATCTTGTTAGAACATTATAATTATCACAAGACACTTACTTGGCAAAATCTTGTTACTTGACGCTGGCTAGTGCACAAACCGTGACGGAGCCAAAAATAAAGAAGAAGAAGAAGAGATCTACATTCCGTTGTATGGAACTTTAACCTTTATGGTTTTGAAGAGACCAAGGGTTAATAGTATTTAAGATTACTCTATTGAATTTTAAATAATAATAGTTTATTGATAGTTTTTTAGGCGTGCATAAAAAACGTTCTCTCTGCCGTACCTTGAAGTTGTGGAACAGGGTAGTGTATTCTCTCCTTTCTATTGTGGTCTTTGAAGTGAAATGTGTAGAGGTATTTACACAGGCTTGTATAACAACGGCGACTGGTTATGGATTACAGAATTCTCAGTGATGGACATTGTTTTTTGATTATATTGTTCTTGTAATTAAAATCAATGTTGTCATTTTGCGGTGATCGTAAAAAGAAATCAGTATTTTTAATTTACCGTCTACAAACACACCTACTGTTAAGTGATCATTGTATGCGAATATTATAAACTACAATTATATTATGTGACAAAACCTGTTTTCAAATCTATAATAATATTAGAAAACTCAAGTGACTGTTTATTTGAACACTCTTATCTAAGGTTATAAGGAATATCTAACATCAGCATATGACTCTTAGGAGTGAAACAATCACCATGTATATTGTAGGTCACAAAGCGTGATCGAAGTAATAGTGCAAGAGTATTGGGTCGTGGCGCGAGGACGGATCGACCGGCCGACGAGGCCAAGTATTACCGAGTAAGACCGAACTGTGAATGGCTTTATGCGTCGTATGTGTCACCATGCCGGTTGCTTGCTACGCATTAGTCATGTTTCACTCCTAATACAGAATATGTTTATGCTTGCTTAATTGCGGCAACAGTAATTAGAAATTCTAAAACTTAAAATCGATTGATTACAGTTTGTATGTCAAGTAAATAATAGGCATTTAGCGAAACAATTTCCAAATGTAGTGTCCAATATCCAGACACGAACGAGCAATTGTTACACTAAATTCTATAACTTTCAGTGTGTATCATGATTCCATTACACAGGTTTTTAGAATTCACTGCAGTAATCGAATTCACCGCAAGATTCGATTCCAAATTCTTGCTATATTCAACTACGCTACCACCTATTCGTAATTACTTCAAAGTTGTCTATTGTTAAAATCAAATAAACTTTATAGTGCTCAGCTTAATGAACGCGTGTGAGATAGTGAACGGTCCTGATTGAATTTCTGTAAGTGCCAATTGGTTCCCGTTGTTTCTAGAATGGTATATACATTTCGACAGAATGTGTTTCTATGGTAACTTTGACGTTCATAAGCGCCTTCTCAGGGCCTAAACTGAATAAAGTATTTTTGATTTTGATTTTTTGATTTTGATTTATCGAGTATATATTCAGAATAGTTGCAGGGTGGATGAATTGGCGAAAGATGTCTGGGGTAGTTTGTGAACCACGAATGCTGTTGAAACTCAAGGGGAAGGTGTATAAAACTATATTAAGACCATTCCGGTTATATAGATTCGAGTGCTGGGCTACGAAAGAGACAGATGAGAAAAGATTGCATGTGGCGGAGATGCGAATGTTAAGAAGGATATGTGGTGTAACCAGAATGGATAAGATTAAGAATGAATATATCAGAGGAAGTTTGAAAATAGCACCAGTGACAGAGAAGTTGAGGAGTAAAAGGTTACCATGGTACGGACAATGAGTAGTGAGAAGAGATGAAATTCATGTAACAAGAAAAGTTTTGAGTTTGAAAGTGGACGGATATGAGAGTAGAAGAAGACCGAAAAAGGTGTAGATGGATTGTGAGGAAAATAATATGGATAGAAAAGGTGTGAATATTGAGATGACATTGAACAGAGGAGAGTGCAAAAGGAAAACATGTTGTGCCGACCCTACTTAGGTGGGATATGGGTAAGACGATGATGACATTTAGAATAGTCTAAAGATATTAGTTACGAATTCGAATATAATGTACTAAATTATCAAAAAGAAGAAATTTGGTTAAAACGGTTTCTTTAAATCGTCTTCTTGATGTTATGTATCGTTGTGCGCGCTTCATGCAAAAACGACTGTTTATATTTCTATCATTTTATTTACACATTAGACACTTAATACTTATCAAAAAAAATCACGATATCTTGAATGAATGAATGAATGAATACTTGCACTTTTTATTGTACACTGGCGAGCTTAATCCCACGGCACGGCATTTTCTTCCAGCTAACCCGCGGTATTGTTATGAAACATCAAAATTTTGTAGGTAGTGCAAATATAGAAGAAGAATTTTGATTTAATACACAGTTATAAGATTTTTAAGAAACAACGATTTTTATAGGCACTACACATTCAGCGATGTTCGTTTTCTTGCCGTGGACAGAAATAGGGCAAGTTGTGTGATGCTTCTATTTATTTTCCTTACATAAAATATATTTTAAGCGATACAGACAAAGTGTTGAAATATAATAAAAAAGAACATCCCATCAAAATTTCATTCACGACCATTTAATTCCAAGCTAAACAATTCTTGTACTATGGTATCCAAACGGCTACTAGAACTAACAATTATGCTTGCCACACAAAACTCAGTCATTTATGGGGATCAGTACAGCGACCTCTCCCCTTAATAGTAGTAGGCCATGACATTAAATTATTTAATGAAATAAGCGACATAACCTTATGCTTTTTTAGATTCTTCCTAAAAATGAAGGAGGTTTTAGAACATTTTAATGCCCATCGAGTTGATAACACTTGTTGATGTATTAATTTTTGATTTGTATTTTTCTCTCAAGATAACATAAGACGCTAACAGCATCTATAGAAATATTGTCCAAAATAAAATAATATGATCAACATTAAGATAGAAGGAATATTACAGTGAATTCTTAATTTCTGTAAAATATTTCACTAAACCAGAATAAAAGATGGAGCGAGAATGTTATCTAAACTAAAAGGTCAAATATCATGAATAGGCTCATTTGATGAAAAACGACAATTTTCGTTGACATTTCACTAGTGACAAACGTCTAAAGTTAGCTTTTTTATATCTAAAGAAGTTTTCTCTCGTAGAGTTGTTCTTTAGAATAGCTTAGCCAAGTGACGAGCAAGAATGGAGGGATGTTTGCTGACGTCATTTCGTACAGTGACGTAACACGACTTTGCAACTTATTAGAAACACAATTTGTAATGTACACATTTATGTTATGAAAGGGTCGATTTATCAATAATTTCATATGATATCTAGTGGTTTGTGATTATTCACTTCGCTTTATTGAACACAGTAGCCTCGAAACTTACAAAGGATCGGAGTTTTCTGAGAAGGAAAATATTGTGGTGAAATCACAGCACGTTGGTGGGATATTTTTTGCAACTCAGCTAGCTACAACCATCAAGTTGAAAATTTATAGCGCTAGCACTTCTCTTTAAAAATATTATTATTAAACAAAGTGGTTAAAAAAATGATACCAAATCGTAAATCCTATGACTATACCTATAAAAATCGGCTGAATTCGTATAATAACAAAAATTGTGTTATTTGATAAAAATCATTCACGAGTCTGTAAAAATGTAAATACAAAATGAGGAAAAATGTTACACGTAATTTAATAACACTTTAAAATAGCCCGCTTAACCTATTCAGTAAAATACCGATTTAGTATTAATATATATCATATACTGTACCAAGATTATTAGTATCAATTTCGTTATTTGGGTCTACATTTATGAGTATAACTAAACTTTGATTGACATATTTGCATAACAGCTATCATTACTGGAATTGATTAAAACCCACCCTCAAATACTCTAATTTGCCAGCATAATTGGGTAGCCGTTATAGCGTCCTCACTTCGTCCTTACGAGTAACCGTGAGTAGATAAGATATATTCAAATTTACATTGGTCAAAAAGAGATAGAAATATATTTAAATGAATCATCTCGAAGTTGACTTCTGATTACATTAACTTAACTGTGAAAATTTTGCTCATAAATTATAAAATAAAACTGATGAGATTTAGTCATGTTATTGATTCCAAATAATTAAACATACAAATAAAATATAAGTGCATGTTGATTGTCCGCGTTAAGCTCGGAAACGGCTGAAGCGAAATAGACCAGGTTTGTACTAGCAAATATAGGAACTTTTGGCGCTACATATACACATTACCCTTTTCCATATAGGGTTTAGCAACATATATATTTAATTATAGAAGTTAAGTAAACATGACGATGAAGTAGGATCGAATCCTTACGAATGACATGGAGGATGCCTAAACCCATAGCCTGATCGTATAACTTTTTCTAAGCCTGCCTGGCTAGTGGTAGCAAAGTTGAAAACCTGTCACAAATCAGTTATAGGTGTATTCAGATAGCTGCATTTGAAAGTCAATCACTCGATGTTGGGCTTCTTTACCATCGTGGCCCATGTCGTCATTAACATAACATCAGAACGTACAGAACAGATTAACGTAACATCAGATGAGATTGTGGTAAAAAATGACGAAAACCTGTAAATAAAAGAAAGAATAACAACACCATATTAATTAAAAGAAATTCACGAATACGAGCTATTTTTCCCTTGGAGGTTTGACCATTAACCCTTGGAGTTACGCCAACCTAGCAGTTTTCACAGATTTTCTTTAAAATAATTAATAACCACGTTGTAGAACAAAAGGGTTTTAGTACAATCCGGTTTTTAAGATGCTCCAAAAGACTATTACCGTAGTACCAGCTAGTTAAAATAGAGATGTCATCAATGTCATAATTATTAGACAATGTTCTTAATTTATCAGGGCTCATAAGAAAGAAAACTACGTAGATAAAAAAAAACAATATAAGTATAAGTAAGTATGTCACTTATGTTCTTAAAGTGCTAATTATCTTTAATAGGAAATATGCACTATGGAATATCGTATTTATAAGTTGATTAACATACTTTGGATTTACTTGATGAATTTACTTTGGACATGGATGAGACTAAATCGTCAAACCATTAATGTGTATATCGAATCTAAGTCCATTATACTTTTATGAAGAACTAGCAATTTCGCGCTACTTACGTTTTTAATGCAGTAATTATTTTCGTCTCTTCGTTATATATATATAAATTATATAACTGAAACGGGTCGAAAGTTTGTATAAAAATCCATCATTTTTACGCCAAACAATGAATTTATGGCTTTAGGGGTTGAAATTCCAAAAGTCCTTTCTTAGTAGTCACCAACGGTATAAAAGGAACCTGCAAACATTTTTATCAGTCCTAGCCCCGATAGTTTGCGCAGCGCGTTGATATGTCAGTCAGTCAATTATTCTATTATATATTATACTGTATATATAATAGGGTTATATATAATAGGTATCTCAGTGAGAGGTAGGACATGGCAATTGTCTGCATCAGGATTGCCAATACTATACACTAGGTGAGACAGTCACGTAGTGGTACGCTTAGACATGCCGCGTTCTGAGATCAACTCAGGTGGTAAACGGGAAGATAGGGTGGGAAAGATAGGATAGATAGATAGATACTCCACAGAGTACATGCTGTATATTCATGATGCAAAACCCGTCATGGTGACTCACTTTTAATTTTCCTTTCGCTATGTTGTTCCTATCCAATATATAGTAGTTGAGTGGTTTGTAGATTGCCATTGCAGCGATGACCGGGACAGTTTGCCGATATCTTGGAAGTGAACATTCTTGGATTATATCCTCATTACCATAAGACAACGCAGTCAAATTACTAATAAACAATAGAAAAATATTATCTAATATGTATGAACGTAATTTGATAGGAACATTGCCCTGAATCTGCAAATATGTAAATGTAGCTACTTACATTCGGTCAGTTTTTGCGTATGAATTCATAAATGAAGTTGGGTCACCGCGTATAGCTTCTAAATATTCATGGCTTTCAAATGAATACGATAAATTTGTGAAAATGCAAACCGCGAAACCACACGCGGGCGCAAAAGTTAACGATGTGTTTCTGGGATATGTTTTTATAAGTTTACATATTTCAATAGCGTTGATATAGCCTCGTTCGTATTCATCATTAATTTTAATAATTCATACATTCTTCAAACGTAACTAAGTTATACAACTTTTTTTTAATGAAATTTCTTTGATCATACTTAGAAAATTATTAGCGGTATTAAGAAAACGTTAGTACAGAAGGGAATTAAATATTTTTTTACAAATTAAGATATAGTTACATATACAAATTGCTTCAAAACTACTGTACTTTAGATTATAATATTAATTATATTAGCTAGATCTATTTGGTACTAATAGTATAGCAATTAAGTTTGATTGGATTACCAATTATAATTGAACTGCCAAATTATATGCTGAATAATTCGGTTTTAGACATATCATCATTAAAGCTGGCTGATTAATATACGTTATCTCATATTATTTGTGAAATTTAATACGACAAGAAAAAAGTATATACTTGTCTTGCCTTATTGTTAAAATTTAGATTCTCGAACAGCATGTTCCCTGCCTTCTACTGAATATTTCAAATAAGACGTAAAGAGGTTTTTCTGTAGGCCGTCACGACGATAATGACTGCCTAAACTTTGTCACCGGCAATCCCTGTAGTCTCTGGACAGCATCGTACTCTCCAGCAGGAAATTGAAAAAGACAATTTTGTAGGCCAACGCGATGTTAATGACTGCAGATGAAGTTTGTTAGTGACATCCACCGTTGTTCCTGGACTGCATCATACTTTACACCAGGAAATATAATATAACATTTCTGTAGGATGACACGATATCGATTACTGCCAATTAAATTTATCACCGACGTTCACTGGTGTTCCTGGATTGCATCGTAAAGTACAAAGGACATTTTAGGAAGTATTTCTGTAGTTATGACGACGTTGACTGCCGATAAAGTTACACAATACATTGTCGGCCATCTATGTAATATCAGGTTACATGCCTCTCTTCTTTAGGGTATACACTGGCTTATCACAACACGACTACTAACTAACTAAAATAGTATCACTACAACGGGCTGATCACCATATGCATGGAGATCGTGACCCATCCGGGTACAGATCTTTACCACTCCGCTTAGTTATTGGACAATAGAGATACATCAGCTGATCTACATTGGAAAAAAATAGCACGAGAATGAACGTCATTTAGAAATCGTTTCTACGCTGTCTACCAACATGACTTGTAGTAGACGCAATTGAACACCTGAACAGTCTAAAACCATAAAAGTTTAAGTTGCATACATTCGAATGTAGACCTCATGAGGCACAGGTTAACAGACTGTTGGCAGCATAAGATTAAAAAATACCTAATTTATTACAAAACTTTGAAAAATAACAAATGATGTATTCTAAAATAACAATCTTTATGTAAAATGTATTTTTAAATTATTTTTTCATTTGTACGAACTTTTTTTGAGTAAACCATGAATGCACGATGTTGTAAATAAAAAAATAATTAAAAACATAATCCGCCATTTTGAGATTTGGGTCCTAAAAAGTCGGCCGGGGAGCTTAAAGTTCGCTGAAAATGTTAAGGCCCGGTAGACTTATTGCGTTAGCCAGTTTAAAAAAAGTAATTTTCATTGTAGCATTGACAAAACCACATTACCACTAAGCTATCAATTACTACTACTACTACTGTCTATGTCTAATCTGTCAATAGTCGTTCTTGGTCTTGGTCTGTACGTTATTCATCATCCCAAATGATATGGCAAATATTTAATTCAGTAATATACCAACGTGTAATTAATTAACCTGGATGTTTTAAATGTTAACAGCGATTATTTACTGACACACGCAGAGCTAACGAAAAGGCAAGTCTTTTGATTCCTTTAATTTAATCTAACGAGGTAAATTATAACAGCACAGTTTATGTATGTAGGTTTGTATACAAAGGACGTCTGGAAGCATATTGTACGCGGTTTGAAATCCAATTTGCGGCGTGGCTCTTGCAGACTTGGCAAAATTCAAAGCTAGTTTTATTAGATATGTTACGCGCTTTTAGAGATATAATAGCCATAGTGTTTTCTAAGATAACGGCTACATTGTTATCCATGTGGCTATTAGTAAGTTTATATTATTTTTATAAATCATTTCTACATTATTCATATTTAGCTTAATACTAGCTGCTCGAGCTGCTCGCCCGGTTTCACACGGGAATACTAACGAAGAGAAAGACCAAACCTTCCTTTTACAGCACGACCACGTAATTAAATTAAATTTCATCTGAATTATGAAGCGATGATGGCTTAGTTGGTAGTGTGTTCAGACACAGCGTCGTAGGACGTAGGTGCGAATCCTAGCAACTCAGTCTTAGCTTTCGGTGAAAGAAAACATCATGATCAAACCATGGCATGGTGGTAGGACTTTTTCTAAATTCGCTTGGCTATCTACCACCCTCAAGTTGAAAATTTGTTGTCTACTACGTCTATTGTGTTCTGCCTCCCTCACTTACTTTTTTCAGTACCTATGCTTTTCAACCGTTTTCTTTCATGATAACATTCTCCTGAGAATTACAAACACAACGGAAAAGAGCAATTTGTTTTGTAATTATTAAATCATGTAATAATATTTTGGAAAGTTATTATATTAAGTCAAATATGCATAAAGTGATACGTTTATATACAACTAGCTGACCCGGCGAACTTCGTAACTAACAGTCGATTTTTTAATACTTATTCTGCTATTCGGGACTATCGTATAAATATTGACATTCATATTTTTACGATACTAACGTCACTCAATTGTTTTGCCTTCCCGGAACCTCTCCACTAACACTTAAACTTTATGGTATGGTATTAAAGTTCAAATTGAATTTTAAGTATTATTACGAATCATTTGTATGGGAGTATAGAAAAGTGTCGTTTTAAGACTTTTACAGGTAATTTTTTTAATTTTTCTCTCCGTAAAATCCATCCTCGTACTTCAAGGAATATTCTAAAAAAAGAATTAGAGAAATCGGTTCGGCTGTTGTCGAGATTTGCGCTTAGCAACACATTTAGCGATTCATTTTTATATTATAGATTAACAATTGATTGTTATTTGTATGCATAGATATTGGCGTGGCGGATGCCCCATCATCTAGTTTGTATGACGCAAGTTTATGCGTCGATACGGGGATGACATTTGTCATTTTGGTTTATCTCCTATTTTTCGCTGAACTTTTTAAAATATCCGACTTATTTATCGCCGAGTGCACATTAATTACGCACTATCATAGCTATATATTTTGTCCCAAACCATCTCCGGGTCTTTCGTCGTAAAATAAACTTTAGGGTTACGTGAGTGAACGTTCTGGTGGCCACCAACAGCAAGGTACTCGTGGGACGGTGGAGGATTGGCAGCCGCGTCCAGAGATGACTTAGTAAGCGAATAAGTGCGTTATTCAACCTCTATCGTTCACATACTCTTATATTGCCATATCGTATACACAGTTAGGCACACACTCTTCTCCGTGTTCAGTCATAAAAGATCTCAATCCGCTGAATGAGCATGGCTATTTACCCGCCTGCCTCACAAGATAATTTAATTTATTATACACATATAGCTGTATTTTTGAATAAAATTATTGATTATAATAATATATTCAAATGCATAAAATAAATTTGTTTTTGAATTTGCAAGGTAATACAAGAGACCAGAAATATACCTCTCTCTATACATTCACGAAAATATTGATAACAGCACTGAACAACGACAGGTATAGTTTTAATTAAAGAAATAATAAAAAAGATTAACGCGATAAAGTTTCTTGTCGCTTTTTTCCATTAAGATTGTTTTCAAGCCGGTTGTGATATTTCAACGCTCATTTTAATTTACTACACTCTGATAACAATATAATTTAGAAGAAAGAAAGAGGTAAAATATACAGAATGGACATACGAGCTTATTATACTACATACAATACCTGAGATTAGGTGACTAACAAATAATAATGCATTTAAACAAGATTCAGAAACACCATACAACAATATCGAAAATAACTGTATTAAACGAGCAATAAACTTATCAAAAGAAAATCATAAAAATAAACCTCAATTCCGTTATGGATTTACCACGTATTCGATTACGGGTGAACAAATACTGACGAGAAAAGTAGGAATAAAAAATAGCTCTTTTTGTCTATGTAACTTGTAATTTTTTGTTGCCTTATTATTACTACGTTTACTTTATCCAAAATGTCTATATAAACTACAATTATTAACTAAAGCTAGTTTATTTATTGTTGAATTAATGTTGGGTAGTTACTGTGACTGTTGATCGAACGGTTGTTATATATAACGGTTTTTCCTTTCACATCCAGAACCTTGGATTCGATTCTTGGCTACACAATTTTTTTTTCCGAAATAATTTTATATGTCTCTTGTCACCTCATAGCCGACGAAATAAATACCCTAGCTTGCAACTTCATGAACCTGTTTTTGTAGCACTAGCTCATTTTAGTCCATAGTTGTATATATGCTTCTTCAATAATATATACTGTATCCAACCCTCGCTGCAGTTGCTTTCAACTATCTTTCGTAAAAAGTACTTTTATGTAACTTCTAAGTATTTTACGTTTTTAGTAATTCTATTATAAAATTGTCCGAATAAAATATAGAATAAACTTACGTGTTATTCGCTGAGGATAACCGGCGGTGTAGGCTGCGCAACGACATGGCGTATCCCTAGCAGGGCGGGCTGCCGCTGCCCTTGCCGCGCGGCCGACGCAACGCGCGCGCTCCGAAGAACGCGCCCTCCTCGTTGCACGATTGCGAACGCTGCGAAGCCAGCATGCCGGCCGCGCGGCTCAGCGCGTGCAGCGGCCGCACGCGCGCGCGCCTGCCCCAACCGCACCCGGCCACCACCTCAATCTTGTCGGTCCAACGCGCACTTGACGCACTCACGCCCTCTACTGGTTGACGCGCGTGACTCCACACGCACGCATCGAGCACTGTCTCCTGTCGCAATCTTCCTCGTCTAGTCAACGAACCAATGTTCACTACGCGCGACTCTCGCGCCCCTACTTCCTTACACCTTGGCACTTGTGTACACTAACTATGCTTAATTTAAACTATCTAACGCGTAATTGAATATCAGTTGAAGGCGCTTCGTCGTTTTGTAGATTTATTTTATATTTTAAATAATTATACTTCTTTGATGTTTCGTGCCTCCGTTAAAATATCTGAAACAATGAGTGAACGACAATTATTATATTTATTATTGGAAAATTGGCTCGAATGGATAGCATGTTTTATAACGAATGGCCCGAGGTATTCTAACAACACAATGAATTTATATGTTTTGGTTACGGGTAAAACTATTAAAATTGGATTTTATAATAAGTACCACTATATAGAAACTATACAATTTCATAGTTTGGAGCTTTGTAAATTACTCGTTTTCACTTGGGATCATTTTATAATTTGAAAGCGACCATTATAAATCATTTATAGACAGTCAGACCATACTTCGATATAGTAACAAAACAAAGACATAAATGTTTTTACGTTTCCTTAACAGCCAATCATAAATTATGCATTAACAAAACGATCTCAAAGCGATTCAATTACATAGTGTAGTCAGAACATATTATTTACAGAAAACCATTTCTTTTCCTACAACCAACAGAAGCAAAACTCACGGAAAGACAAAAAAATAATCCCCGTTTTTCAAAAAGATAAGTGTAAAAGTGCACAAAAATTTAAGTGGTTATGGGAAAATGAAACAGTTACATTGTAATAATAACTTCAATACACAACTCCATAAGATTAGGGGCTAATCCATATTTTCATTATAACTTCATCCGGTGACTTCAAGTTTATACTCATTCTTGTGTACTGCGCTTTGTTATTGACTTTTAATCGCGATACAACCGGATAGGGCACGTTGTATGTCTTCTTTCTAGTTTTATGTACGAACTCGAAATACATTAAAAATACCAGAACTTAGAAACTACAGAAATTCGAAATTATTAAGGCTCACACGAATGCTGAGACAATACATCAACCAATCTATAAACTGAAATTTTACATCCTTTAAAATGCCAAATAAAACTAGGGGCAAATAAATAGAAACAAAAGCGCGAGTTGATTGAAAATGCCTTTTGTCGTGAGTTCAAATAATTTCCATTTGTATCGGCAGCCGTGACTCTCGACAGAGTCATTAAATTACTTCTAAAACTTATTTTACGCTTTACTTGACAACCTATAGGTATAAATAAAATTGAAGTATCTGTTATTTATCTGGGCTGAATTCCGGAACAAATAAATGGACAATGACGAAAGAAGGTTTTAATAGCAGACGGATTTTTCAAAGTATTATCTAGGTAGTCTACATATCATCACGCTTTTTTATAGGAGTTAAGTAAAATCGGTAAAAAAAGTTGTAAAAATTAAGGAGCAGTTACAAATTTACACCAAAAGAGAAGACAGTCCACAATTAATATAGATTAAAAAACACATGATTCCCATGAAACAACAAAACCATTTTCACGGAAATAAAGTCGCGGACACAAGATAGTATTAGTCGAGTAGATTATTTGTGAAATTACAAATTATACTCAGTTGAAACATTGATTTTGTTTTTTTTTCTAACTGACTATACTGTTGTTGACCTGGCAAGGCCTCTACAGTTTCCCCGGACTACATATTTTGATCTATATTATTTATAATATACTATTATGTATTATATTTTTCAAACCGAAGAAATGGAAATAGTATTCCTGAAAATTATATATGCAAAACATATCTCCTTATATCGTTCTTAAGACACTAGCTGTACGTCAGATACGTACGTGTGCGTGTACGTACGTGTACGTCTGTACGATGCGACGTATTCAAACTGTATTATTAATCTTCTAATTTCAAAGTTAATTTATTAAATACTAATGTTTGCTCACTCGTTGACATTCAATCATAATATGTATTATTGAAAATTGTCCCCAAATGAATGAAGGAAATTATTAAAAAATTAAAAATAAATTTGAAATTTACATATTATTGAAAAATAAATAGTTATATGTGACGTTATTCTGATCAATATAGCATTAATCCTAACCCCATTAAATTGTTCAGTTACATTGGAAATTGAATGTATATTAATATTGCAACATATATTATAACATACAGAACATATCATTTTAATAAATGATTTTAATAAAATTGTAATATTAGAAGATACCACAGAATTAAAATAACACAAAAAAAAAAAACTACAAAGATTGTTACGTAGCTTCTATGATTGTAATGAACTGTTATTATGGATATAAAGCATTGCGAATCTTATAACGCCATATTAGTTTACACTGTACCCACGTGAAACCGGAATGAGTTATTGGTTTTTTATAATAAATCTATCTTGAATTTTGTTTTGTTGTAAATATAGTTTTATACGTTTCAAATAAATAATTTGGTAATAGTTAAATTGGATGTAAAGTAAAATCGGAAAGCTGCAAACTATTTATTGCAGAAGAATTGGAATTGATATACTGTTGTTTGTACTTGAACTAAATGTCACAAATTCACGCTCGCTTAAACTAACTCGCGCGACACGAGACTAGAGTTATGAGGCGAATAATTGTGTGGAAGTGTATGTAGTGTGTAATTTTAAAGAGGATCAAATTTCTGGGCAATAATTGAATATACACGACTTATTTTGATTTAACTATTCGACTTTCTATTATGATATTTCACTCTTATTTGAAAGTTTTATACAGGTTTCACTCACAAGTACTTTATAAAATTTTGATGTACTGTTGATATAGTTGGATAAGCTTAAATAAATTCCAAATAGAATGACTATAGTAGTTCACACTTCTGAGTGCATACCATGGTAGCTCATTCACATAGGCATTTACAGTACTTATTTGGTTCTCATCGTCCCTACGATATCCTGCACCGCGACATACGGCTTGCTCACGCTTGTAATTTGTATAATAATTAATTTACATAGCTTCAAGGTAGGCCTAAGACCTATATTTGGGATTAAATGTTTTTTTTATTTAACTTATTTAAGTGTAGCTTGTTTAACTTTTAAGTGAACGAGGATACATTTTGACACACGGTCATTTAAATTGAAAGTAAATTTTCATTGTGTTATGGTAACGAAACATTTGATACAAAATCATGCATCAGTATTTAACGTTCACAGGTATGTACTACAAATTATTCTCAATATAAAAAGTTCGGGCATCGAATCCATGACCTCTTTGGTCAATGCTAGGTTCTACTACTGCGATACGAATCTCGTTATACTAGCAGCCGCCCGCGACTTTGTGCGTAATTATATCTTTACAATTGTTTATATAGTATGTAGATCACAGATAGCAGAACTTTTCAAATCAAAAATACTTTATTCTATTTAGACTCTAAGAAAGCGTTTATAAACGTCAAAACCTAACATCGTTTCGGAAAATGATCTAGTTATCGAGTAGAACTGATAAGAAAGTCGAAAACTTACATTTATTGTTGTATTTCGGTCAGTATATATATCTCTATAAACTATAGTCTATGTGTTATTTTGATGTATAATATATATTACTATAAAGTTTCAACAGAATCCCTTCAGTAGTGTTTATATGAAAGAGTAACAAACATCCATCCATTAATACAAACATTCTCATACATATTAATACGATTAATGTCATTTAACATATACTCGTATATTTTCAACACACCATTTAATTCTAAAAAGAAGCGGTGCAATATTTATTCAATTATTATATCATTATTATTACAACGATGAGCAGGTTAGAGTCTTGGAGGTCTGATTAATTTCGCTTGCACACAAAATTGAATAACTCGTTTCGTATATACCAACAGCAAGTTCGCCGGGTATTTTTAGTTCAAGCAAGTTCATTTCGTTTTTAATGAAAGTTTTACGCAACCAGAATGATAAACTTTATGATTGGACACCGTCTTTTGTTTTACCTTCCTTAGTAACATTCCTTCCGTTAAATCCAAGTATTGAATTATAATTTTATTCGAGGTTTCGTTACGTGACATGACTAATGATAGAAGTTCACAATTTAAAGTTGTTAAGCAACTTTAAGTGTATATAAAGAACTAATACAAAGTTAAATGAAATATAGAGCCGTTAGTGTAGCGGCAGCTAAAGGAAAGTTATAGTAAACATAGATTTAACTTCCGCGAATGGAGATTTCATCAGTTCCACCAAAACAGTATTCTTTTCTAGATGAAAGATGATACCCTATGTCATTCTGTATATCTCTGACAACGTGTTATGCAAAATTTCATAATGATTAGTTATATAGTTAAGGTGTGAAAGCGTAACAAACAAACAAACGCATATATAATATTTGTTACGGTGTTAATAATATTAAAAAAATATTTTCTTCTAAATATACCCAATGAGTGCTAGTGATTCGCCTATTGGTCGAAATTCATAAATAAAATCATTAACTTTTCATGTCTAGTTTAAGGAAAATATATTCGGAAAATTAAATTAATTTAAAAAAGGAAATATTTTGTTCTTTGAAAAAAAAAACTATTTCCAAATTTTTTTTCTTGATAACTCTAAACCTCATTATTATATACAAAAAATAAAAGAAAATCGGTAGAGAAACAGAGAAGAAAGATGTATATAACTATTTTGTCTCTGTCTATTTATGTATATTGATTGAATTAATTATTTAGTATAACAATTACCTAGAAACATTTGCTTATCAACTGTAATACATACTAGTAGCATTTAGTCAACATAACGAATCGTGTCAACTAGCTAATCACGCGCTGTTTAGCGGCTACTTAATTAGACAAAGTTAATTGAACGACAGCCGAGTCTCGTGTGAATCTATGAGAACAGAGTGCCGATGATTGATTCGCAACCGCCGTCCATTCTGATTGATTAATGACGTATTGAGTAACTCCCACCCGCGACATGTTCTTAATTCAAACGATCTTTTCTCGTATATTCTAGGGGGTTTTGTTCAATTCTCACATGCCAGGTACTTTGTTTTTATATAGAACTAACTTATATCCTCGGCGTCCCTCGCGCTAATGTAGATCTAATCTATCCCTCGGTAACAGTACTTTTTTTTGGGTGAAAGTAACATCTTAGGCTATTTTTGTGGCATTTATTGTTTACTAGCTGCCAGGTCTAGCTTCGCACGGGTGCGCTAACGAAGAAAATAAGACCAAATCTTCTTACAAATCCAAAAACTCTTTACTATAGTTAATTTAAAAAAAAATTGCCACAGATTGTAAACATTATTAATAGACTTCAAGATTTAGGAGGTTCTCAATTCGGTTATATTAAGGGTAGGTATGAATTTGTGTGTATGTATAAGTATGTATAAATGTCTGTCTGTATCTCGTAGTATACCAAAATGAATAATATGGTTTTATATAGTTAAGTATATATACTACGGGACTTCGTATATAATATGTATTATATTCAAGGTTTCAAGTTAATTTCTCTAGCACTGGACTTTGGATTTCGAATTTAGACCAGGGAACTCCTCAAAATTGAATAGGAAATGAATAGTCATAGAGGTTTATCACAATCCAAGACACCTAGTCTAGTTTACCTATCTATGGTCAAGAACATTCTGATGGATATTTCGAGATCATTTTTTAAATCAGTTTTATTTAATATATAATGAGTCGATAAAAGCGACTTACATAATATATTATTATTTGTTAAAGAGGATTATTCTTCTTACAGTAAATTGTTAAATAATTCATCGTGGTCTGATACCAATCGGCTTAGCATATTCCCTGGTTACTTCTCAGGAAATGAAGCTTATTTTTATGAAATTATAATGGTTACATTAATAATTCAGCAGTAATGTTTTATATTAATTATATGTTGTACGAAGTCGTTTATAGATGTACAAAAAAAATTACAAAAGAAGCGTTCAAATAAGAAAATAAAATTTATGTGGTTTTATGAAACCACGATGCAAGTGAAACATTTTTTGTATCGTAGGCATTTAATTGAAAATCTTCAGAGAATTATTTGATTTAAGGTATTTAAATCGCGTTTTTAATCTTCTTAAAAACTAAGCACAATATTTATTCAAATCATTGAATCAATTTGAATTGAGCCCTGGGCGCCACCATATTAGCCTTGGTTGCTCTGCCGAGCGCCTTTCGCTTTACCTATATTCCGCGCCCGGCTATAATGCGACTTGCGATAGATGGACGATAAAATTTGATGACATATAAAAAAAAACTTGTCTTTATAATATGGAAAAAGTTAAATAAAAAACACCTGTTAATAGAAGTAAGATAAAGAAAAAATAATAAGTTAAATACAAATGCATATGGTAGCAGTTACAATCTACTGTAGTACAGTATAACAATTTTTTATCACTTAGTAGAATAGAAATCATAAAAGTTTTAAATAACGTCACAGACACTCTTTATAGTGAATAACTTGTAGCTAAACGTAGAATGGAATAAATACTGATGTGAACCACGTAATCAAACTACTTTAATATTCATAAATAATTCGTTTACATTGTTTCCTAAGTTAAGTTCAAAACCTTCTGTGTATTTAATACATTTATTATTAAATGAAATCGTAATATTACCAGATGAAAAGCAATAAAAATTGGCCCAAATTTAAAGGGCGCAGAGTAGTATGCGAACCCAGCGCCTTCATATCGATTTTTCGCTAAGTCTATTTTCGCGATGCCCGTCTCGTTCCTGGTCCAATACACGACGTACTATTACGCGATATTCTCGAATCCCAGATTCAACGACCTTTGTGCTCGTCGACACTATATTTGCACTCGATAAAATTGCAAAATATCTGCTTATTTACATAATATGAACAGATTAGTTTCAGCGTTATTTGGTTCTTATTTAATGTACTAGTTTAGATCTTTTGACTTTTGTATCAATTAATTTATCATACTTTAAAGTCAACAAAATACTAACTAATACCTACCTTTGTGTGTGTGTGTAGACACCGTCACACCGTCAGACACCTTTACTAGCTAAATATTCGATGAGATGATCGTTGCTTTAATCACATCTTAATAATTGTTCAATCGGTATCAGTCCGGAGAAGCTGTGAGGCTGTCAGGTCGACAGCGTATAGTCCGTCAAAAAAAAAAACTTTAAAGGGCCGTCATGAAATTCTGCATACATATTGTCATTCAGAAAAAAGTACTATTAATACCAGGATTAGTCAAATATTGTCTTTTTAGATTACATGCCATTTTATCATTAGAATGACAAGTTTGTAGATGACAGAGAACGAGTGCGGTTGAAACGTATTATCCAATTCGTAACTAAATACTGCTAGCTGAAATCCACTTAGAGGTGAATTTACATCAAGATCCCTGTACATCACATTTACAATAAAGTATATCTAAGTACAATATGCTATGTCAAAACTTATTACATTTAATATCTTACGTTACTTGCTAATAAATGCCATTAGTTGATTTCGTTTTAAACATAAATAAGTTGAGTATGTCGTAAAACTAATAAATGATGCTGATGATTGAGTTCTACTCAGCTCAATATGACTGCATTTAATAATATAATTTTTAACTTACATAAACATTTTTAAATGTCCATTTTAAATTAATAAATTTTATAATAACTCACTGATATTAAGATGAAACTTGTTCAGTTTATATTCTTGTTACCTGCAAGACTGTTTCATCTATTATCAATCGAATATTATAAACTCGTTCTCGTAACGTCAGACACACCCTCGGCATTAACATAACAATAGCATTAGTGTTCACAGCGGGCAAAGTTCATTGTTCTGTGCAATGCATCAATGTTTGGCTCTTTGTCTATATTATAGGTAGTTACGTTTAGTTAGGGACCAAAATAATGTTTACAAAGTTAATTGTATTCCTTAAATTATATAAATTCATTCTGTATGTGTAAATATCTTTACTAATGCGAACGTTTGATTAGCTATTTTTTTGTTACAGTTTCACGCCGTTACTACTTAACCAATCGTTATGAAATTTTACATATACCTTTTAGAGGTACAAGAAAGGTCATAGGCTACCTTTGATTTAGAATAATGGTACTGTTTCTGAAGGACAGGTCTAATCACATTAACACGAGCAAAACCGCGGGATAAAGCTAAGTAAACGCTAAATAAGAATGAGTAATAATTGTTTCAAATTACGTGTATCAAAATACATATTAAATTAATTTAGTTTAAAATCTGAATCTACTTGATCGAAGCCTTTTTATTTTTGTATAAAATATAGCCAATTTTGTAAGAAAACAATTTAACAGACATCCCAAATTGAAAATAAACGTAATCGGTTTATAATTATTAGATATAAAAAAAATTCAGTATAACCCATTATTACAAGTTTCTTATTGTATTTTGTTTCATTAAATAAATTTTTATTTACCAGTAGATGAGCCGGTGAACTTCGTATCACTTACATATATTTGTATAAAATGTGATCAAAACTTAATACAAAAAATATTATTTTCATTATAAATGCAATACAGTTATGTACTTAATCAATTTAAAGCTTCCTCATGTACTCCATCCTCTATGTACAAAACAGACAGATTTCTGAACAAACCTATAAATATATGACAAACGCATGACAATTTTCATTTCGAAAATGACAAAAGTCATCAAATGTGTCCATAGCTAGGAACATTTTGTATCTGAAAATTAAATTGTCGTTTTTAGTATTTTCCTTTACTTATTATTTATGTTTCTCACCGTTTAAACCTTCCGTGAACTTCCACAAATATTTCAAGATCAAAATTGGCATGTCCAGCCTTTCTCGAGTTTTAGCGAGACAAACGAACAGCAATTTATTTATATATATATATATATATAGATTAGCAACAGTCTAGGACTTGGCTCGCCTTAAGTTACGATATAAAAGTTTATCTAGAATATAGACGAATGGCTGGAATATTTAATGAGATTTAACTTCAACAAAATTATGATTGAGAATCGTATAACTAAACAGAATTACAAATTTGGCAAAGTACTTCGTCGACATTTCAAGCAATCGCTTTACAAACCGCAACAATGCGGTCTTCGAAACTTTACGTCACTTTGGCAGCTTCAAATAACCAAACTCTACATAGATCTCTAAATATCTATTTTAAATCGACGCTAATTATAGAACGAATTTAATGCATAGTTAGTTATATACGATTTAGCATACATTAGAATAATACGCAATATATATAAGGACGTCACTTACCACAGTTTTAAAGCTATCTCCAAAAAACGAATTAAACCATACCATAATAAAGAACACAGAAAACAGCACCCGTAACTTCTAGTTAGACACGGGATATTCGTCGACAGCCCAAGCCGAAGCGTGCCGTACACCATTGTGCTAGTCGTCTATATAAAATCGGATGTGTGCCTTAAGCGCCCTCCTTAGTAGTCCGATGAAACAATTGTAGACGCATTGCCAGGCTAAGAGTGTAGTCAGTTTCAAAAAAAAAGAAAAAGCACCAGTAACAGAGACATTTGGGAGTAATGGGTCAAAATAGTATGTGTATCTCATGAAGAAAGATGATAATTGTGTAACCAGAAAAGTATTAAGTATGAAAGGTGATGAATATAGGAATAAACGAAAACGAAAGACGTTATGGATGGATTGTATGAGTAATGATTTATAAAAGGTCATACTAATAAAAGGTCACTCATATGATACAGTGGAAGAGGAAAATATGTTGCGCTGTGGTAATTCAGTGGAATGATGATGGAGTGATCATCAAGTATCATTATTTTGATAGCAACCTTGATAGTTAAACCTATCTAATAGAGGTCATCTTCATAGTCGACGAGATTTTAACAGATGCTACAATACTGAAATATTTGTGGAGATATTACAGACAAAGAAAACTAAATCTTTAATTTCTCCTTTTAATACATTATAAGTTACAACACTACATAATGCTACATAAAATGCAACCATGACAATTCAGGTAAATGAAGACAGTCTCTAAGCGCAACTAAAAAACCTACCTATAAAAATTTGTAGGTGGTAGAGCTACGCTGAAGCTATTACTGGTTTCAGCATGAATGGGTCGGCTCGCCCGGGGTAGTACCACCCTCTCACAGAAAGCCGACGTGAAGTAACAGTGGTTGCACTGTTGCGTTTCGTTCGGTCAGTGAGCGCTGGAGGCCCACATATATTAAAAGGCCGGCAACGCACTTGCGACTCCCCAGGTGTTGCTAGTGTCTATGGACGGTGGTGATCACTTACCATCAGGTGACCCACCTGTTCGTTTGCCCCCTATAATGTAAAAAAAAAATGTCGAAAAATATTCATGTCAATTTTAGTAGTTGTTATACTGCCCCGTAAGTATTACAGAATGCCTTAATATGCAGCATAATACTACCATGACAATTCAGGTAAGTCAAGAAAGTCTTTAAGTGCAACTAAAAAACCTACTTATAAAAATTTGTCGAAAAACATTCATCTAAATTTTAGTACTTATACTACCCAGTAAGTATTACAGAACGCCTGCTTATAATGCAGCATAAATATTTATAGTCTACTTCTAGTTATTTCAGTAATCCAATGATTATGATTTAACTTAGAACCAGCTTTTATGAATACATCGTATTGATATTCTAAGTTGGGAGTTATTAGTCAATTAGCAATAAAATACCTATTAAAAACCAAAATTACCTTGGAGCAGATCCGATTCACTAGTATGCCTGGTATGCCTCTGGTATTGAGATACTAAAGAGTTAATATTAACATTATATTAAGTTAAAGCCTATACACATTCATAAGTATAGTATTTGATTACAAAGCGTACTTTGTACTGACGTAGCATTGATTAATTAGATTAACAAGTGAAGCCGAGATACTCCGACATAGATTTAGTTTGGATTATGTAAACGAATTAATTAATTCACAATTGTCGAAACCAACAAGCGTTTATACGTTGGGAATACAGAAACATGAATTACCTTTTGACTGTCATTACATTAGGCTTATCACGCTCCTTTTGTCTGGATCTTTGCAGACAGACATACAATACAGTACAGTGAGTGATTTTAGATTATGTAATTGAAGTTTTCAATCCAATAAACTTTTTGATATTGTATAACACATTTATTATCATAGCATCTAACATAAATTCGGAGCAACAAAAACCGTGGGGTACAAAAGGTGAAAATTTTCCTCGTATATTTATTAAACAATCTAATCAGAGAGTTGTAAATGTATATACTATTTATGTTAAATAATGTATTCATTACATAGTTCATCCAAATAGCAAATGAGTATTATTAATATACATTTATATCTATACAAAATTATAAAATTCAAAAGATTCTTTGTTTGAACGCTCTGATATCTGAAACGACCAGGCAAATTTGAATAATTATATGTCATTTTATTGCATATTTCTTGAGAAAGATTACAGGGTACCAAAAGTCCCTTTATAACGCATAGGAATGGAGAAATTATCACACAAATTGTAGGTCAGAAACTAACGGGATAAGTTTACGGTTTGGTATGGTATGGTACGGTTTAGTAAGCGGTAAGCGGAGTATGACTTCGAGGTCATGTAGTCTGACACTAACCGAGTTTCTCCGAGACGAGACGAACTATGAAAACCTATTTCAATGAACTATCAGAAGGAGGGATCCTGAAAAGTCGGCTTTATAAGGAATTTGTGTGAGCTTAGGTAACAGCGTTTTTTTTTAATTGTTTTAAGCATATCGGAACCGATTAAGGAAAATGCTATTTTCTCCACTAATATTCTTATGTTGCCACGTATGGGGGTACCCAGCATAGTGTCGTTCACCAAACAACATTATACGAAAGAGTGAAAAATGTGATTTTGTTTTTATTGCATCATCTTGCATTTATCTTCATGCAGTAATTAGTTATTTGAATACTGGTCTCTAATTGCTTGATACGTGTAAAATGTGACGTGTTAGTCAGCTTGACGTGTCATGAGAGTATTTATCCAAGGACATTTAAAAGTAAAAGCCGCCAATTTTGATGTTGAAGCCCAAGATGCGAAAGCGTTATGCAAGAGAGAACTGCTTGTATAGTGCAGCTGCCAGCAGACACATACAGGAGCTTGGCGACAGATTCGTAACTTAATGGTGGTAGCTAGCCAGATGGATATTACAACAAAGACACCAAAATACTGTAAGTACCAGTAATCGAATGGATATGTATATCATATATACAAGTAAAATACCGTTTTCTTATTGTGCACTTATGTACTTATATACAAAGTTATTAATATCAAGAATATTATAATACCAGTTACTTGATTTTTATCTGTAGTAACATACATTTTTGCTTGCGCCTAATTATTATTTTTTCATTCAGTTAAGGGGAAGCCACCAAGCGAAACAATGTAATAAATGTATTGATACAACGATGACAGTATTATCAATGGTAATACGATTAGCTATTCAACGTCAAACGTAACTGAATAATTGTATATATAGACATCCTCAACACCGTTTTAGTGAACATTTCAGAGAGTTTAATAACGCCGCGTCGCCCGGAACGTTCCGATGCTAATTCGTAAATCAGTTCTGGTATCCCTCGCCGCTAATTTCATAAAGCGTGAAATCCGTGATATATTTAATATGAAATCAGATCATTGATGCCTCTACTTAAATCTTATTTGGTTTATGTTTGCGATTAAATTTGGAAGGATTTATAAGGCTCCATGGGCAAATATATATTTTTTAATTAGTGCCTACAATCTCCACAAAACTTGCATTGTACTTTCGTTTGTATGTCTAGATTAGTATCTATGTATCACATAACAAATTTTAGTGGTATTTATTTTGCATTCAATGACGATGCAACGCATCAACATCTAGACCATCAATCAGCCAATCAATCACCATGGAAATCGGTACCATATATATTTGAATACGGAGAATATCCATTTTATAACGCCTCAACTAGCTATTACAAGATATTTAAAACCAGTTTCTGCTCGCGGCTTCACCCGTGTTAATATATATTTGGCCAGTATTTTTTTTTGGGTCAAAAGGTACGGTACGCTATTTTCTGTACTCCTAATACTACTCCCATACCTGCGAGTATCAGCACGAAGTTTTGTCTATGGCCAGACTAAATGCAGATGTGGGAAGATATTATCGTTATGCGTTACGAACTATCGGATTGCGTGACGGTATACATAGCACGATAACTGGAGCCGCGGTTTCTACACACATCAAAGGAACTTGGAGACGCTAATTTCGAGTTACTATTGAAATGACAATGGTGTGCAAACGTTATTCTACGCCTTTATCAGAATTAATTTTGAGGTTACTTTTTAGCGGCACAAGTGACCGAAGCTTCGTCGCGCAGGTATGGAACTAGCATGAGAATATCTTATATATAATTTCGTGATACAATATTAGTACGGATACTTGTATAATGGGGAGCACTAATAGTATGCCACAATATATAAACTGATAATTTTCTTCATATAATTTGCATTAATATCCTTGATTTACGAAAAATATATATTTAAATATAAATACAGCTTATCATTCCAACGTTTTACATCATTATAATAGATGGATCGGCAGGGAGCTATTACGTTAATAGGTAACACAGTCAGTCAGCCACACTTTAACAAAATATCGAACATCAAGTATTCTCTTACGTGACATTCCCGTTATATAAAAGTGTTTAGCGGCTATCATTCTACCAGAGTTACACCTCATCTTCATTTATTTGATTGTGCATCGCAATTTACCTAGCGATTATTGTTTTGCCTAGTATTTAAATTATAGAGCGTAATAATACATCGCTTCGAAACATTATTATTCTACGTTTATATAAAATAATCTATACAAAATATTATAAAGTTCAAAGGGTTTTTTTGTTTACCTGAACGCGCTAATCTTTTCAATCACTGGATATATTTGACTAATTCTTTTTCCATTTTAAAATAAATTTATTAACAAAGATTAATAGGTAATCTAACATCTCACTGAGATCCTTAGAACCTGAGTACTTACTATACAAAGTGTAGGTCAAAAAGTGTGCTAAAGTAATAATGAAATTGTCTTGCGGCGTAAGTTATCGAAGAGCAGCGAGTCGACAGCCCAAAGAGAACCGAGCTATACCTAGAAGGACCCGAACTGTGAATGCCTATATTAGTGAGGTAATGCCACACGGCTCAGTCACAACGTCCTCCACAACAGTCATGCTTTACATGCTTGCCTAGGTGCGTTGACATTAAATCAAAGATTAAATAACTAAACTAGTAGCTTTATAATAATATTTTTGAGATATATCTAATCTTTTTGTAATGTCAATGTGATTATTGATTTTGACACTATGAGCTAGCACTACTAGAAATGAGCTTAGTCTATGGGGCTTGATCACAGATTTTCAACTTAAAAGTGGTCGCTAAGCAAGGGACCTTTATTATTATTCAAATAATATTTCTACCAAAATGCTATTGTTTTATCAATTTTCTTTATGTTTTCTTCGCTGTAATCTCACACTCACCGTGGTATTTGAACCCTTGTCGCGGAGCTTGAATGTATATGACTAAAAACCGAAGATTCGAGTAAAACATGAATATTATGAAAATGGAATTAAACGTTGATTAAATTCACGAGTCCTCTCGCGTGCAATGCTCTTTTTAATTATATTGCCCACTTCACATAAGAGTTGTACATTCGATACAACCACTACTAAATTAAATCATGAAAAATATTTCACGTTTAACTTCAAACGTTTTGCACTAGGTTTTGGGAAAATATTTATTTCTTTGTAAGCATTGGAATCTAAGAAATATGATTGATGTATACGTAAAATAGTAAATTTATTATTTCTATCTTTATGGGTTTATGTGGTGACTAATACCGTAATTTTTACGTCCTTTTCGCTTCGTCCTTGACGTCAGGTTCGGAAACGTCGCATTTTCTCATACCCTACCAATTTCCTGGTATATTTTTCCGTGTGTCTAGACAAAGGAAGAATTATTAGCCAAATTATCTGTGTAATCTAGTGACTTCCTCTTTACATGGACATACTACCACAACATATAGTTTTGCATCTTGTTGTGATGTAGAGCAGTTAGGCTTCCGTATATTTATTAGATGCTAGCTGATACCTGCGACTTCATCTGCGTTATTCATTATTTTAATTATATATTTTATGTATAGAAGGAAAAAAGTAAGCACCATACGACTTACTCTACTGCTCACGGCTAGAAAACACATCTTTCAACGCGTAGTACTCACAAAAAATCGTAGGTTCTTAAGATATTAACAACTTTATATTAAGTGAAGCTATTGTGATAATCTTTTGTGTTGTATAAAGACCAAATATTTAAAAAGGTAGACTAAAAAATAATTGGTAATCTATCCAATAGTTTTTAAGACATGCGCGCATAACAACAGCCCCCATTAATTTTATTTCTTAAATTAAAAAGGATTATCTTTTTTACTTCTGCTAGAATACAGAAAAATTATATTTGATATACAATTCATAATACTGAATCGTTTTCGCCTCAATTTAGTTTAATATGAAGATGGGAGTTAACGAGCTCATTTCTCTTTAGAGTGTATAAAATTAGTAGTTAAGCAAATTAATTTGCTACATAACACACGAAACGCAAATTAGCATCTGTTACCCAGAGACCCATCACAAGTCTTCATTTTGATGTGAAAATTAACGTGCAGCAACGGCCTAAGACAACGGGATTAAAAAAAAAAACAAAATTTCACTTTATACACTATCTGTGCCCTTCGCTAGCAAACCTACAAAATTATTGTGAAATTGTTCATTTACAATATTTGCCATTAGATGACGCACTATTACATTTTTGTTAATTTTCTGTATCAAGGTGTCAAGAGTCGCATTTCAAACATGACCTTTTTGTGTTGATAAACTTTTATCCCGCAATAAATAATATACGTACTATTAAAGTTGTCTTAACGTTTCCACCCTGTAAAAAGTAATTTATACAGTGTTTTTATTTTGTCACGTAAATCACACCCTGTGATTTCAATTATAAAGAATTGTCTATTGCATTATTTTGATTACTATTTAATAACCATGAGTAAAATATAACTACAAAATGTACTTGATGACATTTTGTATCGTTTTAATATGTAATTACCCTTATAACTTGTTATATGTAATACCTTATAAAACAAAGTATCCTCGAAAGACTACCTAGAGAGGTTAGATTTTAAACAAGAATCGGTAAAGTTAATTTCGAGTTATAAGCACACCAACATACACACAGAGACGGACGTTGCCTAGTGTAATATGTAAAGACGAACTGTTACCCGCGATCTCGTACCTCGTGGACCTCCACGTGGAACTTAGTAGAAAAAAAGCTTAGTATAAAAGTGCATTTGGGACATGCGAGTTGCTGGACAGTGCTTCTATAGTTTATTATATTTATGCGCAATCCAATTTTTTTTTTGCCCAAATTACTCCTTTTAACATCGGTTATCTACCAGACCCGTCTAAATCGGACAAACCGTTTCGAAGATCAGCTGGAACAAACAAACAGACAATTTATTTTTATCTAAGTATTTTTAATATAACAAATAGACGGTTCAATTATATCCGTTTGTATAGATTATTTGTATTTACTCTTTTTATATACACAGATAACGAACCAATTTGGTGAACTCTAATTTCTACCTACACGAAATTGTTTTGAAACAACGTAATGTTCACTTTAACGCTATGCTAATACAAATTATTGGATCGATCGAATCCTCGGTAGAGCGTTCTCTCGCATCTCCTCGCGCGGATACCCTAACCCCGGTTAGTTTCGATGAAGTATCGGCCGCCATCAAGCGTCTCAAGCTTAGAAAGTCTCCAGGTCCTGATGGGATCAGGAACGAGGTACTGAAGCTCCTTCCTGACCACATTATAGCTCTCCTGGTCTGCATCTTCAATGCGGCCATGTCCCAGGGTCACTTTCCAGCCGTCTGGAAAAAGGCCGTAGTGATAGGAATTCACAAACCGGGCAAAAAAGCTACGCTTCCCACAAGTTATCGCCCTATCAGTCTCCTCGATACATTAGGCAAACTATACGAGCGGCTCCTTCTGAACCGTCTCCAGACCTCTATTTCAGAGTTAGATTTGTTACCACCTGAGCAGTTTGGATTTCGAGGTAAACACTCATGTACGAATCAAGTACACCGCCTCACGGAGTACATTTTTTCTAAATTTAACGAAGATCCCCAAAAGAAGGTCAACCCGGATAAACCTAAACCGAAACGCACGATAGCAGTCTTTTTCGATGTTGCCAAGGCCTTCGATAAGGTCTGGCATGCCGGGCTCGTTTATAAACTTTTTCAGTCTCGCATACCCGATAGCTTAGTACATATAATCCGCGATTATCTCACTGATAGGACTTTCCGCTATAGAGTGGAAGGTGAGCTATCCCCGCCCCACCCGATACGCTCAGGTGTGCCCCAAGGGTCTATTCTTGCGCCCTCTCTCTTCAACCTGTTCATCAGTGACCTACCTCGGTCCCCGGGGATCGAGGTAGGTTGCTATGCTGACGATACAGTTATCTACGCTTCCGGTTGGCGGCCGGACTTTCTTAGAAATCGCATCAATCGAGCCATCGTCACACTCGGTGAATGGTATCGTCAATGGCGAATAGAGGTTAATCCCGAAAAAAGCGCCGCGATATTTTTCGACCCCGTAAATCGTCCGCAACCCAAGTATCTAAAGCCCCTCAGGCTGTACGAAACCGAGATTCCTTGGGTACGTGAGGTCAAATACCTAGGAGTTACATTAGATAGGCGCCTCACTTTTAAAGCGCATACTGATAGAGTTCGAAACAAGGCCGCTATGGTCTTGGGTCGCTTGCACCCATTAGTTTGTCCTAAAAGTAAAATGTCCTTCAGACATAAGCTTACTTTGTATAAGACGTGTATCCGTCCTATTCTGACATATAGTTGTCCCGTTTTCGCGCATATGTCAAGTTATAACTTCGAAAAGTTGCAAAAACTACAGAATCGTTTTCTTCGTAGGGCAGTAGGTGCCCCTTGGTATATCCGGAGAGTCGACCTCCACAGGGACCTGGAGATGCCGTCTATCTGGGAGTACGTTAGGACACTCACTAGTAGCTATTTTGAGAAAGCCGCGAATCATCCCAGTCCGTTAGTGGTATCCGCCGCGACTTACAACACCGTACCCGATGCGCCGCGTTACAAAAGACGTCCGCGATATATTTTTACAGATCCTCCCGACAAAATAACGGCAGCTAACTTCCAGTACCCTTCCGTCCCTCGAAACAGAGCGTGTGCGCGCCCACGTCCGCGTAATCACAGATCACGCCGCCGCGGCTTGACTGTGAATTTTGCTCCAGTACACTCATCTAGGCCCCCCTCGGCAGCGGCTCAAGCCGAGGTCCGATCCTCCGGAATGGAGCCCTCGAGCACGTTGCTTGCGCGACAACAGTGACACTGAATTAATTTTCAAACACTAGTTCTTGACACACAACACCGATCACCCCACACACGTGCACATACACACATGTAGGTACACATAGTGGTTGGGTTGTTTTTTTTTATTTTGAACCCTTTTCTCGAACAGAGTTAGCTTATACTAACTTAGTAGTCAGACTCAAGATACATGTATGAGTTCCTGAAACATACATGCTTGGTACACGTGTATGTTACACGAATTTATATATGTATGAAATAATAGTTAGCCTAAGCTTAGTTAGACTCGGGATATTCGGTAACAGTCCAAGCCGAGGCGCGCCGTGCGCCCTTGTGCTGGTTGCCTACATAAAATCGGGTGAGTGCCTTAAGCGCTCCCCTTGGTGGTCCGGTGAAACTGTGGATGCCTTGCCGGGTTGACAGTGTAGTAAGTTCGAAAAAAAAAAAAAAAAAAATACAAATTAATGCTTCAGCTAATATTTCTCAAAGTAAGAGCACCTCGGCCGCGAACAAAGCGATGCAGAGAAGTTACAAGGGATTACACCGTTAGAGAAGCATGTACCGGAAAACATTTACCTACCCTTTTATTCTCATGCTCTTCACATAGCTTTTGTCTTCATATTATAGTTTATATTTGGTACATCAGGAAGTTTATGTGTGTTTCGTTCGGTAGTCAGTGATACAATTAAAATAATTTGAATTTACTTAATTTAAGCATTTGGAATCGTTCGATCATGAATCTAAATTTGTTTATACATTATAGGTTTTAGCGTATGACCACAAGCTCTGATGTTAAATTAAGATATGGTATAAGATGTTATAGACGCTAAACCTATCTTGATGCTGATCTGAGAACAAACTTACTATTGCAGCTGCTGGAATACTATAATAGGTGCCTTGATAATAGATTTCCAACTGAAAGGATATATACCTATCCAAGCAGACTTAGAAATAGCTTTAACAATCTTGTGGTCTCATCACGATGGCTTCCTTTACGAAAAGCTCCAGCTCATTTGCAAGGATTTGGACCTACGTTCATCAACGCGGTGTCCGAACACGCTAATCACTAAGTCACCTGATCCGATAAAAATAATTTAAGGGTAGAATCTATACAATTTATTTCTACAGCAAAGTGGTGGTGCTGTGATTGAAAATATATACTGGTACAGTGTATGAATTCAATTTTCAAGTACAGCAATATATTATGACTGGTCTTAGGATTGTGGTCCTATTGAGAGATATCAGTAACACTGGACATTTCACCTCGGGCGGACTGTATTCGTTTTCATTAAGAAGTATGAAGATTCACTAAAAAATTAAATGGTAGGTAAACTGATTACAGATATATGGCCAAAGTTTTATAAATCATAAAAAGCAATAGCGTGATCGTTTAGTATATAGCTCCATACAATATCATATTTAAGACACCAAATGGATCGTGTTCTCTGGAATAATATCTTATTTACTTCCATAGCTATATTGTATAATAATTGTTTGAGACCATAACAATTTCTACTCTTTCTGAGACTAAACCCTCGCAAAAGATGGCGGTTCAAAAATATACAAAAATGAAACAAAAGTAATTAAACTGCTTAATATAATACCTAATTTTAGACGTTATGTTAAATGTTTCTATTATGCGAATCAAAATAAACCATATATTGCGAAGCATAATATTATATCTTCAAGATTCTTCAATAAGAACAAACCTGAAAGTTAATCTAAATAGCCGGGTAATTTTCTATGAGAACATCGAATAAATATACGCTTCATTTAAAACTTCTTGTCTGTATTAGAAACATATTTCTTGGAACAAACTATTTTCTTCCATGTTTTTATTAACTCGCTTACTTCTATTAATAAATATATAATTTTGTAATTGATATCTAACTAACTTCCTGATGGCTTGAAATTCTGATACCCAATATTGAACAATAGTTTGATATATCTTAGAAAATAAAATACAATAATTATGTATTTGAAAAAATATCAAATGAAAAGAAATGTATATAAATACTTAAATCTTTACTAAATTTCATGCACACAAGCCTAAGTCGATTATTTAGGTGATAAATGATAAATGAATGATTACATAAATACACCCATGGACATATATAGTGGAATACAAAAAAACGTTTACAGACTTAAGGTGAATACTACAGGCGCGTACTTACCCATCAGAGGCCCTTTGCGAAATTGAAATTGGGTTTAAAATTGCGATGATGATGCTAAAGAAAAGTACTCTATACTGATGAGTTCAAATTCTAACTTAAATCAGGTGATGGAAGAGTCAAAGTATAGAGATAATCTGGATAAAGATATGCTGAGTGTAACATTGTTGGAAGATACCCTTGTGGTGTAGAGTCAGTACTGGTATGGAGCGGTATTTGCTAAGAAGCATTTACGGAGCTACACATCATAGAAAACGGGTCCATGATCGCGGCAATATACGTAAAATACATTTTGGAGCAGATTATGATACTTTATGCTCCATCTATGAAATATATTTTTGTTTTAGTGCACTATACTGCTCGTCCTCATACTACGGTGGTAGTATCGGTGTACCTTACTGAGGTTGGAAACAAGTTTTGATGTGGCCAGCACTTCGCCAGACCTAAATCTGATAGAACATATTCGAGACAAGATATATACAAAAACATCCAGCAAGGGCTAAGGGACCTCAAAACTGCATCGAAGAATAGAACATAATGCCACAAAGTTTTATTGAAAATTTTATAAAATGTATTCCTAGACGGATGCAGGCAATTTGACCGCGAGAAGAGTTAATACTAAATACTGATTATGTCACCCTTTGTGAAAAATAAACAGTCATTGGAACAATATTCAATTTTTATTATGTTAGGTTAACCTCACATAAGGTGAAAGTTCCTTACAATTAAAAGAATGAGCTTACGGACTCTAATTTGTTTTTATTTTTCTTTATATAATTGTTTTGTATTCAAAACTCTCGGCAATATATTAGCTGGCTAATTGCTAATTTAATTAATTGATTCTATTAACAAACTTTTCTTAACTTCTATTAACTTATATTGTAAAAAATAAATCAGTTTCATATTAATTTGCCTCTTTTTATTGCGTTCCTCTAAATATGTCGCTGAGTGTAGTTCAATATCAATTTAATTGCCTTACAAAGAATATGAACTGATGATGTATGATTTTATGATTAACAATTTCTAACAAGTTGTAACAATAAACCGTATCTATAAAGCTTTAAGCAGTATTCAGTATTTGATCCAACTAAGTAATCCGATACCAAAAAAATTAGGTAAAAAATCTTTCCTACGTCCTATTTCTCATACTAACAACGCATCATTTTTCTTACGAGAACTTTAGTATGATGTACTGAGGGTTCAAACGAAATATATTATTGCACACCTGCTAGTTATTTAGGTCAAGCCAAATAATTCCGTAAATCATGAAGGAAGGTATTTCATTTCTTTGGAGGCTTAAAGGGAAATTGTTGTTTGTAAGTTATAACTTTAAATCTGTTATATGTTCAAAACGAGTTTACAAAAAAATAATTGTATAAATTTTAGTGTTTAACCGCATGCTTATCTGTTGTTACAAGACGATATGATCTAAGGTGGGTAACACTTAGAGGACTACCTCTCAATTGCAGTTGCCGAAACATACCAATAGGTGCTTGGCGACAGATTTTACAACTTGAAGGTGGTTAGCTGGCCAGGCATACATAGTAAAAGCCTTACCATCATGCTATAATTTCATCACAATGTTTCCCTTTATTAAAAGCTTCTGCACAATTGCATAGGTTTCGAAACCTACATCGCTTCAAAATATAGGTATGAGATAGATAGACTTCATTTTATGGATCTCCAAGAAAGTTTGGTAGACCTAAGTTTTTCTTCATTGAGAAGACCCTTATGTTATCCCTTTTAATACGCCGTTAGTTAAGGCTATATAGCGCGCTAACTTCTATATCTATCAACCAACCGATATTAATTAAAATTGCACTGTAATTTCGCCCGTGCGTGTATACAGTTTTTACAGAAATTCAGTGCTACAACGCTTGCATTCTCAAGTCTGTAGCATAAGTTTAGGAGAAGATTCCATGCGACACTTATATATTACATCTCTGTCGAATTGTTTTGTATACTTATAAGTAAATATGTGTTGTATATGTGTCAAACAAATGTTTCTTTCTTTCAACTGCCATGACATTTTCGTATGTGCAAATATTTTAATATGGATATTATAGCAGAAATATTCATGTTTACACGTGTATTTTTCACGAATCATATATGTATGAGATAGATAGCTTAGCTTAGTTAGATTTATTTTTAATACTTTATAGGTTAGCGTTTGACCTCAATCTCATCTGATGTGAAATGATGATGTGGTCTAAGATGGTAGTCACGCTAAACCTAGAGGGAGACTGGCTCTCAAGGGTCTCTTTCAACTTGAGGGCGGTAGCTCGCGAGACAGACTTAGAAAAAGCCCTACAATCATGCTATGGTTTCATCACGATATTTTCCTTCACCGACTCAGTTGCTAGGATTTGAACCTAGGTCCTTCGACGTTGTGTCCGAACATACTACCAACTGAGCCATCATCGCTTCAAAATCGGAAAATAGGGATATTCGACGACAGTTTAAGCCGAGGCACGCCGTACGCTCTTGTGCTGGTCGCCTATAAAATCGGGTGAGTGCCCTAAGCGCTCCTCTTAGTAGCCCGGTGAAACTGTAGAGGCCGCGGACGACACCCTAGTCATAGCCCAGAGGGGGGGGACTGGGAGGGTTTGGTGCGTCTGGCCACGGCGGCCACAACCGTCGTGGTCAGGCGCATCCGACGATTGGGCCTCAGGGTGGCCCTCGACAAGACCGAGGCCATATTGTTTCATGGGCCTTGGCGAGGGCCACCTGCAGGGGCCCATTTAATGGTGGATGGCGCCCGTATCAGGGTGGGGACCCAAATGAGGTATCTGGGCCTCATCCTGGACGGGCGCTGGCGGTTTGAGCCCCATTTCGCGGGGCTCAGACCGCGAATAACAGGGGCGGCGGCGCCGCTCGGCCGGTTACTCCCCAACATTGGGGGGCCGAGTGCCGGGTGCCGTCGACTCTACATGGGAGTCGTGCGGGCGATGGCTGTCTACGGGGCACCGGTGTGGGCTGACGCCCTCTGTGCTGCCAATGTGCGCACGCTACGCGCTGCGCAGCGCATTATAGCACAGAGGGCGATACGGGGATACTGCACCGTGTCCTCGGCGGCGGCCTTCACGCTCGCCGGCTCCCTGCCCTGGGAGCTGGAGGCAGGAGTGCTTGTCGCCGTGTATGAGTTCACGGCGGCAAGGAAACGGTTGGGGGAGCCTCTGGCTCCCAGAGAAGTTGAGGCCAGAAGGAGGGAGGGCCGGGATGAGGCAGTGGAGAGGTGGCGGCAGGACCTGGCGGACTCGCGGTATGGGCGTTATACTGTGGACGCCGTCCGCCCGGTCCTGTCGGAGTGGATTGGGAGACGCTGGGGCTCCCTGACGTTCCGTCTGGTGCAGGTGCTCACCGGGCATGGTTGTTTCGGGTGGTACCTGCACCGGATCGTGCGCAGGGAGCCAACCGCCGCATGCCATGAATGCGGCGCTGCGGAGGATACCGCGCAGCACACTCTCTCTGAGTGTGCTGCGTGGGATGGACAGCGCCGCATTCTGGCTGCGGCGGTGGGAGATGGTGGGGATTTGTTGCTGCCGAGTGTGGTTGCGGCCATGCTCGGCAGCGAGCAGGTGTGGACTGCAGTGGCCTCCTTTTGCGAGGAGGTCGTCTCACAAAAGGAGGCGGCTGATAGGGCCAGAGAGGGGGACCCTCTCAGCGGCCCTCTCCACCAGAGGAGGGCCGGTGGAAGGAGGCGGCGCTTTGCCCGCCTCCTCCCACCTCCGTAGCTGGACCTGAGGAGATGGGCCGGGGGGCCCATCTCCTCATTGCACAGGTCCGGCTGACGAGGGGAGGTAGCTGGCTGTGTACCCAGTCTACCTCCCTATGAGGACGGAGCCCGGCGGCCAAATTCCGCCGGGCTGACCGCTGGGGCGGCATGGTGATAGCCACAGCTCGGTCCCATGCCGCCCCGACTTAAAGCGGTGGCCGGTACACCGTGGGGTTTTAGTCCGTGCGAGTCGGACATAACCCATTCTCTCCCCCGAGAGGATGGGTATCCATAATGGATTTCCCCACGTTAATAAAAAAAAAAAAAAAAAAACTGTATAGGCCTTGTCAGGCTAACAGTGTAGTCAGTTCGAAAAAAAAATATTTTTGGACTCATACCAAAACGTATAATTTTAGTGGACACAAGAAGTTTTATAAAAAAAAGTTCTACTCACTATAGCAACGTCACATCAAAAGTGAAACTAGACTGGACAATATTAACTTTACGAAACTTTACGTGTCGCAGTGCGCAGTTTTGTTGATCAAACTGCGATATATTATATCTGTTGGTAAATAAATCTTCAGATAGCTGTGTATTCGAGAGAATAAAATCCACTTTATTGTATTAATACTTTTACTCTGTTAATATCCAAGTCGATTTTCGATCTGAATGGTTAATATATTTTTAAGTGTTACACAATTATTATGTATAACAATTACTTGCATTTTTTAATGGAAATATCTTTAAGCGCATTGAGTAGAGAACGAAAGGGCCCGAAAGTGAAAGAACTTGCTCCAAAGCAAGGTTGAATATTCCTCTCCGAAATTTGTCAAAAATTTGTTTTGTTAAAAAACTATTAAGATATTAGTCGCAGTAACTATAGTATTACAAAACACGATAAAGATCTGTTTAATATTTGTATACATTGAAAATTAAACCGTTCGTTTTCAAAATCCAACATCATGTATACCGGGAATCGGGTTAAATCTCTATTTTAAAACAGTTCTGTAAAAGGGTTTCTTTCCTGAAAAAAATCTTAAAAATGATAACATAACGATCTCTTGATATTAAATGGTGTGGCCTAAAATGGTAAAACGTTAAACCTAGATGAGTTTTTGCCTATAAAATGCAGCAGCCGAAACACGCTGTAGGTGTTTGGCGACAGATTTTCAACTTGAAGGTGATAGCTAGCAAGGCGGCCATTAGAAGAAGCCCTACCACTATGCTATGTTTTTATTATTTTTACTTTATCGAAAAATGTGTATAATTGTAGGATTTAAACTACGTCGATCGACGTCATGTTTGAACCTTCTACGATTTACCTATTGTAGTTTTAAACTTTACAACTGGAAATAAATGTTTGTAATTAAATAATTATGAAGAAAATAAATAAAAATATGTATAAGTATCGAGTAGTCTGTGGTAAAAAAATGCAGACATAGTTAATATAAGTAACAACAAAGTTTTTATTATCTACATATCGAATAAAGCCAGCTGGTTGTACGAACCAGTTTCCCAACGCACTTTCAAGGATACATTATAAAGGATATTGTGACGTTAAAATAATGTTGCCAGATTATACCTGCTTTAAATATATATTTTAAATAAAACATTGACATGAAATTACAAATCGAAATTTAAAGCTGCCAGCAGTTCTGCGGTATAACGCGTGGGCGTCGCAACGGTTCGGTCGGCGTGGGTTGCGTCTCAGTGTGATTTAGGTTCTTAAATTTAGACAAGTATATACGACTGTTTTGTTTATGGCCTTATTGACGCAGTCTATAGAACATTTGTCTTCTGAATTGAGGATTTAATGCCCGCGGCCAGAGCTAAAATAAACAAATAAACTTGGGTTTATAGGTTCTGCGTTTTTGTGCCTGTTCTTTATTTTTTTAATTAACTTTTGCACTAAAATATATGGTTTCGGACTTTAGTGAAATTTTTCTTATATCTGTATATAAATATTAACATTTTATGCTCAACAAATTTGAGTAGAAAGGAATTTAAGCTTATGATACCTAGCAACACTGATACTATAGCTTAAGCAATTTCATTCTCAATGTCAAACTATAAATAGCTTGGGCAGTTAACACACTAACACTAACTACAGGTTATACACGGTTTGTCAACGCTAAATACGTTCTATTTATATTAAGGAATTCTAATTACGTCTATCGATTTCTAAAGCCTATAGTTTAAATCATAAATGTATAATTTAGTAATACTTTATTCAAATTTTACTTCGGTTTATATTCTATACAACGACATACTTCATAATATTACGATATTTCCTATAACTAGTTAGTGTCCATGACTTAATTACCATAAAAACATACTGTTGTTTCAAAAATTTACTCTTTTATCTGAATTATATGTAGCCCAATTTAATCCTTAATTTAGTCATTACAACTCCACCACTAAACCCTTTTACATATTTAATAAGTTATCACTGTTATATTTTATAATTACTGCTCAACCTCCACGAAAAAGCATAACGATATATAGCCTAATTAATATTCTAAAAAGTTTTCTATTTGCCAGTAAACATATCGTAGAAATTCAACCATATTTTATTATTTTCTTTAAACTCCATAAGCAATAATAATTAAAAATGGGTTAACAAACGGGAGAGAAAAATGGGCTAAACCGTTTCTCTTCGGCTATTTATATTAAGTTTTATGGTAATAAATATAAATTCGTTATTGTTACATAGTCATAATGGCAAGCTTTTTATGAAATAAAAAGTATAACGAAAACCAGTATAAAAGTATTCGTAAATTGAGTTTGTGAAAGAAACAGAAATAATTCAAGTGACGTATGAACCGACGCGACGCGGCGTTGACAGAAATGGTCCGCGTTGAGTGTAGGGATCATTACTTCGAGTTTTTTAAAGAAACCCGATGGACCTCACTCGACACAAGTAACAAAACCTTCATTAATCTTGAGCGCGCAAAATCACTCCGCCTTCCACCAATGAATATAGTTTTTACGTCCCTCGAACATATCGTCGACAACATCCACGTCTCTCTTTTGCTCCTACATTTAAATACTTCTAGAATACACAAGCAATTAATAATGTATCATTACTATTCAATACTATAAATATTGTCCTAAACTTAAATAATTAGTGTTCATGTTTCTCAAATACGATTCGTTGGGTTATAGCCAGTTGAATTCATTTTACGATCCCGCTTATGTATGTATTATAGCTGGTAAATGAAGGAAGGAATAGAAACTTATATTCCATACAAAAATTAACTTTTGAAGAAAAAATCTAGTATGGTATTAATAAATGTGGGAATGGATATATTATCGTAAAATAATTGTTAAAAAAAAACTTGTTCCTACATTTGATCCAAAAAGTGGAGAATAGCTCAAAAGACTTATATCCAGTAATAGTTTCGTTAAAAAAGAAAAAGAGAATGACATTTGTTTTATGGGTAGATATACTACGGATTTCGTTAAGAGTTACCAATCTATTTTTTACAATAGGAATTTAAAAGTATTTATTGGAATGTGAAATTCACATATATATAAATAAAATTAACAAATAAGAAATAGCTTTAAACATATAAAAAAATTAAGTGCCTATTGTTTATTTCGGTTTAACTCCGAGAAGTCCCAACCGATTTTTACGAAACTTTTACTGGAAGATTGCGGACTTTTCACCATATTATCTAGCCTACATCTCATTACGCTTTTGCCATAGAGGACAAGCAATGGTTATACATTTAATATATGTAACTTAATATCGGTAACAAAGAAATTAAATAGAATTGACAAAATGACATTAAAAAATACATGTTCAAAATTGATACAGAGCACAAGAAGTTGTTATTAAACAGCAAAAATACTTTTACTAAAGCTAAGTAGCAGCCACCAATTAGTAACACGGCTAATTGATACAACAAGAACTATTTAGTGAAGCTAATTATATAATTAAAATTAACAAATGAATTTTTTTGTTTGTTAAACTAAACACTTCTAGAATTAACTATACAATTGAGCTATGTTGATGACCTTTTAATGCGATGGTCTTCCGGCATCTCGACCAAAACATAAACCGTTTTATACCACTGTAAGGGTAATTTATTATCACATTTAAAGATAACGACTGATTGCCAGTTTATGCGAAATCTCTGCACATCCATAAACAATAATTGCATTTGTGTTTAACTTCGTTTTAAAAAGTTCTATGTGAAGTCTATTAGCTTTAAACCGATTCTGTGAACTGGTGAAGTCAGCAAAGAAAGCTTTATCGAATGACAAAAGATGTACTGTATAAAAGTTGTACGAGGGCGTGAAAGAGTTCTACGAATAATAAATCGATTTTCTACTGTATTTTAATATCTTCACTACGCTTTAAAGAATAAGCAGAGACGTAGGCATTAAGCATTTTATACTATAAATTCATAAGGGAATCCGAACTTATCATGTCAAGGTGCATTTTAATTATCCAGTTAGAAAAATAATCAAATCTTAACTTATTTATGTAAATTTATATAAAACTACGTTTACGTTTTTACGTTTTAAACACTAAAACATTACATTTCAGACTTTTAGATAATTAAAATTGAAAGTTATCCTATGTTTTTCTAGAATATAATAAATATATATTTATTTTCTACTAACTACTAAGCAACTATGTTTAAGACGTTTGAAAAAGTATGATTGGGAACATGAACAAAAAGTTCGTTTGCTACACTATAACACGGGAGAGAGCTACGTAGGTTGACCGTGTGAAAAACAACTGTCACTATAATCCACGCCCGTAACACGCAGCGTCTGGAATCAATTAACGAAGCGCCATCTTATGGCTTTTCTACAAACCGGGCAAGTTGAATAGATTCCTAAAGTTTTTGGAATAAAATTTTTTTTTTTCCTATAAATCGATTTAGATATAACAAAAGCCTATATGTAATTACAAATTGCGTTCAAGTTATCTGTAAAGTTTACATGGATTTTTTTATAATTATTTTGGAGATTAACGTGCTCTAACAGAAAAGCATAGTTTTAGTAATAGTCTTATTGTATTCTAAAACGTGCTCTAAATCTCCCGAGATCAGTTTTAGAGAAATATTTTCAATGTTCAGACATGATGATACAACAGTATCATATTTATTGCATTAATGTTTTTTTTACTAATATTTTTTATACATAGAGTAATTTTAAATTAAAGATTTCGATTATGACTTCATGAGTGAAATGAATATTATTCTTTCGGTTAATATATGATTCAGCTGTGAAATAAGTCTTGTCAATGAAAAAATGATGACAAAATATTTCGTTTATTATTATTAAGTATAATGTACAAATATTTTTTTTATGTGTGCGGCCACAGGACCCCCGTTGTTAACGAAATTCTTTAACCTAAAGTAAAGAATCAAATAAAAAAGTTTGATTTAGTTTTTTAGGAAAAAAAATCATTTATTAAAAATTAGATTATTGATATTGCCACACGCTTAGTGTTGTGGTATACGACTGGTAGCGCACGATGCTCGCATCGATACTCATACACACATTCTCATATACAATAGCAAGACACAGAGAGAGAAAGAGAAATTCGCATGGAAGAGGCATAACGCATTTTCTTTACATGACGATTTCTATCAGTCAACTCCTACCGCAAATCGCGTTGAGAAACTTTGTTATAAAAATATTATACTCATAACTTAGTTATGAAAAACATTCTTATTCCGAACAACAGTTATTGTTATATCTGTACAATATTGGTACTTTTGAGATCGATAAACTTACACACCGTTTCCCACCAAATCATGGAAATTGGTGCCCATATGTGTTTTGTCATGAAATTGTTTTTTATGATTTCCATTTTACTATAACTCGCCACTAGATGACGCTAGCTTATAGTTGAATATTATTAAGTTCTATATTGCAGTTTAACGAAGACAAATTCGCAGACGGTTGCTAGTATTCTTATATACAGGTAATCTTAAACAAGGTTTCTTGATTTCAAGTTAAATGAGTTTTATACTGGGACAATCAAATTAGGCTAATAAACACATAACTAATAATCATATTTCTTACAAAAACTTGGAGAGATTTCAATCCGCGATTACTTGCTTCAACAGTATAAATAGCTTTAGTGCAGTAGACTCTCGGAGTCCTTATATATTCTGACTGTCAAATAAGAATTTTATTTGCAAATACACTTAGTCACTTAATTCGCAAGTCTATCGTAACAGGATTCTAACCAGACTTCGCAAACATACAAAGCAAAGTGCATTAAACTTAACCTCGGAGCTATGACCGCAGTGTATGTAGTCAAGAAGAAATATAGACACGATACATCAATATCACAAATTTACTATAAAATTGCACAAAAAAATTCAACCTATAATTATTGCAATGTTATATTGTGTAGTATTTAAGATACTACATCGAATAAAAAAGGCGTTTTCGGTGAAGGACAACATCTTGATGAAACCATAGCATTGTGGTGGGGGCTTTTTCTAATACCATTTGCCTAGCTATCTACCACTTTCAAGTTGGAAGTCTGTGGCCAGCACCTATAGATGTAACGGCAGCTGCACTTGAGCGCAAGTCCCCTCTCTAAGTTTATTTTGCATGCTTACCATTTTAGACCACATCGTCATTTAACATAAGGTGAGATTGTTGGTAAGCTTTAAAACTTACAAAGTTACTTTTTTTGGGAACATTGTCACGATCCAAAATGATAGACGATTACGACATTAATAAAGAAGTTAGAGCGTTTGCATTAAGAGTTTCATGTCAACCCGTATGTTTGCTGGTTGTAGTGACGAAGTAAAAATCGAACTATTTAAAACATTATGTCAATGTTTTTACACAAACGCTGCCAACATTCACAATTATGTTGGCGGCGTTTACATACATTTGAATATCACACACCCGCGCAAGCACCCGTACTCGTCTGCTCTCTGAAACACACCTATGAGTTAATTACAGTTAAAGGGCTATGAACGCTTTGCGTATTTAATACAATTATCTAAATTTTTATTGATATATGATCGCTATTACTATCTAGTCTTCTAGTTTCAACTGTATATTGTCTATTAGTTAATAATTTTATAAAATATGTAGAATTGTCTGCGTTATAGTAAATTATCAATATGCTGACGACTTTCTAATATAGATATTTTTAAATTTTTACTAGCTCATCTCCATTGCCATACAAAAAAATTATATTACAGATGGAACATTATTGACCAAAAGGATTTTTTCTAAATATTTAGATTATATAAGCCTAGAGTTTTTGAAATTTCAAGTCAATCTTAGTATAAAATCGAAAATACATGCAAAAGATTTCTTTAAATATCTTTCGTGTAAAGAAACGAAACAAGTTATGCTGTGTGGAATTTACGAGGTACTACAAATAAGCTACTACGTGCGGCTTAAAGATTCTCGTGCCGCTGGGTAATCTGTTTAAAGTACTTTAAAGCCAATGATGACTGACAGAAAAACAAGCTCATTTTATCGGAAAAGCCGGATAACGGAAATTTATCTTTCATTTAGATTTCTTCAGACGTCTTAATAATATTTTTAGACATTACAATTTATGTAACTAACCTCTTTCGTTGTGCCACTCCTAAATTACCTATCCTGTCATTAACTAAATCTGCGCTGTTAAGTATTACTAAGACGAAACTAAAACATATACTTCCTACATTTCTGGATATACAAAAGGGTTTTGGATACAAATTTCATCCGGAATAAAGTTTTATTCCCCAAGGATACGTGAAATCTACAATGACGGGAGCGATATCGCGAAGAAAATCTAATTATATAAAATAATAACTAATTAGATCTTTCCCAGTTAATCAAACAGTCACAATGAAGAGCGTACTCCGTATAAAAATAATAAATTGCAATGGGCGTGGAAAAGCCACGGTCCTGTCATTACGAAAATCGTTCCCAGTAACTACTCGAGGGCTCTCAGTTTTATGAGTCGGTTAATATGTTCCGAGTTTGCATTTTCCTTTCTTTACACAATAAATGCTTATATCGTACAAATAAAACGATACTAACATTTCATATAGCACATTTATCTAATAGTTTTTTGTAAAAAAAATATATGTTATTACCTAACACTTAATATTCTCACACAATATAGACGTTACGAATAATATTATGAACTAGCCGATATCCGCGACTTCGTCTGTTATGTTTATTAGCTTAATATATTTTGTGTACAAAGGAAAAACAATAAAAAAATTAAGGTAAAATTATAATTTCCTAAGAAAATTTATATAGACTTTTAAGTCGTAGTTTCTTACATCGTAGTTTTTTAAAACTGTAATAACTTAACATTAAATGAATATATCGCCATTTTTTAAAATAAGGAGCATGTGTCTTAGAGGTAAAGTTAAAAAATGTGATCAAATTCTGTCCAGTAGTTTTTGCGTGATGCGCGCACAACCACAGAGCTCTAATATTTTATTTATACATAAGATACAGTACGCACTGGGGTGCGTAAATTACGTCACCGGCTCATAAAACTACATAAACATCAAACAAAGGATGCGCTGTTAAATCGTAACAACATTTACTCTCCCTGTCCATTCATAATATACGAAAACTACAGAATTTTACCAATAAAAATCGTATCTCTTCGGAACACAAAGAGTTTGCGGAATATTTTCATGTAAAAATCGGCCTTGTATAGTCATTCTATAGAGAAAGGCTTCCATTTTTCTAACATACAAATTTGACGAATACATTTGTAGTAAGCTAAAATAAAAACTAAATAAATTATGTCGTTTAAAACAATTTCGAAATATACTATCATGTTAATCGAATATAATAGGAATATCGGTAATAGTCATGAAAACATATATATTATCTTCTTCTGCTATATGTTATCTGTATGTATAATAAAAATACAGTTCCGTTGAGATTCCATCACTTGAAAACTACTGAACCTATCATAGGCATAGACAGGACTTTGACCATTCGATATGAAATTTTTCCTAGAAGGTTGTCGTCTTTGTCGAAATGGTTGGGCCAATTTACATGAAACTTTCATTAACAGGTAGCTGACCTTATAAGGCATTACTTAAGTAATTCTGTTTTAGATTAGCTGTTACCCGTAATATCTCCCGACAGAATTAATGTCTCATGTAGAATCTCCCCACGTTAAAAAAACATAATTTATTATGATTAAGGGTTATATTGTAATTTAACGCGGATGGAGTAGCGAGTGACTGGTAATATCTGTATAAAAGTAACTAATTAAGAAAATAGAAATTAAAAAAAAAAGAAAAGGACTAAAACATTACAACAAAGGACAATTTGTTCCGTTTATATTTATCCGTTTCTATGTCAGGTCACCGTTGTATGTTACCGAATAGTATCAAGTTACTGAATTTATCATGTATTTTACAAACTCAATCTTGAAAGCTGAAGGTTCAAAGTTTATTTATTAGTCACCCTAAGGTCGTACCAGTGAAAGTTCTGTGAAACAACCGTTAACATCTAAGGATTAAATTTAGCTTAGTCTGAAATAACAACATTTTGTATAGTAGTTTGTTTTATCAAAAGTTCATTAAACTTATAATTTTTTTTAATAATTTTGTCCTTTCATAATTTAGGAGTCCGCTCACTACCTCCGACCCTATCATAAGCGTAATCGTTTCGAAGCATGCAAAGCCATATTCTTTGTACTATAAAGACCGACCACGGTTGCCTCCTATGACCGAACATACGACTTTATACAATACGGTTTATATAGTACATGCCGAGATAGCGCTCAGATCGTTAGTCCGGTGAAGCTGTGATGGTCCATCAGGTCATTAGCGTTAGACATTTAAAAAAACTTTCAGATGACAGCATTTTTTCTAACTTACTTAACACTAATAGTTATATTATAGCCAGTTTCAACAATGCTTTTGTAAAGTATAAATAGCCTATGTGTTATTCTGATGTATAAACCATATTACTGTGAAGTTTCATTAAAATCCGTTCAATGGTTTAATGGTTTTTCGTGAAACAGTAACAGATGTCCATCTATCTTTGTTTTTTTTTTCGAACTGACATACCCTGTTGACCCTGGGGCCTCTACAGATACACCGGAATACAATCTATCTTTGCAAACTTTCTCGTTTATAATTCAAATAGGATTGATATATTCTAATGAGCGTTGTAGTAATCGTTGTACTTTATTCGTGGCTAATTATTTCCATAGTTTTCATTTAAAATTATCAATATTTAATAATTATAAGTAAATAACTAATGATCAATAAGGCTAGATAATAAAAGTATTTAATATATCTATATATTACAAATAAGAACTCTGTAACGGCTTATAGCAAAAACTAATTAGAGGTTGAAAAAACAAAATTTTATAAAAAAGTATACACCGTGTATATACAGCATACAGTATGTATACAGTGTATTTACATTAGTATACATTACTATATTCATATTAAAAAATTACGAATCAATACCACCTATTTCAAAAAAGAGATTTAATAGATAACTAAATTGAGAAATTTTATAGAAAAGAAAAAAACAAAAGTGAATTGGCAGAAAAAAGTACGAGCGCTTGTATTTCCATAACGAATGACTTTCCAAATATTTAGAATTCCTACACAAACAATTTTGCAGGTTAAGCGAAATTGGATTTAAAAGCCTCACTGCATTAAAACGTTTAAAATGCTTAAAATTGAAGCGGGTAGTATTGATTCTCAACCATCGTTATACACGTTTATAAAGTGTATACACGAGACAAGCACATTAATTATAGCCACATACTGAAAACAATTACTGTAATCATTTTTAAATGTATAAATAAACTAACATATGCTCGTGACTTCCTTAATGTAGACTCTATATATCTCTGGGAAACAGAGAATGAACAGTATATCATTTTCTATACCCCTGACAACGTGTATGCAAAATTTCTTAAGAATCCGTTGAGCAGTTAAAGCGTAAAAACGTAATACACAAATAAATAAAGTCACATTTGCATTTATAATATTAGCAAGCCTATGACAATTACAATATCATTTTTATATCACATCAATAGCGCCATAGAGCTAACTACTCTGTGCTTTTGCAATCGTTCGTGGTGGCATAATAGAGTAATAAAAATATCGAGCCGCCCCCCATTATGTAAAACGTAACACAACAAAAGAAATTAATGAAAATCAAAATGGTCGTAACCAAGTCTTAGTAAAACAAAGGTGATTCTGCTTACTATATAGACGATATCAAAATCTTCGTAATAATTCTATAGAGAGAACGGAACATAATTTTCTTTATTACTGTAGCATAACTTAAATTTGCCCTTTTGTATTATATTCTCTTTTATATTCACCTATTATTTTGTCTTTGTGTAATAAAAAATTCTTTCGATATTCTAATGTTATATTTGGCTACCACGATGACAATGATATATATACACTTGTTATTTCTGTGGTGATACTATATTGGTATACAATTGCTCTTTTTGAAGTGAAATTTCTTATGGGAGATTTTTGAAAAAGCTGGCGTGTTGTACTTTTTATTTGTTTGTTTATTTTTTATACTTTATAGGTAAACGTTTTGAACACAATCTTATCTGATATTAAATAATGATGTGGTCTAAGATGGTAAGTCACGCTTAACATAGATGGAGACTGGCTCTCAAGTGCAGCTGCCGGAACACACCAACAGGTGCTTGGCGACAGATTTTCAACTTGAGAGTGGTAGCTAGCCAGACAGACTTAGAAAAAGCCCTACCACCATGCTATGGTTTCATCACGATGTTTTCCTTCACCGTAAGCTCCGAGTCAGTTGCTTGGATTCGAACCTACGTCCTTCGGCGCTGTGTCCGAACACACTACTAACTGAGCCATCATCACTTCAAAAAGAAAATCGCTTTATAAAGAATTTTTCACTTCTTTCGTATGATCATAAGCACGCGCACGATCTTTTTATTTCATAGATACGTTATAATACAACAGATTTGTTTTAACATTTAAATAGGTCTTTCTTAGTCCTTGAAAAATATTCTCGTAGTACCAAAATGATATGGACAATACACAGCACTCTTGATTTCTATACGCATAAAATGGCCAATACGTTACGGGCTGGCGTGGTGATCAAGCTTCTCTCGACAAATAGGCCTTTGTCCAATGATGGACATTTACAAGCTAGTTTATTATAGAAGTGAGCAGACACTCAAATACATTAGGTATTGACAAACCACTTCCAGTGTATTCAGTGATTACTGTCTGTAGTATATGTGTACAAACACGGGCAAGTGGACAGAATCAATCTACGTCAGGCGACGGGACGATCGGCCGCCGAGTGCCTTAATTCCTCTCCTCGAACGAACTTTTTTCCGTCGGACATGACTACAAAATGTATTCTTCGAAACCTTAATTATATGTATTTATGTGGCAGCTATTTATGAAAGTAAAAAGTAAATAGCGGCTACAAAAAATACCTCGACTATGACATGAGAAATTAATAATTTATACTAATCGTTTCTCTTTCAATCATTTGCACGATCTCAAATATTTGTAACAGCATTTGGTACATTTAGGAGATATTATATCTACTTCTTTTTCTTTGCCTTATTCAACGGTAAGTAGAGTTGGTACAAAATGGTGTACTCTTGTAGAAAACGAACTAAGCAACTCTAACAACTCTCTACACCTTTTATAATCACAATTTATTCACCTATACTGTCTTCCTTCTTTTTTATATTTGTTTAGGTAAGTTTATTAATTTAACTTAAAAAATGTACATGTAATTGGAGTTTTTCCCCTATAGGTTAGGTTAAAATTATAATATTACCAATTTCAAAGAAATATTTATTGCACTCTTTATCTAACCACGAGAAGCAAGGAATAAACTTGTTTTATATTTTTCTTGGACACCTTGTGACGTCATTAATTCTAATTAATATTATGTAACGAAATGGTCGATGATTATAGCGTTGTAGGCTGAGAAAAGGGGTAGGATTTAATATATCGTTTCATCTTTTCCACTGAATATTAAACTTAACCGCTCAAGATAAACTTTTATAATATATGCGTAATCTTTTCCGTAAAATATATGAAAATATATAGTAGGTATAGAATGATCCTAATGTTGCTTTAAGCTAAACAAAGTATGTGTAGTTACAATAAGCCAGTATTAAATTTAATTTAATTAAATATAATTTTATTTGTTTATTGTCTTTCACGCGGTTTAATTTTAGTTTTGACTGCTTGATTCATTCCTTTTCATTATTTATTGTCAAATTTCCTTTTTCCTAGTACGTGATACGTGAATTTTAAATTTTTAAGATTTGTTGTTCTTTTAATATTAGGAGTGGGCTTTTAACCCTTCTATGGATTGAAACATTTTTGAGCATAAATCCAATGTTATTTTTATTTTTCACTTTTCTTTTATTTTCCATATATGTATATGAATAATAAATAACATAATAATGGATAACGTTACAATGTTGAATTACATAGGTACTTTTTGTGGTTAGTTATTGGAGAACTTGTCACGCTCTAAAAGAAATAATATCAAATATCATAAGTTATAAAATAGGTACGCAAATAACACGACTTTTGTATCTATGGAAGTTAGCGGTGATTCGTAACTATATAAGTATAGTGAATGACAAGTTCGTAATGTAATAAATCACTCTGAACACGGCATCGGTGCCGGGATGGTGGGTGTTGTACACAGGAGCAATTCAACACAAAAGCTTCGTCAAGCGAGATATTACCAGCATTCATAGCGCTGACAGCTGTGGCAAATAATCTTTAACCCTTCTACCGTGTACTGTTATCGACTGATATTTGTATTTAACATTCATGTAACGACACAAATGTTTTTAAATTGATTTACTCGACATGAGCGTAATATGTATACTTTTGCTTTAGGTGAATATATTAACAGTTTTCATTTAACATATTTTAAGTCTTAGAAAATATAGTAACAATATTCTTGGGTAACTTATGTTGTTATTAGCTTTTGTTACTTCACTTCACTTTTATTAATGTCAATTTGACATATCCATCAAGAACAGTCCTTTTTTCAACATATAGGATACTACACCGTATATCCTTTTCTGTACTCCTGACCACGTGTATCCAATATTGTACAGTGACCGAATGAATAGTTGAAACGTAAGAAACAAACCCATATTCTCATTTATAACAGTAGTTACTTTTAGGATGTTGCATACATTTTAGAAGCTATTTGTTTTGATTTCAAGTCAATGTCTTTATACAACAAATTATCATCTTCTTACCCTTATCCCGCCTAAGTAGGGTGGACACCACATTTTTGTCATATTGTGATGTATGATTTGGCTTAATTTTTACGACCGGCCGCGAGCGCCTGACGTCAATCCTCCTTGGAATTATATTGTAGTACCACTATAACCTCAACTTGCTAACTTCGTATGGATGGAAAATGTGGATATTTGGCTCTTCGATAACAGCTGGTAAGGGTTATAATAACGCGTTTATGTACGATGTATCCGTGTATTGCAGCTCCACAGGCTCTGGTTCCAGGTCTGTCGTAGCCATCAGGATTTCTTCCTGCAAATCTGATTCACGAGGTTCACTGGAATTTTATTTTTCCTTCTCTTGTCCTTTTTTGAAATTATTATTAAAACTATATATATATTATTATAAAACTAAATAGGTATTTCTTACTTTAATTATACCAATTTTTAGTAAATCCTACAAAATAATTTTGTATTGTCATTGACATCATTGTAATTCATTGACGCGCCAAAAGAAGTATTTTATAGAACAAAAAAAAAACAAACATTTGCATCTTACATTTAATAATTGTCTGCCATAAATTCCTGAACAGGTTTGTATCGAAGGCCCTCAATTTATACAACTGTCAAATGTCAACGACATAATACATAATACTGCAAAAAAAAACTTTAAACAAAGAGCGAGCGCGACATCGCACCTCACATCGAGTTTGAAAATAAAAAACCTTTGTGCAAAAACTTGATCTCTCGACTCTTGGTTAATAGCTACTTTGCCCTGTCCTTGTGATGCCTTTGTGGATGTTACATAAAACGTTTTTTTCTTCGTTCGCATTTACACACAATGCAACTCGACGTCATTCCCACGGATGTACCACAGCAACGTAGGTATTTTAAAATGACAGATTGTTTTCCAGCAGTACGGTTGTAAAGTCTGATTTATTAAATAAATATGGAAGTTGAATCTATTGTTTTTTTATTACAATTCACTGTATCAACATCCATCCATTTATAGAAATGATAGAGGCCTGCCGATCTACGTGTAACGCGCAGAAACTATTAGACACGTTTCGGTCATTTTTTTAATGTTTACATCTTAGACACTTAGTCTTTATCTAAATTTCGTCATACTTAATATAAAGTTAGTAAAGTTTTCTATAAACTACTATTTTTATAAGCACTACGCGTTTAGCGATATGTGGAGTGGAGCAAGCGATGTAGCACGCATGCGCAGGATAGAGAACATAAACGAATAACATTATTTACAATAAAAAATTATAGCCAAAATACATTTTGGACTTCAATTGTTTTTTTCCTTCGTACATAAAACATGTTGTTAAGATAATAAGCAACGCAAACGAAGTAGCTGGTATTAGATAGTAAGTAAATTAATTAAATATGTACGTATAAAAAAAACATATTTTTGTGGTATATATTTTTTTGTGCTATCATCAAACGACCACGACGCCCGCATCTACGCACGACTGTGTTTTTTATTCGTTGCTATAGTTATGGGTTATATTTATACATCATAAGGGATATTGTGTAAATATTCTAAGTATTCAAATATCTACACATACTATTTCTCGAATAAGGAATAATAATATTTTTAATATCCTTAGGGAATTTATTGTCAAAAAGGTAATCGTATACAAAATTTAGTATCTACGTATAGACTCGCCGATTTAAGTTGTGCATCGGCCTCAGCCAGTCAGATGAGAGTTAAAAATTCTACAAAGATATTTACGATGGAAGTAGTAAAATAAAAAAGAATCTATACAATTCTTGCGCGATGCACACAACGATAGTCCTCTATTAATTTATTTTTATATACATATATTTAATAATAGGCACTAATTTACACGAGGACGGGTTGATCGGTACAAATATATATGCTGCATCGAAAATTAAACGCGAGTTATAGTAACAGGAATAACATAATACAAAATCTCTTCTAAAAAAAAAATTTACATATGCCAACTTTCCAGATGGTCAGTAAGAGTTTATCGATCTCAAATACTCCGTAGACATTTTTTAGCAGTAATTATTTTTGAGTTTTATGTTATTTAATGATGTAATAAGTAATAATGAATTAAATAATGTAATAAATATATGTATATTTTATGATTTTTAAAACTCTTACTTATAATTTTATAGGCTATTAATTTTGGAATGAAAATCCAGTGTGATCATGAGAATCAGTTGAGAATAAAATGATTTTAAGAGAGATGCGATGACTATTTGAAACAAAGTAACATATACTTCCCGTGTACAAATCCCATGTTCCTAATAAAAATAACTACATAAATTAATTTCACCGTAAACATCATGATGAATGGCATACCGATCTGAAAACGTAATTTATCCGTCACTTTATTCCATTCACAACGGATTCTATCCACATCAGAGGGAATGTGATTGACGTTTTGTATTTGTGACAGAAAGGTAATGTATTTCAAATAGTAGGTAATCTAATACCTATTACAACCAAAAGAAATAATTTTTCATTCTATCGGTCTTAGAATAACTTATTTATTTTTAGTTACCTTTGCCAGGGTCTAAATTGCCAATACACAACACATATTTTCTAATTTTTAATACATTGCCCATTAAGCAATGGGAAGAGAAACGAAATTATTGAAAACTAGCATTATTGAAAGCTAGGCATCGATGCAATCTATTAATAAAGGTAGTGGTAGAATGAATGAAGTCTCATAGCAATTTAGACACGTACTGTGTCTCAATATAGTTATTGACCGCTCTGAATATAGGGGCCCCATGCACACAAATTTATATATAAATATGTATTACATTATATGTTTAACATCGACACAACTTAAAAATAAATAAATGCCAGTTTTAGATTCTCATAATAATATTTGTACTTTGTGTGTATCACGCCACCACACACAAAGAAATATTTTTTGTTGCACAAAATTTTAAATTTGTGATATCTTCTCAGATATTTGTTAAAATTATATACTATAAAGGTCGATTTTGATCTACATTCATTGTCTAACGTAACTGAAATATTTTATTGGATAGGAATTAATATGGTCTAGATAAAATAGCTTCAGAAATTATTAATTATTTTAGTATATGATATAAATAAAGGCGGATACTTTTCTTTACTCTTAAGAGACAACATATATTATCATCGCTGATTTTCAGTAAAACTTTTGAAATATAAAAAATAGATTTTTCAGCGTTAGCAAAATCAGCGTCCTAATAATATTTTTTAAAACTTTATCACAGTACATCGAATTTTCTCTACTTTCTATAAATATATAATTTAAACGAAATGGAGAGAGAGCACGAGTTGTTCGAACGAAAAATATCACGCCAATCACGAACAAATCTGACACGGCCTACGATCGCGGCTGCAGCCCCGAACAAATCTGTCACGGCCTACGATCGCGGCTGCAGCCCCGTCCTTAGTGAACGGTAGGAGGTTCGAAAGGGATAGATATATATGGTAGAAATAGAAGTCAGCGGAAACGGATACGTTATTCTCAATATAACGCTTCTAATAACGGCCAAGTGGTTTAATATGCATATATTATACGTACAAACCATCCAGAAGCAATTCTTTAAATGATATGGAAACCACAAAAATGTTGTTATGCAGTTTAGGAAAATTAATTATTGTTAATACATATTAATACTATTTAATTTGTTACTTAAACACCAATTTGATACAAGTGGAACTGCACGTATATAAGCTGGTTGTATTTAACAACACATAATTGAACGTGAATTATATGTGTTAGTTAAGTTTAAAACGTATTTATAAAACAGAATAGAGCGTTTAGCCATTATTATTTTATTAAATACGGAATAGCGGCATGCAATCATTTTTAAATATAATATCTGCTTGTTAGGTAGGTAAGCGTCACGCAACCGAGACGGACCGTGTTTTTACGAGATACGCCTGAGGCGTCATAAACAACACCGGCGATTTATCATATCATTACAATCTTTCTTATAGCGAACGAATCAACATAACGACGTACGTATGTGTTTATAATTTTAATTTGAAAATATGTTGCGGAATAAAAATATTGTAAAAAGTTTGTTAATATAATATGGTATCCGTTGCAAAGAAAAATGTAACAGTAAGACGGTATTTTTCAAAAACAAATCTATATAAATAAACTTTGGCTGCGCAACCGTCCGCGCGTCACACAAAAACTACTAGATAGATTTCGTTCAATTTGTTTCATTTATACTTTTTTTTACTACTTTATTAACTAAAAAAATTATAACGATATCATAATTCATAAATATATAATTATTTAAGAAACTACGACTTTTGTAAGCATTACAAAACACTAAAGAAAATTTATAAATCAAGTATATTTTTACTATTAGTTTCTTTAATGTTTCTTCTTCTGTAGATAAACTAAGATAAAAAAAATATATATAACGCAGACGAAGTCATGAGTATCGGCTAATATGTTATATCTTCGTACAATTCCTAACCATCTTCTGAATAATTACAGCTTAAATCGGTGAGTCTATACGTCCTAAGTATTGTATAAGGGTTTCTTTTTTGAAAATAATTTCCCTAAGTGTATTAAATATATGATGATTACTGAGACATTACCGAACAAATGTCAAGTCTAACCAGTACTATATTAATTGTACATATAATCTAATTATAAGAATACAAAATAAATATTCATTTACCAATATCTTATGCTATTGAGAATAAGAAATTTGAGATTTATGAAACTTCATTCCTTTAAATATGTTTTTGAATATTATTTATATTTATATTGTTTCATCAGAATACAAGATAATATGCTCTTTGAGTTGATAAAACTATATATTCATATGTTATTTTTAATGGAATAACTTCTTTAGTTGTGTTGAACGATTTCTGGTAAGAGAAAAACTTATGGGTTCGCGTAACCGACATGCTCGTGACGTATTACGTTTGCGTTAAACGACGCACGACGCAACGACTCTTAGTATAGCGGCCTGTGTACATGTAATATTGATATTTTATATTGAATATATGTATGAGGTACACATTTTGTATTGTACTGAGTGCTAATAGATGTGAAAACCAAACTAATGTTAATAATTTCGATGTATAAATTATTATATTTAAATAATTCAGACTATAAGTGATTTAAAGAATTCAAAAAAGAACACAATTTTTCTATTGTTTTGAAGTTTTAATTCTGTCGGCATTTCTTATGACAGATTCGTTTTTTTTTAATTAATACATTTTTATCTCCGATAAATAAGATAACCACTCCCCTCTATATATATTAAACTAGCAGGCCCAGCGGACGTTGTCCTGTCCTGATAATAAAACATATATAGCTATGTGCATGATTTGCTTAAGATAACTAATGTATTCAATTTAACAAGGATTAATACTGTATCAGTGTAAATAGCCTTCCAATTACCTCATTGTATGTGACCATGTTTTTAGAAGATAGATCTGTATAGTAAGCTATCCTTAAAAGATAGGTATATACTATCGCAGACTTTATTCTAGACCTATGAAAAAGGAATATCCCACTATGCATTTTTATTGTATCTCAAAAGAATTAGGCAGTGTTTTTAAAAGCTCGCAGGTGGCTTGACTTTTTCCAACAATAATAATTGCTATTTTTCAGCCAATTTACATAAAATCTTGACAAATTATATAGCTATACCTTCTTCATGTATTACTCTATCATTGCTGAAGACCGCATTATAATCCGTTTAGCAGTTTTCGAGTTTACACGAACATACAGACAGATGCGGTGGACGACTTTGTTTTATAATATGTAGTGATAAAATACTGCCGAAATGCTTTGTTACCCATTTAATGATCTACCTTGAAACCGAAGACTTTATCTCTAAAAACCTATGGCTTTATCCTAACAGCTAGAAGTGACAGGAAGTTTGAGTTAACCTTATCCTATTAATTTAATTTTCAACTAATACCAGGTATAATTGTTATCAAATTGAAGCCTACAACAGTTGGGGGTTGGCTACGGCTATTATCTTCGCGGTTCATTTAATTATTAGAATTATTAGAGAGTGATCGTTATTAAAACTATTATATAAATAAAATGATAGGGGTCTGTCGTTGTGCGCACATCACGCTTAAAATACTGTATAGAATTCGATCAGTTTTACTTCACATTTAGCTGTTATCTAAAAAGTAAATTTTATAATATCTGCATTTAATATAAAATATAAAGTTTTAAGAAATTACCATTTCTATTAGAACGACTATAGACTAAAGAAAATTTGTAAGCAAAATTTATTTTTTATTTTTTCCTCTGCACATAAAATAATTTGTTATAATAATAACCAACGCAGTTCAGTCTTCATTATTAGCCCGAATAAAAACTGATACATTTAATTGTATACATAATTATGACTTGCGGTCATCTGTAAGTAAAAATGTTTATTGCAAATATAACTGAATATGTACAACAATTACATATCAGGAAGGAATACATATGTTTTCTACTATTAAATACTAAGAAGAAAAGTGATTAACCTAAGCGAAATAAGTCTGTTCTCAGAAAATACCCAACTAACATTATGAATGATACATATACTTGTGGTTATTGGAATTGTTTCCGATGAGATTTTAGAAAACGTAAATAAACATTCACCTATTAAAAGAAAATCTGGCAAATGGCGTCAGTGCTGAATTTAAAACGAAACTCGAAACATTAAGAAAGCAAATTCATTTCATAACACGGAAACTGCTATTAAAGACTAAATGATTTGCATGGACAAAATGTGTTGGCGCCTGTTAAATAAGTTTTCACATAATATAATAAATTAAGTAAACTGTATACTATGAATAATAAATACATTTGAAGAAGGCGATCCTTTTAACAAACACTTTTTTTTTCTTTTTTTTTCGAACTGACTACACTGTCAACCCAGCAAGGCCTCCACAGTTTCACCGGACCACTTATTACAAACACCTCAAAGGCTTAACAATATTTGTTTTTTTTAGCAGGCTACTCCCATAGGTTAACAGTTTTATCATTCTGCATTCACATTAAAAATACATTTCAGCCATAAGAACAGTAAGTATAAAATGCTTTACATAAATAACTGATTTTCTTCTTTATTCACGACAAAATTATTATAGAGCATTGTAGAGTAAGCTATTAAATACACAGATACCAATTCTCTTAAAGGGGTCCAATAAAAAAAATCATATATTAAGCCGATACGAACAAATTTTTATAGATACGTTTCTTAATATATTAGTCATTATATATGTCAGTATAAAATATACTATTTGAAAGAACAACACGAGAAAGAATTTCAACATCGACTGTTAAATTGTTTACGAGTTTTTAGAGTACAACCTTCGTTACTTTCAATTGCATTGAATTAATTTATTTTTGACTTAAAAGTTAATGTTGTTTGTTCCGAAGTTACACATAAAAGCAATTTTAAAGTGAAATCGCATGTGAACAATGAAATTTTAATACAAGTAAAATGTATGAATGAATTTGTTGTTGAAAGAGTTGTTCCTAGTTCCGACTTTATAATACTCTTGAATATTGGAAAATACAAATTATTTACAATTATTATAAGAAGAACTCGCCTTCATAAAAATAGCATTATATAAGAAATTAGAATACTGAAGTCACTTAAATGAATAATAATAAGGAAATACTTTGTAAAATAAATGTTAAAAGTACATTCTGGATATAATTTTCATTGTCATTTTAATGCTATAGTATAAAATGCATAATAAGAACATAAGTATCATATACCGTGTAGTGTTTATAAAACTGTGATATTAAAGGTAATTTTATCCTTTTACATTCTCCCAATATTATTTGTATGACCTAAATAAATTCAATAAGTATCTCGGGTAATGTAGGTCTAGATAATGGATTTCTATCGGAGACATTAACGTTTTTGTTATAATAGAAAAACTATAAAACGTAACAAATTGATGCGACCGGAGATAGAGCACGTTTTTCCAAATGTCACCAGCACGACCGTGATAAATGGTCATCTCATAGATATATCTATATACGATACATATTTAGACATTATATTCCATATAAAACATATAATAGTAGAATAGTTTCAAATGATATAAAATAGTTTTATAAAATTTATTCAAAAATTGTAAACAGTTCTAAAAACGTTTTGTGTACGTATTCCCAAATACATAATTTATATTTTAAGTGAATATAACCCAAATGAAAACCTTTTTTACATTCCACAAATATATGAGTTTTTATAAGATCAACCTTCTAATTACGTGGCCTCGGTCAGAAATCTCATATCTCAATTTATCAAATTATTCCAGGCGTTAAAAATAATTTAATAGCCCCCATAAATATACAGTGTTATTATCGTTTATATCGTGCTTTATAATTCATCTATTCAATTATTATATTGTAGTTAAAAAGATTGTAATGATAACGATCATCCATGGCTATTAAGATGCACACTCAACGACGCGCGACGCGACTTAACGATACTGTACCGTGCAGCGTAGCCTTAACAGTGTCACATCCTGTAGTTAAACGGTGTCTTCCGAGTGTTTAGAGCCGGCCGAAAGCTGGACCGCTATACGGCAATTCCCGTTATATAACCCACCTACAGCATTCCGCGATTACTCACTCACCGTACACCGGTACTTGCTGCATCGATTATGTCACTTCTCAGCTGATGATGGTTATTGCACAAGATGCTTAGGAGGTCAGTACTCAACGGCCAAGAGTAACGGGGCCGCTTAAACACACGAACGCTTGAGTTGCGGGGTTAACGTGGGGGAGGAAGGGGTTCGGAGGCTGCGGACTCACCGTGCGGATGGTTACATAAGTCGCGAAGCGGGTGCGAGGACACGTACAGCCCCTCCGGGGCTTGAGGCACGACTAACGACGGACGCTCGGGCGCCGCCCCGCGCCCATTGAGCCACGCGGGGCGCCGCCGCCTTCCACCCAGACACGATTATACAGCCTTCACGTGTGCGATTCCCGCTTTAAACCACGAGGCTAATAAGTCTCAAGTAAACTGGAATTTAGTAGAGACCTCCCACTGCTCAGATTACAGTTTCACGATCATTTAAGCTTTAATGTTTTGCCTTAAGTAATGTAAAACACTTGTGAATTTATTACTTTCTACGTTAATTAATAAATCACTTGGAATTATATTCAGATAACAATTATACTATTAAGCTACGATTCAACGCAGTTATAAACACATGTAAATAAATACATCTTGTCATTGAGTAGAGCTTTCAGTAGAGCAAGTAAAATAAAATAAAACAGATGGAGTTTCTTTCGTGACAATATTTACTATTTGTAGAAGATATTTACTAAAATGTTTGATTCAACATTTCATTTTTGCATTTAACGTAGCGGGTACTTAACAAATACACTAACTTACTAACTGTTGTATTTGTGGGCTTACAGCGTAAAGCTTACAGATTGATGTCACGATTTGAGTACGACACCTAATTTTATTATTTATATTTTTATGACAAACGAAACTCTGATTAACTACTTACTGCAGGTGCGTTTGGATAAGTTTTTTTTTTGTGGGCTAGCTTAGCTTAACACTTCATAACACAATTGTTACTTTAGTCTCGTAATTTTACAACCATTAAAAATTTATAATTTCTGTAAATTTATTCATATTATTTATAGCCTGGCATGTTGGTTATAATAAGTTGTTGGTTTATAATAAGTTTTACCACATTTCAGTACAAAATGAAACTTTTGAAGTAATCATAGTTACTTTAACGCGAGCGAAACTACGGGAAAATGCTAGTATAAATAGCGTAAGAAAGTTTTGTCTTGCGCGTGTACACACTAACATTCATTGTTTTTTGATTTAGTTCTTCATTTTATTTATGTGTGGTGATTTTACACAAGATGTTTATTTTATTTGTTGCGTCAGCAGTTTTTCACGATGCGTTTTTGTATTATTTTTGCAATGTATTCAAAAACCTGAGTTAAATATTGTACCTATGTTAGGAAAAGGAGTGTATCTAGTCTAGAACAAGCCAGAAATAAATCGTAAATTATATGTAGTTTTTAGCTTAAATTTGTTCTTAGATATTAACTATACTTCGAGAACAGAAGCCAACAGGTAAACAAAAGTTGTCCCTTTTACCCTAATACGGAATATATATATATATATATATATATAAAACCCTCTATCGTAAATAAAATGGAATGTAGTCCGGTGGAACTGTAGAGGCCTTACGAAGCCAACAGTGTAAATAAGTTCGAAAAAAAAAAAAAGGCGGATACAAACCTCTTTCTTTAGACGGCAGTATTATTTCTATTGGCATACTTACTGTACACCCCCTTCTCTTAAATATTTTAATTTGAAGAATAACGTTTTATATATTGTACAGCATTATATATGAATGATTTTCCAATACAAAATCCAATATGAATCGTTATTATATCAGTGCAAATCAACACACTTTCTTAAAAATTCAATCTTCATTCATCGTTTTATTTTTAAGTGAAACTTTTTACATCGACACAAATATTTTCGTCCATCTATAGCATATCGCATTACAAACGGCCGCGGAGTACGGTTAAAGTGAAAAGCGCTCGGCAGAGTAGCCAAGACCAAATGCTACAATCCGAAAAAAAGTTTCATCCTTTCTCATCGTAGTTTCATAAATCCACATAATTTTCTTTTCTTTATGTCAACATCCGATATTGTTAATCTAAAAATAATAGCTTAGTGTTACCGAAAAACATAAATTAAAATTTAAGAAATTTATAATTTATCCTAAATAATCCACAATCTACAAATGTTTTTAAGGTTTAAAATGCATACATTAATTGTTATAAGTATTTCTTTCTTGTTTGTTTCAGAAAGATCCTAATTAATATTTTGGCTAATGACGCATACAGGTAATGAATAGACAATAACACTGCGTATTATAGGCGTATCTGTCTTGGTAAGAATGATTTCCAGTGTATATGTCAGTGGCATTAAAAAGTACCAATTATAAAGTTTTCGTTATTTCGATAATTTAATCATGATCATTTAATTATGATAGCAGGACAAAGAATATACTGTGTACCTGATGATAAGTAATCAAAATAAATCCATCTATAATTGTCGCAATTACACAGACCTGCTTGAATGTTTCTTTAAGTAATAAATCTTCAAATATCATTTTAATTTTTATAAATAAATATACACAGAAATAATCAATTTAGATTTTATATCTTGAATTGTAATTATTTAACATGATTATTAAAAACACTGCCATCTGTCGTCGAGTAGTAACAACTATTTGTAATAGTATTACAATTTAATATATATTCATTTTCTTACTATTAATTAATTACATATTAAATATTATTCTTACTATTACTATTATTACTAGTTCCTACAATAAATAGTAAAATTTGAGATTATCAAAAACAAATGAATAAAAAAATTATAAAAATGAGATTTTTCTATTTTTAAGACACTTGACTACTTCTCAATTACATATATATTTTATGCGATCTATTCAAAGTAGCTAAGACATGTTTTTCCACAAACTTATCCGTTTCAAATCTAAAGAACGTTTTCGAACTATTAGCCGAACGTGCTCCTACAACTGAACAAATCTTAGTATTAATACTAGCTGCGCACGCGTTTTTTAATTTACGACACATACGCCAGCTACTGTAAATGTCTGCTAATTGTCCATAACATATATAAGTACTAACAATGTGCCGAATCGGATTTACCATCAGCAAGATATTTGTAACCCACTATATAACATCTTCAGTGCTAATTTACATTATATAAGAAACTAATGAAAACTTCAAGCTATATATTATCGGTATCTCTTAAAAATGTTATTATATAGACATGATGCAATATGAGTAACATATTAGCATACTGCTAACATAATTCAATTTTTTCAATCATACAAAAGTGATCGTTTGTATAACTATGTATATTTTAAGGTTTTTAAATATTCACAATTTGCCGTTTGTCCCAAGTTCTTATAATTAATATTCCGTTTATCTTGGCTTATATTTGATAGAAATATTGCACACCATCGTACTCCAAATTTGGATAGTATCTCCATTAAACAACTTTATAAAATTAGTTTTATTCAACGACAATTTCTTTATGAATATAAAATAAATACACAGTGAACAGTAAATATTTTTTTATTTATTTTTTATTATCTATCAGTGAATGTCTTATGAGATATCAGCGTTTCGGAGATTCCACAAGGAAGAAATCGTGAGTTACAGCTACACTAAAATAAAACTCCCTATAACTTTAGCTGTCTGCCTGTGAAATACCCATAAGAAATTTATAAATCGTTTTTTCTTATAAGTAATATATATACTTTTATATGCATTAAATAAGAAGGTGTTGGTTTGAGATTACATACATACACTTCTTTTTTGTTATATGTGGTTGTATAGATTAATACATAAAGTACACTTAATGAGAACTAGGTAATTATTTTTGATATAACGTCATCTACATATGTTATTCTGTAATCTTCATAAAAATATGCATTTTAAATAATTATTCTTTTAAAAATATTTGTAACAAAAGAGAATCTATGTGTTAATAACTATCGATGTTTAAATAATAATGTTTGTAACATTATTATAGTTTATAGTTTTTTTTAATGATTTTGCTATGGTTTCTTGCCTATAGCGTATTACTTATGGTTTAGCACTGTGATCGTTAAATTATGCCCCGCTGCCGGTATTTGTGCGGCCTGCGATATAGCAAAATAAACTGCATAATTTTGTATACTAGTAGTAAACTAAATGGAAAGGAAAATACACGGGACGAAGCGTTAGAGGACAGGAACATGTTTGAGTTTAAAAAAACAAATATTAATACACTATTCTTTTTAATATACATTTTGTATTTGCGCCTATTTTTACAATGATTTCTACATTGATAATATATCAAAGTAGTTGACACCTTTAACTAATAATTTTAAGGCACAGCAATCTCTCTAAGATAGATACCATTTATTTTATCCCTGAAACTAATCACAAATTAGACTTCAGTTGTTTTGAAATCAATAAATAGTTATTCAGTTGAGCTGGCAAATAAATAGCTGTAGCTATACAAAATCTATAGGGCAATTACATTTTGAAAACTTATACAAATATGTCAATTGATCAGTTTTTTTTTCGAACTGATCTACACTGTTGGCCTGGCAGGGCTTCTACAGTTTCACCGGACTACCAATTGATCGGTGGTAGGTATCAACTACCCAAAATATAACTGTGCAGCCCCCAGTTATACCTCACATGGTGCTATGTTGACCTTGGCCAGAAAAGTATAACGCCTTCTAGACTAGCATAAGTAGCATATAGCATTTCCTATTAGCCTCAAACAAAATATTAAAACTTTGATGATAATAACATTATTAATTAGGTAATACCCGCGATTTCGTCTGCGTTGTTTATTTCCTTGACAGACAAAACTTATCGGCAAGAGCGTAATGCTTAGTTTCTTGTAATTTTAAAAACTTCTTGAAGTGAAACTTGTAACAGGAAGCCTTTGAAATTCTGATCTGCAACCTTTTAGTGCGACGTAAAGTGATGAGGGTATTTACCAGCATTTCCTGTGTCAGATAGAGTGTTGAAAATATCGGTTTTGATCTGCTCACCGAAGTTAAGCAACGTCGGACGCGGTCATTACTTGGATGGGTGAATACCGGAACGCTAAGAACACCGCGTGACTTTCGCATTTTGTTGTGTATTTCCAATGAAAATGTTTTCCTGTAAAACAAAATATCACTTCTGTCGTTTGTTTATATCATTTTTATGTGATGCAGGAACAACGGCAGACGTCCTATGTTTTTTTTGTATGTTCTAGTTATATCACGAAACTTGAACAGGACTGCTCAGTTTCATGCTCAAAAATTTATAAATACTATTTGTGTTTTCTAAAGTATTACATTTTTTTATTTTTTACAGTTGCACATGGTACTAGTATAAATGTTTGAACATATTGATAGCTTGCTTAATTTCGTTAGTGCGACATCTATATTTTTACAAATTTCCCTACTTTATGCTTTAAGCGACATCTACATTTGACATAGTTGCTACTGTCACCCACTTTACTCTTTGTACACAGATATCTCAATGCAACTATATCACATAAAATATACCCAACAGAATGTCTGGAATTCTTTAATTGAATAAATATATGTACGAATTATAAAAAAATTAACTTATAACTCTCAAAGCTGTTAAGTACTTTTATATTTTCGCAAAATAAAACTTCATTACTGCTTACGCGTATTTTCATTTATTCTGATTATAATAATTTACATTCATAATTAACAATGCACAAATAATGTCCACATCTATAGCATAATTAAAACGCTTACAGTTAGAAACAATATTTTTTATACACATTCTCTAGCAATGCATGTATTGCCACACATCACATATTTCAATGTAATTATAAATGTTAACGATATAATACTACCAGATTGCAAATATCCCATTGCTGGACAAACGCCTCTCCCCGAAGATGTATTTAATGGGGTGGCCAAGACGTATAACTACTACGTACTACGTACTACTACGTACAACTCTAATCTGTATAAATGTTTTGTTCCAAATTTTACCCCTACATCGTGGTGGTACTAAAAGAATATTTCTCAGTGTGTATGTATGTTATCCTTCACCGTCAGCCATTGGTATTACTAATTAAATAAGAATTAGTAAACGTACGTGCATTCTGAATAATCCATCGGTATTTGCTGAACCTGAAATTTGTGTTTATCGGATCGATATATTTACGTACTTGTACTTGTCATGACATTTGGCCACCACTGACATGATATTAAACTGCACGATCTAACATAACACCACATCAGCTTTATAAAATCAAATATATAAGTATAAAGGTTAAAACAGATTATTTCCTTAATAATAACATAAATATATTATAATAGTAATATATGGTTATTTTATCTTCTATATATTATATATATATGTATATAAAAAAATGAATTTCTGTTCGTTTGTCTCGCTAAAACTCGAGAATGGATGGACATATTTGGCTAATTTTGATCTTGAAATATTTGTGGAAGTTCAGGAAAGGCTTAAACGATGAGAAACATAAATAATAAGTAAAGGAGAATACAAAAAAACAAATGTTCAAATACAAAATGTTCCTATGAAACATTCGATGTCTTTTGTCATTTTGGAAATAAAAAATTGTCATTCCTTTGCAAAATATTTATAGGTGCGTTCAGAAATTTGTCTATTTCATAGCTGTAGTATGGGGTCATGATCTCTTTAGTCAGTTTTGTTGGAATACAAAACAATTCTGTTTCAGAAATACTCGTAAAAATACAACATGAGAAAGCATTAAATCGATTAAGTGCATAACTGTGTTGCATTTATAATGTAAATAAAAATGTTGTATTAAGTTTTTACCACATTTTACACAAATATATGTAAATGATACAGAGTTCACCGGCTCATCTAGTTTATTACAAAATAGTACGAAAGTATGCAATATATGATTTCCTTTAAAATTTAGAAGTCTGCATTATTTTTTAAATATAAAACAACACTAAAAATTAGCCCTTAATCTTGTCACATGCTACCAACATAATAAATATTCTGAAATGAATGATATATAGTAGTTTAACAATTTTAAACCGTATTCTAGCAATTGTATATTGTTTCTCGTAAATAACTATGATATACCTTATTAGTCTGATAATAAAATATTTCTGAAAAGAATATTACACAAACATGTTCATCAAGTTTTGTGATGTATAAGAAAGCAACATAAGGCGAGTTTACATTAATTGACTACCCAATTTATTGAATTGTAGCGCTCTTCAAGTATATAGTATACATATATAAAACCTATAACCTTTTTTAATTTTTTTAAATTATATGTTCACATTTATATACGCGACACATTTTAAATTCGACAACAGTTAGCCGTGCTTTAAAAACCTGCTTATTTTTATATGATCGGCATGCAGGTCCAAACCCTTTTACTGTCGCCTAGTTTCATCTCAGGAATACTCGTCCATTTATACCAGACCGTTACTCAAAACCAAATATTAATGCAACACTGTCTGAATATGAAACTTATCATTAGAATTTAATAAAATCTTATTCGTAACACAATCAGTCGAAGTAATAACAAAATACAATAATTATAGACATTAACCGATATTTTTCAGAAATTGTAATACCTAATAAGAGTTTGCCTATTCAATTGTGAATTTAGAGTTTCATCCAACAGACATTGAAACAAGAACAGTGAGGTCATACGGCCAAAAATGCAACGCTATAGGATATTATGCTAAAAAACTAAAAAATGAACGTGTAACAACTGAATATGACTGGTCCCGATATACGGTGCAGTGGGTGTATATTTAACCGAATATGAACACCTGCCACCTAAATGATCTCCCTCGTTTATTGTTCAATCTGATTATATATTGATGCTAACATATTTACCCTGCCTCTGAGGAGCCTGGCCTGAGCAACGAGGGCCTCATTATCGTCACTATCCATACCGCTGTCTTTCGGATCTGAATGCGAGAACATTAACATTTTGCGATACTTTTTGGTCTACTTTCAACTTGGATGGCTTTTCAAGTTTCCACAAACACAGAGATCATTCCTGTAGTTGAGAAATTTTTAGCAACTAAACAATTTGTAATTAATATCCCATAGTGGCAATATCTCCAAGAATATTGTAAGCATATTATTTGAGTTAATGGACATACTCGATTGGCGCCTAATACGAACTTCAGATCATAGATTTAAAAATGCTATTGAAATTTGAAATACAAATTAATTAATTGAGGTGTCTACTAGAATAACGTTTGTGTAAAGGTTTGTATATATCAGCATGTAAGCCCGTAAATCCTCATACTGCTACTACGTTTTGGTAATTATAAACGGTGAAAAATGTATTGTTCTACATTTCCATATAAGAACATTTCTCAAGTGTTTAGACGTCTTCATGATGTCTTCCTTCAAATATCAGTATGTTTGATTTTTCTTACTGGCTTCTTAATGTCTAGAATGTTAAAGGAGGTTGAATGTTTTAGAAGAATATAGACAATTTTTTTATGCCAAAAATCCTAAATACCTTTGGACTTTATTAAAAACATGCGACAAATAACAAGTGTTTACCCAAGTTCTATGACCCTAGAAGCTGAAACTTCTTTCAGTATCTTTGATATATACAACATGTTTGCCAAGCATTTTTCGCTATTATCTGATTTTAATGTATATCCTTCTACACGCAATACCTCTCCTTCAGTTGAACTTGAAACTGTTTCGGCTATTATACTTCATTTAACAAAACATCGTTTACACAAGATGAATGATGTTCTGAATGCTCTAAATAAAATTAATATATTTGTAAAGGGCCGGGGCCTGGTAGTCCACCACCTTTCTTTATAAAGAACTGTGCTAAATCGCTTAGTTTTCCTATTATAGTAATATACAATAATTAATTAAATACTGATATCTGCAGCCTTACTTGGAAAAAAGACATTTTATTACCTATTTTTAAAAGGGCGACACCAGTTCTTTCGTAAATCACAGACCCATTTCTTTACTCTCTGTATTGGCAAAGATATTTGAAAAGTTATTATATCTTCATATAAGTAATCACATCAGAACTTACATTTGTCCTCACCAACATGTTTTTTTATAATGGAAGAACTATAAATAGTAATTTTACCAACGAGATAGCTTACTTAGCAGAGTCTGTTGATTCCGTTGTTCAAGTAGATGCTATCTACACGGACTTCACGGAAGCCTTTGATAGAGTTAAACATGCTTTACCAATAAAAAAACTATAATTTTACGGAATTATATTGTAACCATGATTTTCTTTATAGCTTACTAATCGTCTGGAAATTGTTGTCATTGACGGATTTCAATTTGAGTTATTTGTCATAGTTTCGGGCGCACTTCAAGGGCCAAATTTTCGCCAGTTTTTGTTTAATATTTATGTTAATGAAATAAATGAATGTATAATTAACCCTCAATGCTTAGTGTTAGCTGATGATCTCAAGATTACACGAAAAATACACACTATTAATAAGGTAAAATTACAGTATATTTAATAACTTTATAGTTTTTTTCTTTATCTTTACAAAACTTCGTTTCGTTGGCCTGTTTCAATTCTTTTTTATCATATATAGTACACTAACTATTGTACTTTATGTTATTAACTCATAATTTGTTAAGATATTAAATAATTTTAGTTATATTTTTCATAATTATATATTAGTCTATAATAATGCCGTAATCGACTACAATTAGAAACATAATTAATTCTAACAAATACTATGTGTGTTATGCATGAATATTATGTTTACGTTGTTAATTCATTTGGAATAAATAAATAAATGTGTATGAATTAAAGTTGAATTTCAATTTGAAAGAACTGAAAATTAAACTGACAGATAACTAAGTATATAATGGTCATTTTTTATGAAAATATTTTATTCTAGATTGGTGTGTAAAATAGCAATGTAGTCTGTTACTAAGTATGCTGAATATACTATTCACCATAACGTACAAGTTTTGATTTATACTATTTCACACATAGAGATGTGGCCTGTGGCCCGCGACCGGTAAATGTGCGGTACGCGACGTAGTAAGCAATTATAGGAAATTTATAAAAACTTATTTTGCAAACGTCGTAAACTATATGGAAGTATGCGGAACAGAAAGACAACAAGCGAGAGAACGGGAATATGTTTGTTTTTTTAAATAAGAAATTTAAATACAGTATTTTTTTTATGTAAAAGGTTTTTTTTTATATGTTTTATATTTACGCCCACTTTGACAATGATTTCGGAGATATATAATTTATTTTAATCTTGAACGTAACTACAATTTAGATTTTACTTGCTTCGAAATCAATAAATGGTTAGTCAATTGAACTGGCAAATAAACGACTTCACAGGTTGCTATAGTTACACATTAAATTTTTACCACTCACAAAAATATGCCAATTGATTGGTGGTATCAACTACGCAATCTGTGCAACCCGCAATTATATCTCACACGGTGTTATTTTGACCGTGGCCAAAAAAGCATAGACGAGACAGAAAAGTATAGAAGAGACAGAGAAGTATATACGACCTAGTCCGGTGAAACTGTAGGGGCCCTGCCAAGCTAACTGTGTAGGTCAGTACGAAAAAAAAAAGTATATACGACCGGTCTAGCTTAAGTGACATATAATATTTCCTATTAATCTCAAATAGCTATTGTTGTTTTTTTTTATTAAAACATTTTATAATACAAACAATTTACTTCTGTCGTGTCTTTATGACACACCTATTTATTTACAGAAGATATCGTGATATTTTTATTAACCAACTGCAAAAAAGGAGGTATTCAACCCGTATGTATATAGGTATGTATATATATGTTTTTATGTCCACGATTTCCTCAAAAACTTTTGGTTTTTACTGGACAGACAAACAAACATTTAAAGAATTGGATTTTTGTTATAAATATCTTATACACTTTCATATCCAATTAGTAAAAAACTGGTATTTTGATATCACGTACAAACACCACAATTTTATTGTATGTATAGATGTCACGGAAAATTGAGAAATGAAATAAAAAACACTTCGAATATATTGCCAGCTAAAAAGGAACCGAACAAAAAAATACATGAAAATAAATAATGAAATCAAAAATAATTTATGAAAAATAATAATTTACTCAAAATACTTTTGTTAAGAATATAGAACCTCCGTCAGAAAACCACGAACTTACAATTGTAAAAAAAACAAACCACCTTCAGAAAACGGGATCTCAAAATTATTAGAAGATTTTATTCACTACATTTTACTTTCTCTTACTTTCAAAAACTTATTTACGATATAATTACAAAATTCAAATAATACTAATTACATATTTACTTGTTTCACAAAAACGTGAAAATCTGAATTACTCTTATGTAAAAAAACCCAGTAAAACTGAAAAAAACTTTATCGAAGTCTAACCAGTACTTTTTGCGTGACGCACGCTTAACTGCTATTACCTAAAACTTTTTATAGATTATTACGAAACTTGAACAAGATTATTCAATTTCATATCCAAAAATCTTTGGGTTTCATCCCAATATTTTCCTTGACCGTTACGGATCATTTTAGTTATTAGTATTAAGGCTTAAACTTATTGATAGCCTGTTTAATTTCCGTAGAGCGACATCTACATTCTACTATATTTACCTACTTTGTGTTTTGAGTGACATCTATGTTGGACGTAAGTTACTACTGTTATCCAGTTTACACTTAGTACAGATATATCTTAATGCAATTATATCACATAAAAGATGAGCAAAAAAATGTTTGGATTTATTTAATTCAATAAAAATATGTACGAATTACAAAATATAAACTTATAACTCTCGAAGCTGTTAAGCACTTTTATATTTTCACAAAATAAAACTTCATTACTGGTTTTGCGTATCTTCATTTAATCTGATTATAATAATTTATATTCATAATTAACAATACACAGATAATGTCCACATCTATAGCATAATTAAAACGCTTACACTTAGATGCAATAGATTTTTTTTTATATTCTCTAGCAATACATAGATTGTCAAACAAATATTTCAATATAAATGTTAAAGGTATAATAGTACCAGATTGCAAATATCCCATTGCTGCACAAACGCCTCTTCTCAAAGAAGTATTTAATGGGCTGGCCAAGACGTGCAGGCAACTTTAATAGGCATAAACGTTTTGTTCCATATTTTACCGCTGCATCGTGGTACTAATAGAAAATTTATCAATGTATTCACGTATATATGTTTTCTTTCACCGTCAGACATTAGTGTTACTAATTAAATACGAATTCGTAATAGTACGCGCATTCTGAATAATCCGGGTATTTGCTGAACCTCGAGCTTGTGGATATCGGATCGATATCTCTACTTATCATGACATATGCTCACAACTTACATGATATTAAACTGCACGATCTAATATAAGACCACATCGGCTTCATACAATCAAATATAATATGACTATTAAGTTTAAAACAGATTAAATTATTATTGATAATACAAAAATATTATATTAATTATTTTATATTCTTTTTTTATTAATTTTTATTTTCATTATAAAATACATAATACAAAATAATATGTTACATACATATGATTTCCTTTAAAATTTAGGCGTTTGGAGTATGTATTTTGTACATAAAGTAATATTCAAAATTAGCCCTTAATCTTGTCATATGCTACCAACATAATAAATCTTCAGCAATTAATTATATATAATTGTATAACAATTATAAAACGTGTTCTAGTAAATGTATATTGTTTCTCGTATACACAACTATGATATAACTTATTTGTCTGAGAGTAAAATATACCTGAAAAGAACACTACATAAACATATATGTTATGATTTGTGATGTATAAGAGTACAACATAGGGCGTGTTTATATTAATTGACTTTATAATTTTATCAAATGTATGTATTTATAATAACAAGTTCAAAATGTCTAATCAATGTATTGAAATGTAGCGCTCTTCAAATATATAATACATAGAAATATATATTTTAATATTACATGTACACATTTATACATGCGACACACTTTAAATTCGATCCTTCAGTTATATTCTTAAAAATAAAGGCATAAGTGTAAAATATAATAAAGTAACATTTATTCACAGTGTTATAAGATACAATAAAAAATGAAAGTAAATAAACGATTTCATTTGACACAATTTTGCTACAAAACAAATAATGTACATAAAGACGTATCTATTTATTTATAACATACTTTTAATTAAGTTTAATAACTGAAATAATTGACTGAACTATTCTCACTCCATCAAATATATTATATATTTATATACATATATAAAATAAAAATAATTAAATTTGAAAATTCTTAGTATAAAAATAATATAATCAATATATACTTTCTTCAACATACAAGGACACAAAGTTCTTTTTCACTACGTTTAATAATAAGTGATTACCGATTAATGATTTTATTTAATTATTATTGTATGACGTATAATAATAATAATATAAAGTCATGTCATGTTAACTAATTTACACCCAAACACAAAACAGACTACCAACTTCATCACAAACAGTTATCACCGTGCGAGGATCGAACGAGAATTCTCGGTTCGGTAGTAGGGTTTTTCAACGCTACGACAAGAGGCCTCTCTATGGACTGATTTTTTTATATTATAATTTATATACGGTATATGTTTTTAATATATCATATTTATTATCGATAAAAAACTCCTTGCATCAACGGTATCAAGTTCAAACCACCATGTAAATATTAAATTTAAAAAAAAGTAATGTGTACTTATGTACACGCGTTAGAAGTTATACTGCTTTGGCGTAACAAGATAAAAATCTTTTCAAAAATTTTAACTTTCGCCTTATTCTACGTTTGTAGAAAAAACGACACTAACAATAGAAAAGAGGTATTTAATACATAGGTACATACTTTTTTGAATAAAATGTTGACTATAGCTAACTTCAGGGTGTCGGTTTTTCGTGACGGTGTGCGCACACATCGTAAAAGTTTACTGTAATCATTTTTCCCTAACGCGCCAAAAGAAGTATAACTTAAAAAAATATTGAACAAGAATCATAATGGTTTAACTAAAAATCTGATTTAAAAATATTACACGGACTCAAAAATAAGACCATATAAAAAGATATTATCAACAAAAGTGTCAAACTTTTTTACTACGTTGGTAAAATAACTGTATTTCGTCAATTAGATATAGTACAGTCCTAGAAGAGACGTGATAATAAGTACTTTAAATGGACTGTGAAGAAATATTTTAGCAGGCGCGCGTAACAGTGACGGCCGCCGACATGGTCTATGACCAAACCCTCGTCATGTTTTTTTTCAACTTTTTCATACTAAGCAAACAGGTGTGATTTGAAAGCGAATGAGATTTGATTTTAATAAGTGTCCATCGACATTCGCCGTCGTAATGTCAGACTACATATAGCAGAGCGCGACATTTAAATCTAGTTTGAAATATACCGCGCCAGCTTCTTGTAAAACTTATTACTAATTGAAAACGGACGTTGGCACAAAAATACTTTTATATATTCTATTATTTAAAAGTATTGTATAATAATAAAATCAATTATAATCAAAAAGTATTTTTTTTATTATTATAAAGTATTTTGTATATACTTTTTAAAATAAAGATATTATCATTCCATCGGAAGGACATAGAATCTGCAGAACAGAACATATAACATTATGAAAAAATTGAACGATTTTAGGCGCACATGTAGGTACTTAAACTTTATAAAAAACATAAATATCTTAGCTCAAAATAAAAAATAACCATAACATAAATTACTTGCGGCTACAACAGAATACGCTCCAGAAGAAACTAGTCGGTTTTTTGTTATCCTTCTTCGATGAGGATGTCGGTACGCGCTGGTAGCGTGCCACTTGCATCGGTATCACGAGCTCTAGTACAGACCCGTCATCATCTTCATCAGACGCCGTTAGTTCCACTTCATAAAGAGGCGGGGAGGCACGCTCCGGGCTACTCGCACCCACGGAACAACGTCGCTCCTGGTTCTCATCCTGCGACCACTGTATATCGACTAATTTTTAGTTTATTTCCCACTAACCTGATACTCACGACTTCATCTACGTTGTTTAATTTAACAATATATTTTATGTGATAACCATAAAAATTGTAAGAAATAATATATATTGTTTACTAAATTTATTTACTTAGTCTTTTGTAGTCTTTACAAAAATTTTAGTTCATACTAACTACTTAAACTTTAGTAAGTTTAAATTCAAGGAAGATATCGTGATATTTTTTAAATGAGGACTAAACGTCTAGGGTTAAAACTCAAAAGTATTGATGGAAATCTGTTCACTAGTTCTTGTGTGATACGCGTACAACGGTAGAGCCCTATTATCTTAATTATACAGATAGAAGATAGATTTAAAGGATATGTAAAGTAAAATAAAGGACCTACACATTTCATTACCTACATTACATTTTCGATTACTGTAGTACGGTGTATAGAAATCACATTTCTATAACGTGTGATGTTTTGTTAATGATGCGTATTCCGGACTAACTATACAAAGTACAACCTGTCCCCTTATTACGTATTGTGTAAGAAAAACGCGATAGCAGAAATGTTGAAAAACCTTTGCACTGTTACGTTGAACTAGCTTTGAAATAGTAAATAGAGATTTTTTGTTCCACTTCGACAAAGTTGCACTGTGCAGTTTAAAAAACAACGGCGATCACCGAGACACATAATTCATCGGCAATCGTCAGTATCATGCCGGCCTACAAGAGCTTCGAATGCTCGGTGCACACTGGCTGATTCTAAAATACGACAAACCAAAAGAGAACCATTGTGATTATGATCGTGACCCAATCATGTTCAGACCCCTACCATGTCCTAACCATAATTTGAAATATTCAATCTATAGACTTTCACGTAGAAAAATCTTGTATTACTAATAGGCCGCCAACAATATAGTTGTTTTTTTTAAATTTAGTTTTTGTGGTACAGTGTCTGAATTTACCATTTTGTATGCGACATTTAATTTCATTTCTGCTATCGAATTGCTCTTACGTAGAACGTAATAAAGTATTGGATGTCATGTGTAGCAGCTTTATACAATATTTCGAATGTCTAAAGCCGCAATACACAATTTTTTATCGAAACGTTTAAATAATTATAAATATTATTTTTTTGAGAACATATAGGACTTACCTAATATCATAAAGCTAAAGAGTTTGTACATTCGATTGCGTTAATTTTGGGAACTACCAATCTAGTTGTTATTGTGAAAGAATTTAGGCTATATTATATTCATTATTAAACTCTAACAAGTCATAATCAAAATACTTAATTCAATATAAGCCCTGAAAACTCTACCCATCGGTTTGGAAGACAACCCAGTATTCTTTTTTTTTGCTTGGCAATTCTTTTACAAAGAAGGGTGTAATTTCTAGCGATCACTATCGTTCCCGTAATAATGCTTTTTATAATTCCTTTTCACATCAAAACATAGCTGATATAGTTATTGAACTTACTATTGTTGTAGTTAATGTCAACTGGCAACATATAGAAGAATCTTATTTTTAAATTATGTATGTTGCGTCAATTTTCTATTTATTGTTTCCTCTTGAGTCTTATGCGTCAATGATATAATGTATCTCTATATTATATATGAATAATATATTATTTTCATATCCTATATACAACAACAAATCGGTAATGTGCCTTGGGACCCTTTTATTACCTAAAAAGTATTACTAATCTTACTAGGCCTAAATTATGGGATGGGTAATTCGTGTTTATTTCTAGTATTCAAAGTATGCTGCTTTTATACCAAATCTAGCTTATCTAAGTTTTTGGGAGCATACATTAAATTGTCATGAACGTATTTGGAGAGCAGAGTTAAGATACTAAGTGGCCTACTAAGTACTCCACTTAAGTAGAGCAGGAATCATGAACGTCAACAAGACTAGTAAATTGTAGGCAAGTACGTACATGAAGTGATAATAACAATTCTGGTGAATCTGCACACAGGATGTAGCTAATTAATGATATTCAGGCAAACCTTCCAGCAAACACAATACCTCAATTTGTGATTATACAAAAATCATATGTGACATTTATGATAGGTATAGGTATTGTATCAAATTAAGATGGCCATTAGCATTTTCACCTCATTGATATACAGTGTAAACTACATAGTGAAACAAAGAGGGGCTGTGCATTTCACGATGTTATTGAGAGAAGAAGAATCATTATCACTATCACTATATATTATAAACAAAGTCGTCCGCCAGCGTCTATCTGTCTGTCTTTATGTTCGCAATAAACTCGAAAACTACTGAGGAGATTGTAATGCGGTCTTCACCAATAGATAGAGTAATACACGAGGCAGGTTTAAGTATATAATTTGATAAGGTTTTGTGTAAATTGATTAAAAATAACGATAATTGTTGCAAGTGTTGGAAGAAGTCAAGCCGCTTTGGAGCTTTCATCGTAAACGCTACCTAATTATGTTGAGATATAACAAAACAATGCATAGTGAGATATTCCTCTTAAATAGATCTACAAAAAAGTCAGCGATGGCATATACTTATCTTTTAAGGATAGCTTACTATATCCATCTATTTTTTTTTATAAAAAGATACAAGGCTATCTAGACCGATACAGTATTAATCCTTATCAAATTAAATACATTAGTTAACTTAAGCATTTCATGCACATAAGTATATATTTTTAATATAAGGACAGGACAACGTCCGCCCGGGCCCGCTATTTTCCTTATAATTAACGTATAGACGATACATAACAACCTGATGATAGTCTAGCAACCGAGGTAAAGACGCGCAAGGTCGTCACAACAAACCAACGTTCGAATTTCTTAGACTCTTCCGTACATATAATGCTGACAGTATTGGTAAACAATAAAGCAACTAAAGAACGTCCACAGCTACCTACGATTCTTATGTAATATAATATAGTTTATAAAAGAAGAATTTCTCACTATGCATTGTTTTATTATATCTCAACAGAATTAGGCAGTGTTTTCGTTGAAAGCTCCCAAGCGGCTTGACTTTTTCCAGCACTTCCAACAATGATCGTTATATTTAACCAACTTACACAAAACCTTGACAAATTATATACCTAAACCTACTTCGTATATTATTCTATCTATTAGTGAAGACCGGTTTTTTTTCGAACTTTCTACACTGTTGACCTGGCAAGGCCTCTACAGTTTCACCGGACTAGATGAAATGAAGACTGTTTTTTTTTTTCGAACTAACCTACACTGTTTGCCTGGCAAGGCCGCTTCAGTTCCACCGAACTACTGCAGTGAAGACTGTATTACAATCCGTTCAGTAGTTTTCGAGTTTATCACGAACATACAGACAGACGCGGCGGACGACTTTGTTTTATGATATGTAGTCATAATAATCTAACGTATTGTACATATTTTCTATACATATAATAAAAATGAAGTGTCTGTATGTAATATCAAAATATACAAAATACTGATTGGATACACGATATACACGATACTGATAACAAAAACACAATTTTAAAAATTTTTGTCTGTCTGTCTATCTGTTTGTTCCGGGTAATCTCCGAAACGACTGGACCGATTTTGACAAAAATTTCACTGACGGATAGTTAAAATTACAGCGGGTGACATAGGCTACTTTATTTTAGACTAGCTGTCATTCGTGGCTTCGTCTGTAGTACTATCTCCAAAACGTTTGAACCATTTTTCACGGAACTTTCACTAACAGATAGCTGATCTTATAAGAAGTAAATTATAGTATAAAAGAAACGCATGCGGAGCTGCGGGCTACAGCTAGTTTACAATAAAAAGGCATTACCAATAACAAATTTTGGTCGTCGTCGTTACTATTCTTCATGGCATGTGCAGTGCCACCAAGCTTTTTCCAGATTATCTCCATCACTGCTACTCGTATCGCTCGCCTGAAATAATCAAGCGATATAACATTATATCCATATTGTATATGAAACATCCGTACTGCCTGTTACTTATATTTTCAATAAAAGTTCATCATCAATGGATAATGTATCACTAAATATGGTAACTAGATCGAACGTTCGAAATAATTATATTGTTCATTGATAGATGTAATTTCCAAATCATACTTTGGTCAAATTTTCTGTGGCGTGCACTCCATTGTTAAATAGTTGAATACACCTCATAAAGATGAATTTAAAGTTAAAACACTGTATTGGTTTCATTAATTAATAATACATTTAATTATCTCAAATAAATTCATAATCCTATTCTGCTTTTCTCATCTGTCCACATTCTACTGAACATCTCACCCGGAAACCATGGCAGCCTTAGTTTCCCAAGAATCGATATCCACTGCGACCTTTTATTTTAATTTCAATTCGCAAGTTTTATTCAGAAGACTTGAGAGAACCTAAACAGTGTAACGTTTTTTAACGGAACCTCTTTTATGAAAATCAAATCCGGCCCCATACAAGAACTGTTAAGAGAGTCTCGCTCAACAAATCTTTGATGCCTTAGGTAGATTGCAATGACGAGCTGCTCGCATTCTCAGAGATGCACACGTCACCATAAACCTAAAACCGCTTTAGCTACGAAAGGATATTGCCTCAATAAGCATGTTGCATCGTCTGTATCATTAAGAATTTCCTGCAGAGTTTTTTAATTTTTCCCATTAGAAAACTACGCAGTCTATTCAGTAATATACAGCGACATCAACTAAGCACAATTCATTAACAAAGTCTTGGAATCGCTGTATCATAAAATTTATTTAATAGTTTCCTGACCATCGCGATCCCTTCTTCGTTCGATATTAGGTCCTTGAAACGATGCGTAAAGAGGTATTTTAGGAGACCATCATGACTGAGAGTTGTTGGTGGGATTAATCTCCGAGTCTTGTCGTTATTTGTCTACTGTACATTGTGATGGACTAGTAAGTGGTAGCTTATAAAACTATATAATAGACATTGAACAAAAAGGAAAATATGTAACGCCATACGATATTATGATATAAACCAATAGAATACCGTCTAATAACTAGATATGCGATGAAGTGGGTCTGTATATAGCCGAGTACGAACCCCTGCCACCTAACTAATCTTCCTCGTTTATTGTTCAATTTGATTATATATTGATGATATGATATTTACCCTGCCTCCAAGTAGCCTGGCTTGAGCGACGAGGGCCTCGGTATCGTCACTATCAATACCGCTATCGTTTGGATCTGGGTGCGGGGGTATTAACATTTGGCGATACTCGTGGTCCACCTCCAGCTTGAATGCTTTTTCAAATTTCCGCAGAACTCGATGATCGTTCCTGTAGTTGAGAAGTGTTTAGCAATTAGAAAATTACACTCTTTGCAATTAATATCCTATAGTAATCTCCAAGAATCTCCAATCTCCAAGAATATTGTTACTATATTATTTAAGTTACAAGACATACTTGCTTGGCGTCTAATACAGACTCCTTGGACCTTGGATATAAAAATGCGATTTAAATTTGAGGTGTCTACTTGAATAACGTTTTGTAAAGGTTTATGTCTACCAGCCTGTAAGCCCGTGAATCCTCATACCAGCTCACCACGTTTTGGTAATTGCCAAAGCAGAAAAATCTATTATTCTATAATTCCATAAAGAACATTTCACATGTGTATAGATGTCCTTATAATGTTTTTCTTCACTGTATTTGCATAACTATTTTAAATATCTGTATGGTGTATCTGTATATTTGACCTTTCTTACTGGCTCCTTAGTGTCTAGTATGAGTAAAGGAGGTTTAATGGAAGAAGAATAGAGAGAAAGAAAAAAATAAAAAATCATAAATACTTTTGGACTTGTATCAAATATATTCAAAAAAGAACAAGTAACTAGTCAAGTTTATAACCCTAGTGGCTGAAACTGCTTCCAATGGATGATGTTAATGTCTGTCTTTCTATTCGCACTCTCTTTCAGTCGAACTTGAAACAATTTAAGCTATCCATTATACTACATTTAACAAAATATCGTTTACAGAAGATGAAGTACTGAAAGCTGTAAATAAACTTAATATATATAAGGGACCGAGACAGTCTACTTCCTTTCCTTATAAAGAACTGTGCTGCTGTTTTCCTAAAACAGTGATATACAGTAATTCATTAAATACTGGTTTCTGTTGTAATCATAGGCCCATTTCTTTACTGTCTGTATTGGCAAAGGTTTTTGAAAAGTTATAATATATTAGTAATCATAACAAAAGTTACATTTCTCCTCATCAACATGGTTTTTTAATTCAAGATCTAAAAATAGTAATTTTACCAACTATATAACTTATTTAGCAGAGTCTGTTGGTTCCGGTGTACATGTAGATGCTATATACACCGACTTTTCGAAAGCTTTTGATTCAGTTAATCACGGTTTACTAATTAAAAAACTGACATTTTACGGAATTAGCGGAATATTGTCGCAATGATTTTTTCCATGCCGTACTACTAATGGTCTGCCGGTTGTTGTCATTGATGAATTTCAATCTGAGTCATTTAACATAGTTCTTGTGTACCAAAAGGGTTCATTTTTCACCAGATTTTGTTTAATATCTATATTAAAGACGTAACTCAACGTATAGTTAACTCTTTATATTTAATGTCAGCTGATGATCTCAAGATTGCATGAAGAATACACTGATGATGATGATAACTTATTGCAATTAGATACTAACAGATTGTATGTCTGGTGTAAAGTAAATGGTATGGCTTTGAATATAAGCAAATACAATCACATAAAATTTAGCACAAAAAGAAATTGAATGCCGTCTAGTTATCACATTACCAATGATTCTATTCAATAGGTTACAGTTATCTTTGATAATCACTTAAAATATGCCATTTTTATTAGCAATATTTGTTTATCTGCACGTTTTTTTTTCGAACTGACTACTATGTTGACCTGGCAAGGTCTCTACAGTTTCACCGGACTACTAAGGGGAGCGCTTAAGGCACTCACCCGATTGTATATAGGAATTTCATCAGCACGTAAAATGTTAGGTTTATACTTAGGAACAACATGGTTTTTAAAAACGAAAATAGCAAGAAACTTCTATACTTCACGCTTGTAAAAAGCCAGTTTGAATATTGTAGCACTGTCTCGTTGCCTCATAATCAAATATATATAAATCGTATCAAAAGTATTCACAGATGTTTTGCTATAAATTGCTTATCAGAGTCTATAAAAAATTGCTACGTACTGTGATAGGCTGAAAGAAGTTAAATCGATATGTTCATAGTTTATACAAGAGAAGAATTATGCATTAAAATTATTTGTTTATATATACTTTTAATAACCGTGTTGACAATCCAAAACTTTTGGATCAATTTATCATTAATGTGTCTTCCAGGCTACCTAAATATCCAATCTCTTTATTTGGTCATAAAAGCTACAGAAGCAATCTAGAACCTTTTTTCATCGTTCCCAGATGTTCACATTTAATATAACGACATGGTTAAAACCAATCACACTATATATATATATATATATATATATATATATATATGTGGCAACTCACTTTTACAATTCAAAACTAAAGTTACAATTTAATAGCTTCAACATTTTTTTATTTACAAAACTTCGTTTCGTTGGCCCTTTTCAACTCTTTTTTAATCATATAGGTATAGTGCACTATCTATTGTATTTTATGTTATTAAATAATAAGTGTTCTTATATTTTATTTTACGCCTATTTATGATAATTATGTTTCTGTTATTGATTCATTTGGAAAAAATAAATCAATGAACATAACTTTAAATCTACTTTAAACAAATTGTAAGTTAACTGTCAAAATTAAAATATAAACAGACAGATAATTAAGTATATAGGTATTATAATGGATATTTTTATGCAAATATGATTTGTGTGTTGTACATATAGATTACTTTGCGGAAATCCATCATTAAAAATTATATATATTATTTGCCGTCAGATACAAGTTTGTTTTATACTATTTCATTCACGGACATCTAGTTTAAATTAAGGATAGCTTGTGTTATCGTGACTAAACAGCTGATTGATACACATTCATATGGAACCATTATCGACAATTATTTTCATTAGACAAAAGTCAGTCATGTGTGAGGATCGAACTTGCGACCTTTTGAATCAATAGTATTAGCTTAGTACCACTTGTTGTAGTCAGTTCTTTATTAAAAATAAATATAGAGTAATTTATTTTTGAAATTACCAAATACCATTGTACACTTAATCTCCGCAATTTGATTACAAACACGTCATTACGAAAGTTTTCGTATTATCAGTTTCATTTATCAGTATTTTGAAGAAAAGAAAATGAAATCTGATACTTAAAAACATATCAGTCCTACTTATTTGAATGAGTCTGACATTTTAAACGATTCCATATTCCATTTAATTTAACAGTGAAACTATTAATCACTACTATCAGAAACATATGTTAAAACATATTTAACCTTTAACCTATTCAATAGCGCGATCCATTTTACTAAATATTATAACATCATTTACAACACAGAAACATATATTAACATTAAGTAAAAAGAGGTTATATGTAAAAACTACTAGTGAGAAATTTACCTGATTTTGAAGAGTAATATGTAATTGTTAATCCTTAGGTTGACACTATAAATAGCGACACGCATATAGTTAACACGGGCTAGGTACCTGAACTACAGACTAGAGGGAGGTGCCCTAATCTCGTTTCCATGGCAACGCAAATCTGCGCGCGCATTTTTTCAACTAATACTCTGCAATCATTAATTTATTTACGAATTTGTCAAACTTTTTCAAACGATATTATTGATTAATTTGTATTTTTATAAATAACATTCGTCATTGTTCAGCGTTTTAAGTGATTACAGATATTAAAATGGCACCGAAAAAGGCAAGTATATAAATATTTAGAAAGAATTAAAAAAAGTAATAAAGAAAATACTTTATATTGTTACTTCTTATGTTGTCAAACTAAAATTGGTGACGTGCTTTCAATAAATTTGTGATTATTAAAAAGACAATAGAAAACAATTATGAAAGTTAAGCAAATGTATTGATCAAACAATTCTCTACAGAATGTTTGTACCATATAACAAAATATACCTACTTACTTTGTGAAATATATAATGTTGACAAGTTTTATCTCGGTTATTACGCAGAACAATGTTATATTTGTCCTGATATTATAATAAATATTCTCTTTCCCTAATGCACGTTATACAAATGTTTAAAATGAAACGATTCGTATGTGTTCGATATTAAAGTAATATATTCATCTGAAATAAATTACAGTCGTTGTTAAATTTTTTGACCGTTCTGAACATAAATGTGTAAAACACAAATTTAACTATAAATATATATGATATGACATCAAGTACCATGACGATTAATAAAAGCCAATTTTAGATTCTTGTACTAATATGTTAACTTCCACGGCAGTGGCTCAAGCCTAGGTTCGTTCCCCGGGATAGAGCCCTCGAGCACACTGCTATCGCGATACAGTGACACTAAAGATTTTCAATCACTGGTTGAACAACATAATACAGATTACCCCCATATATGTGCACACAAACACACAGCGTAGGTACACATATGGTGGAAAGGTTTTATTTATTTTCCCTTATTTTCGAACTGGGTTTGTGTAGATTAGCCTAGTTTTTATATACAAAATACAAGTTTGAATTCGTGAGGCACACATGCCGGTACACATGTGTCTCTCACGAACTCTTATATGTATGAATAGCAAGCTTAATTTAGCTTAGACGTATCCGTGTTGCATTCAAAGCAACAGCCCAAGCCGAGTTTCGGCCACTTTGGCTCCCTTGAGCTTGTTGCCAAGCGGCGAAGTGCCTTAAGCGCTCGCCTCATTAGTCCAGAGAATTAGTGAAGGCCCGTCAGGCCAATAGCGTAGTCAGATCGAAAAAAAATGCGCAAGCCCGAATTTATAGCTATATTTAGAGCGGCTAAAAAAACAGATGAGAACTTTAGTTCAAGCTTCCTTGAGAATTCCAAATAAGTGTGTATCTCACTCAACATTATGAAAGATGCTTATGTGTTCAGGCAATTTGTTCTACATACTGTTACCAATTCTTTTATTAGGTTCTGTGGAAGAATGTATATGAGAATCAACAAATTATACACACTATTATTTTAGTATTTAAATATAAGGGCATAATGTCATATACGATCATTAAATTCCAAACTAAGCATACATTATACAACGGTGACTAAAGAGTTGATATACGAGTACATATATATTTAACATCCCGGCACACAACTGATAATTATGCTCAACACACATAAATCATGTGCGTGAGTCGAACCCGTTACTCTTTCGTTCAACAGTAGCGGTATTTACCGCTGACCCACGAGACATGTCGTTTACTATTATACTAGCTATCCCATAATATAGGCACATTGGTTCGATTTGAAACCAATGTGGGTTTGATAACATAAGTGCATAATTATTTGTACAAATGTATTTTGTTGGAAATAACAGATAAGTAGAGCTTTGATTAAATCTTAAAAGCAAACAGAAAACTGTAACAAAAATACCTCACATTCTTAAATTCAATTATTTGGAAAAGTATAGGAGTGTAGATACATTATAGTTCTATATGTATATATGTATAATCTATATAAATAAAATTATAAAGTACTTTCGTTGTATGCTCATCACGCAAAAACGTTAGTCCGGTGGAACTGTAGCGGCCTTGACAGGCTAACAGTGTAGGTCAGTTCGAAAAAAAAAAAATCACGCAAAAACTGCTGGATAGATGTCAATCACATTTTTTTAGTTTTACATCTTCGATACTTGTCCTTACCTAAAAAATAAATTATAAGAAACGGAGCAATTGAGCCCAGAAAGTAATAGGCAATAAAGACAGATTTCAATTTTGGATTGATAACCCAATATCCTAGGGTAGTTATGAAGCACGACCCCTTCATTACCAAGTATTTTCCTTGCCCTCTAAAAGAGTAGTTAAGGTGAATGGTTTTTATGGCATAAAAAGCACAGGCTAATGAGGATTAAAATAAGTATCAATGTATAGTTTAAAGAACGTACTGAGTATTACATGGTGTTAATTAAGTTTTGCTACCTGATTTAGATACCTAGCCCGCAAGGCTCCAGTAAGCCTAGATTGCCAGATCTCTGGCGGAATAAATCCACGGAGAAATCTATAGGCCTCCTACTCAAACGGCTTCGAGTGAGTAACAGTCCTTAGGACTCGCTTGATATTTATGTGCGTCAATCCCATTGTAAATAATCCCTTGTCTATGTTTGTGCCGTTGTACGTCATCGATAACAAATATGTATGTGTTTGTAATTTATGTCCTGTTTTCCTGCTGTGTTTAGTTGTTTGCACACAATATTTGTGTTTAAATTATTTATTTTATGGGCGCATTCGGTACATTATTGCCTTTCTGCGTTTAATCTCCGATTGAAGTTTAATTATGTAGACATAGGTAACTAATATTTGTCGCTTCTATATTTTTTATGTTATGTTATGGTAATTGGCATGATGTCAAAAGGTCAATACAACAAAAGGAATGCAAATCTGAAGCAAGTCTAACTATCGGTAACACTAAACATACCTTTCGAATCGAAACACATCAACATCAGCCTGCTGCTTTGTGGCAGAAATAGGTGTGACGTGTGTATATCCGAATTTGTACCTCACGCAAACTCTACCACTCTTAAAACCAATTAATTATTGTTATTGCCATACAGATATTCACCCATTCTATAACAAGTGGTAGACTAAACAGTAACTTGCACCTTAATGGAGAATATTGTGGTGTGGTAATTTATATTTTATATTCATACTAAGAGTAAATGATTATCTAAATTTAATTATCTAATCATAAAAATAATAAAACGTCATTTTGTTATATTATTTGTAATGATGTAAACAGTGTCTAATATACCAAGAAATATAACTTGAATATAGCTATATAAAACTAGACACAGTAATGGTTTGTGAAATGCACAGCCCGTGACCCTGTCAATACCAAAATATGTAATGTAGCTTTTTTTTTTAAATATTTACGAATATGTAACTACTTAATTATAGGCGTACCTAAGATTCTTTTCAGTAGGTTGAAATTGAATAATAATTTACATATTTAATATTGATTAAGAAGGATACACCTTTCACCTTATATATATACATACTTACCTATCCAGTAAGTATATCACAGAAAGAAAGGTTAAAATTATAACGGGTATTTATGAATGCTTAAATTTTCTCGGATTTCCCTGCTAAAATATCACAGTCCTAAGTAATAACTACAGATTTAATAAGTCTTAAAATCTAATCTAATACTTACTGCGATCGACTGACTGCGGTTTATTTCACAAACAACAAGTCACAGCGCGACCCAAAACGTTAATGTCAAAAGCACTAATAATACCCGAACTCATTATTAAAACAACACAGCCTATTATCATGATAACTGTTATCAACGTGCAATAGTTACAATCGATCGTATTTCGTCATATCCCGTGCGGCACGCGACAGAAACGCTTCCGAAAATACAAATCGTAAACTTTTTAGTGTCGTACGAAAACATTTTACATGTTCTAACTTTGTATGCAAACGTAGTGATGTAAACGATAGAGATGAAACTGATAAACCTATTGCTACATGAAATCAGTGTAGTTTTTTAGCATAATATGAAATGTATGGGAATATGCATTACTATCTTAATCACGTTCGTATTTCACATCCTGTCAAGATACATATTTGAACACTCAAATTGAGTGCAGATGGGAATGAATAATGGAAAGGGCGTTCACCAATGTTTATAAATATTTTGTTTTTAACTTCAAATTTACATTTGAATGTAAATTTATGATATAGTTTATTCTATAAGATAAATCTTAATTTAAATGCAAAACAGTGATGCAAAACAAAGATTAATAATTTTCATTTCGAGAATTACGTCATAAATAAATTTAAACTTTGTCTTTGTAGCCCAAACAGGAAACTTCTTTCGAACTCTATAGTAATTTATTCTACTCAAAGCTTATAAATGATATGCAAATAGTGTTATTACAAAGCTATTACATGGTAATTACCTTGTTCAAACATCGCGTCGCAGAGTACTGTTAACTTCACCGGGAAAATATTTGTAGCAACGTCCTTCGTGTACTAAAACTCGAGTTAAATGACAAATAATAAATGGTTACAGAAATGGCTAATGTAAATTCTAAGTATTATTGCGATTTCGTGATTCTAATTCTGTGCTACCTTATACCAGACACGGGGACTAATTAGAATCTGGTGACACGCCCATCGATGGGAAGTAATTTACAAAACTTTGTACGGTCCACAAAATAAACACAACACCAATTATAGCTAGCGTTCTAGCAATTTTCTTTGTTTACGTTCTACTTCAATGAAATAAGGAAATGTGTTTAAAAAAAATGAACCGCCAAATGTATGTAAGTGCATCGTTTCAGAACTGGAGCACCTACTTGGCAAATTATTTGTTTGTTGTGTTTGTAACTGTTATGACAAGTTTTGAATAAAAGAAGATGTTTGAAAAATTGTACAGAAAAGTTGGTTCAAAAATCTGCATGTAAAGAAGTGAGTGAGTGAGTGAAACAGAAGACAGTGGGGATAATATTAACAGATAGTGTTCAGTTGTCATTTTATATCATTACATGGTCGTACGATAAACGACAGATTTTGTTGCCTTTTTTTTGTTGTTAAAATCGTGCGAAGCTAAAGCGGGCAGTTAGTTATCAGAAAAATGTGTGTTTTTAAATAATAATAACTAGTACACAAATATGATAATATATTAATGTATATGTATAAGTAGAAATGAAATGTATATTATTTGCCCAAGCTAATCTCCAAAACAGCTGAACCAATTTTGACGGCAATTTAGTTGGTACATAGAAGACTTTCAAAGTATTATCTAGAATAAGTTATATATCATTATCCTTTTAATAAAGACTAAAAAGTAGTTATAAAATTTTACAGCTCGATGTAACTTAAAAAATCGATAATAAATGTTTATTTACATGATCCTTCGGGTTAGTTTAAATACTATTCATACGTTTTTGTACCCCAAAAGTATGTATAGACATTCTTCTCAAACTGATAAAAGAGTGTGTGTCATAGTAGAAATACAAATTTATTGGAGCTTAAGAAGCGAATATGTAACTTCCAAAATGTACATACTCTAGCTATCATGTATTTTATTTCAAAATACCAGTATAATAATTTCAGTTTCTTTCCACTTTAAATAAACTAAAGGTAAAAAGAAAAATACCTTTATGGAACCTTGTTCATAAGTTTGTTTTATGCGAATATTTTACTAAGTTTTGCGTAAAATATGATGTAATAATAATAAAATATATACCTTAGAACAGCAATGGTTATTCTTTTTTAAGAATAGGCTAATTTTGGTTTTGTGGATTTCTAAGTATCCTTCAGACAAGTAAAGAGGAGGATAGCATATATACTTATATTCAAAATATTTTTGATTGTCTATTTCCTCTTTTATAATATAAATTGAGTTTAGAAAAAATAAGGCGTGAATTACCATTGATAAAATTTGCATTAGTTTATGTCTCATCCGCGGATCATAGGTTTCTCTTTAGTTAGACTCCATTTGAAGATGTTTTGTTGATTGAGATTAAGAAACTCATATGAACTAATCTTAAACGGCCTACCATAATTACATGTTTACGTATCTTTTTATATAAATATATTAATGCGTTGTTTTACTACAAAATCTGTTTTGAGATTAATGGCCAAGATTTATTCATTTAGTGACATACCTTTTATTCAGTATTACAATAGCAGTTATTTTTAGTTATGTGCAGAAAAGGCAAGTATTTTCCAACAGTGAACTTTTACATAAACGTTACTGAAACTTAGGTAACAATCGTTTCATTAATCATAGACTGCGACTACAGAATGCAGTACATTCCGTGTTAAAGGTAGACATTACGCAGGTAGAAACTTACCAGTAGCATAGTTAATGTAATAAGCGAGGGAGCTTACCTCAACCACAATTATTACGTTATGAAATTACATGTAACTTATATCATCAAAATTTCTAAATTTAAATGAAATTAAATATATAAATCAATTTAATCATTTTTTTAATTATAACTATTTGTTATGTATTCCGAATCGGAAGACGATTTTGACGTAAGTACAATGAAATCGTATTTTGTTTTTTCATAAACGCAGGCCTTACGAATTAAAGAAATAAAAATAGAATCCGGGCTTCAGACACGCAATCGTTTAATAGTTTGTTTACGCTTGCTTCGCTTGTCTAAAGTGCCTCAAATAATTTATTGTCGAGTTACATGATTGCGGCCAATAAAGACCTCACAAATTATATGCAAATATCTCCAAAATATTTGCTCGTAAAACTTCTTGAAGTCTTCAAACATTTAGATATCTAAGCAGTGTTTCATTTGCTGTCGCCCGACGCTTGCGCGCTTTTGTATTCCTCTATAAAATTTAGATGAGATATAAAAATGTTGAAGGCTATGATAAAACGAGCACTGAACAACAATGAAGAAAAAACGCTAGTGAAGAAAACTTTGCAGTGTTTAAATGTGTGTGAACGAATATATTTCGCTTGTAAAGTAATAATATGAGACTAGTCATTTTACTAATCTCTTTATTTAGCAGAAGGAAGGGTCCAACAAATCACGTGTTAACTTAGGAGACGATGAAACTCTTGAGTGGCTCAAACCACGAGCTCTTATAAGGCCCGATGATCAGGAAGATGTACCAGAGGCGGTAATTATCGACATATCTTTAAAGTATCAATTAAGAATTTTTTTACTGTCATTTGCTCCATCCAACAAATTTGCAGGATTTAGAGGAAGAAGTAGGACGTCTGTTAACAACAATAAATCCTCAATGGATCGCAGATGAAGTTGCCTATCATTATGGTCAAGGCAAGTTTGTAGTAAAACCTAAACCTACATTTGGAAAAGCGTATCCTTTATATATATATCAAGGTACTGCAATACGCAAGGACTCAGATGAAGCTAAAGCGCAAATCGCAGCTGGATACGGTAAGAAAGCAATAAATTGTTTTATATAATAGAACGTTTATTGAAACAAATATAATTACTTAAAGATATATCTATACTATATATAGTGGTTTTTGTAATAGGAATGGTTGGTTTCGACCATGCTGGACCGAAACGCGCTAAAATCAAGAAGTCCAGTGCTGAAGAAGAAGAGGAAGAGGAACCTGAACCGGAACAGCAGCCGCCCGTCGAAGAAGCTAAACCAGAAGGTATTTTCGTACTATTTGAAATAAATCTGTTAATTATTTTTATTAGAATTCATTTATAGTATGTTTTATGGAACATAGGTTACAATTATTTTTTTTATTTATCTTATACATTAGTTATCATATTTTATATATATTTATATTACAACAAATCTATATTTTTATACTATAGATATTAAAGTTATGGTCCGAGATGGTAAAGTCGCTAAACCTAGAGAGACCGGCTCTCAAGCGCAGCTGTTGAAAGCTCACCTATAGGTGCTCAGCGACAGATTTTCAACATGAGGGTGGTACCTACAGAGTGGCAAGTTTAAAAAGAGCGCTAATACTATGTAATGGTTACCTCATGAAGGTTTCCTTCACCGAAAGCTCCGGCTTCTTGCCAAGAATTCAAATTTCGTTTGAACGAGACAGTATCCGAACACATTAATCACTGAGCTACCATAATTTTAAAAATAAGTGATTAAAATTTTATTTTTTTACACAATCCCCTACTAATTATAGTTTAAAATTTAAATAAAACTTCTTGTTAAATAAAAGAAGTATCATTTATGGAATTTTGTTTGATTTTTATGGAATTTACTAAAAGTCGTTATCGTTGATTGTCAACAGAGGATGTAGTTGCTGCTGAAGAGAAACCAGAAGGTGAAGAGCCTGCAGAGGTTACAGATGTTGCAGCCGAGGAAGGCGAAACTGTAGCTGAGGAAGGGGCTGAGGAAACGGAACCAGAGCAAAGTAAGCCGTTGAAATAATATTTATTTTAAATTTCAACTATCAATGCGAAAAGAAGAATAAATAGCTTGATACAGTAATATTCTTACTGAGTTTTTTATTTTGCCATTAGACATTATGTGATACTTGCAATATAATAAGAGTGAAATTAGGAGTATTGTTCATTTACTTATGTAAATACAAATAAATCTTGTAAGTTTAGGAATGGAAACGTTAATTATTACAGATAATATGATAAATTTTAAAGTGTGTTTCTATTTTATTTATACTTTCACGCTTTAACTACAAAACTGACAATCATAAAATTTTGTATATACATTATCAAGGATACCAAAAAAGACACAGTACCGTGATCCAGATCAGAAATCCTGATTCAAATTTAAAGGAACGCGATCGAGGTCATAGATAAAACTAGTCGTTTTTATATGTTTGATATAAAAATAGTTATCATTATATATTTATGTTATACTAACATAACTCTTAACTAGGTAGCGCTTTCGCAAATCAACTTCAGCGCCGTTAAGCCCATAGTCATATAAATAACTAGGTATATGTAGATATTTGAACATGGAAAATACTTCTTTTTTTTATACTTTATAAGTTAGCGTTTGATCACAATCTCATCTGATGTTAAATGATGATTTGGTCTAAGATGGTAGTCATACTAAATCTAGAGAAAGACTGGCTCTCAAGTGCAGTTGTCGTAACACACCAACAGGTGCTTGGCGACAGATTTTCAACTTGAGGGTGGTAGTTAGAAAAAGCCCTACCATCACGATCTTTTCCTTCGCCAAAAGCTCCGACTCAGTTGCTAGGATTCGGACCTAAGTCCTTCGGCGTTATGTCCGAATACACTACCAACTGAGCCATCATCCCTTTTACTCATACAATACAACTCGACCGAGTACTACAACAAATAATAATAGTAAATGAATGCGAAACCGCTAGCATAACTACTTATTTCATAGATTTAACAGATACCTTCGAAAGAAAACTTTAACGTAATAGTAATATTGGGAATTGACAAATATATTTAGTAAAGATATGCTCATAGATTAGGAAGGAAAACATCGTAAAGGTAGTAAAAATATCTTAGAAATAATCTGCATCAAATAGGGAAAATGCATAACTGTAGACTTCTGGGCAATAGAATTGTGAATGCATCAGAAGCTGTTATAGTGTTGAAATCGGTGCATACCTAGTTGAAATCTTCGTTCAACCTAGTGAAACTTTTACAGGTTAGTATTTTTATAATTGACCCAGTAATATTTACTAGGCTTTAGGAGACAGTTGAATTCTAAATAGGTTTTCATAAATTAAAATGGAAATATATTATTGTAGCCGAGGAAGTGGTAGATTTCGAAGGTGAAGAAGTTTTAGAGATAAAGCCACGCGTTAAGAAACTGGCCAATCAGTTTAACTTTTGTGAAAGAGCTGCACTAACCTACAACTTTCCAAGACGGGTATGACAATATTAATTAATATGCTATATAAAATAATTCCAGTTTCTCTCAGTACAAACTATTCCTGCTGCATTCATTCTTGTCTTTAATCAGCTATAATAATAAATCTTCTGGCAATTTGTTGCTTTGTTGGTCCTTATATATAATTTACAATTTTAGCATTTGACCATAATCTCATCTGACAGTAAGTGACAAAATGACTGAAGATGGTGATACACCAAATTTAAAGGGGACTAGTTTTCAACAAAAAATACACATATATACTTTCTATGATAGTCTTGCGTATTCAGGGTGCCAACTAGCCAAAAAAGTATAAATAAATGCTTTATTTTTATCAAAAAATTCTTTATAAAAGGTACAACAAAACAAAAAGCAAACGTCACGCGGTGATCCCAGTACTGACCGCGCCCGATCTTTCTTAACTTCCGTGGTCGGACATGAATCGTTGTTTTCAACACTCTGCCTCACACAGTATTTTCCTCCAACACTTTTCATGACACAAACAGTTCGCGAATCGGAATTTCAAAGCCCTCTGATAAGAAGTTTCACTTCAAAAATACATTTAGCCTTTTTTATAGTCTGTAGAGACCCAAACTGTACCGCCACCTCGAGCTAACTACGGAGCTACAGCGTTGCAATGTATTATATTCGATTACTATCAGGAAGACTACGCAAGGAAGTTACGAGAAAAAGAAGAAGAGAAACCCAAAAGGGTAAAATCACTTTTTTATTTAAATCTAGTTTGTGCCAGTAACTATATTGTCATGAAATGGTTTTCTTATTTCATAGAAACTGCGGCTGATTTGTGAATTAATTGACCGCTTAAATTTTTTTTATTGTAATTTTATCACCACTCCTTATCCTCTATAGATACTCTGGGAAGACTTCAATCTCCCAGCAAAAGGTAACAGGTGAGTAATCATAATATATCTAATAGTAAGAACTTTTTAATAGTTACGCAAAAAAGCGGCGAAACACGCAAAGTCTGCGCAACAGATACACGATGAGCAACTAGCGCAACGGATACGGGAAGCTTGGACTGTATTGGAAAGGCTTGTTAATCAGAATATTTATGATGATATAGGTAAGTAATGAATATATGGGGTATTCCATGCTAAATCTACCGCTTTTGACCCCTAACTTTTTAATTTTTTTATGAAACTTTACTATCTTTTTGTAAAAAGATTGAAATAATGTTTTCTGTAGGTTAGAAAAAAAACAGAAATGTCGAAAGGGGTCTATTTGGCATGTTATGCCCAAATACATATATATTGTCCATTAATATTTCAATAATCTAATGACGTTTTTATTCTTGTGAATCATCACCACATAGTTGGTGGTGATATTTATTCTTATGAATCATATTGTTTTATATTATATTAATTTTTTGTTTTGTTCCCGATGATTTAACTTTAATTTTGGTCAATTATTCTTGTTCCATTTTTAATCTTATAAGTATACATTATAATTTTTTCTTATTGAGTAATGTAAGCCTTATTTATTTGAGCTTCAGTCCAGTATTTCTGTTTTAATTCTTATGTTTTATCTTTATCTGATTATTAACAATTGTATTTTCCATTGTTATACATAAAGAAATAGATACACATATATCTAGTAATAGACATATAATTCATAACTTTTTTTGAATATATTTTAATTATTTTCCCTAATTATATTTCTAGCTCAAGATTATCGATATTGGGATGATCCATCTGACGATTTCCGCGAAGGCATGGGCTCTCTGCTACCGCTCTGGAAGTTCCAGTATGAGCCTGTGAGAAATCACGCCGTCTGCGATATCCAATGGAACCCGCACTATCAGGATTTATTCGCTGTCGCCTATGGATCGTGTAACTAAATACAATATTATTTTGATAACATACATTTCAGCGATACTTTAAATTTAAAAGTGGTTACTATTACACCAATTAATAATTTACTGCTTTATTACTAAGCAATAAATAACAAATTATTGAAGAAATTATTATGCAATCAATTACCCGTAATTGTTGTTGACAATGATAATGGAAGTCGGTGTTATCACAACGTACGAACAGGCAAGCATTATGCAACAATCAATAAGTGCCAAAGAGAGATAACTTGATTTTTCTCTTGCACTGAAAGTCACGATAACAACGACGAATATTCATTTAATTATCGTGTCATTATTACAAATTACAATACGCCATAAAACAGCAAAATAACTAACAACATAATAACTGACCACAGTTTATAACAACAAGTGTTGTAGAAAATACAATAGCGTAATTTATTATTGATATTATAACGCCAGTAGGTAAGTTATTACTACAGGACGTAGTCGATATTTCCCCTTTGGTTTCTCATCGTATTCACTCCGATATTCAGAATAGATCTCAAATCGGATGCACTACGGCGCTTTTTATATCCGGAAGGCTGACATCATTACTCGAACGCTTCGACAAAATTCGAAATGGACTATTTTTATAACCCCATTGTATTTCGTTTCCACAATCGATGAGTCATATTTTATTTATATGCATGAAGTTCGCATACAGGGGATATAACAATATATAGATATTATTGCCAACAATGTATACTTAGTATACATCTAATGAAGCAGTATAATAACTGAATAATAAATAGAAAATAATGTGATAAATTTTAATTGTGCCCGAGATAGTCATTGATAATCTTTTTTTTTCCTTTTATCTAAATTTAAACCAAACAAATTAGATAAGATAAAAAAATATATATTCACATACTTATTTAATTTATTTTTAATCTCCTTACTACGCCGTCTTTGATTTTATTAATAAAAACCTATTACACAAACATAACTATCGAAAAGGATTTAAACATGCATATAAATGAAACACCACGAAATAATCACTTAAATATTATTTATTTTTTTCCCACAAAACATTAATTTAATGTATAAATTCATGAACTAAGTATGTTTTATTTACCTCATTAACTTTAATTCAATATATTGATATTTAAGACTAGATCTACAATTTAAGTTAATAAGGTGTTTTATTCCATGGGCATTAAAACTTTCAGTGGATTTCATAAATCAACAGAAGACGGGATGTCTATGCCTCTATAGCATTAAGAATCCAGCTTATCCCGAATACGCGGTCATCACTGATTCTCCAGTCATCTGCCTCGATGTTTATAAAGAGACTCCATATCTAATTTGCGTTGGTAAGTTATTTTTGTTATTGAAACCAATTAAAATGGTATTCATTATAATTATCAAGATTGTATTTATTAGTTTTAAGAAACTTTTTATATTGCTGTGAAAATAAAATTAATTGTAATGAAAAAATTTCAAACAACACGATTCACTTGAATAGTTTTGCGAAATTTGTGACATATACTTATGGTTTTTAATAGAAAAAATATATATACCTTCCCGGGTTTTCCGTCAAACGAAAGCTTTTAGGTGGCACCATCATCATCTTACCCTTATCCATCCGAAGTAGGGTCGGCACAACATGTTTTCCTTTTCCATTCTCTCCTGTCAGAAGATTGTTCTGCTTAGAAGTAGTCCCGAGTAATAGTGGAAAGGAAGTTTCATTTTATTTATTTTAGTTCTAGCTCTTAAATTTTATTCGTATTTAGTCAATATATTTTTTTATTTCAATATGTATTTTCCCAGGATTAATTACATTTAGAACATAACGCGTTAATTAAAACGGTGATAACAGGCAGGCGGCCAATCGTGAAATTTAAGCCAAATTATGCTTGACAACAAGAGAAGTATGAAATGTGGATGGATTTTTTCAGTAATTACGAACACTTACAGAAATAGCGTTGTAGAAAGACATAGGTGTCGGGGAGTATGACCAGTCCCCGATGAACGGGCTTACTGTGTAGAAAGGGACCAACGATTTTTCCCTTTAACGGCAGCTTCAGATCATTCGCAAGGATTCGAACCTACGTCGATCGACATGGTGTCCGAACACGCTAACCACTCAGCCATCATTGTGTCAAACGCATTTACACTGCACCTAAAGAAATTTTACTAAAAAAATGACATGAAAGCACGGAAGGCATAGTGGTTGAAGCGACAACCTCACTGTTGCCGCCGCCTGAAAATTATACCTTCGAATCCCACATAAGATAATTATTTACATAATCCACAGGCAATTGTCTCTTCTTAGAATCTTTGTGTTTACCTTATTATTCCTTTCTAAATTCTTCCACGACGAAAAGAGTTTTGTTAATAAAGTAATATATTAAATGGTAATTATAACTTAGGCATTGCAATGGCAAAAATAATCCTTACAAGTTATACATTAAAAATTGAATTATCGGTTTATCTTTAATTCGAAATTTAATTGAAAAAAAAAATTGAATTGGAATAGAGTGAAATCGAGTCAAGTGGAATGGAGTGGATAGGATTAAGTGTTACTACTATGTTTGTGCAGGACTCTATGATGGAAACGTTTGCGTGTATAACGCTCAACTGTCGCTCGAGTCTTCGTACCAATATAAATCGGATTCTGTACGCGATAAACATAGCAATATCGTTTGGGAGGTAAGTATTATACAAACGTACAATATGTTTTACTCTCAATGCTTGAATACCTCTTGTTTTTTTTTACATTATAACGTTTAACCACAAGCTCATTTTGTGTTAAATGACGATGTGTTCAGGTACTCAAGTGCAGCTGCCGAAGCACACCGATATGTGCTTGGTGATAAATTTTACTAGATCCTGGTAACTAGCCAGGCCAGCTTAGAAAAACCCTATCACCACATTAATTCTTTTCGACTTGGCAAAGTATATCAAAAACATTCCCCGCTACTGCGTACTTAATTGATCACAATATCTTGAATATGAGGATTAGGTTTTATGAATCCATTCTTTACAAACAGTAAACTGCATTACCTCGAATACACTCATGTGATCAGAGTATACGTATGGTTGTCATTTGTAATTTTTATTCCAAATATCAATATTTGTGTACACAACACTGAGCATATTTCTTATAAGTACCTTACAAATCAGTGGCATCTGTGAACCACTGAAATGATACCAACTATGGCTCTTTCTATCGACTAAGCATCAATTTACGTCAATTATTCGTTTTACCCGACCTCTCTATCTTGTCCGTCTGTCTCCTAAACCAATAATAAAATAAGAAAATCGGATGATAAACACAGGAGAAAAATTTAGTTAACTGTTTTATCTTCTCTTATTTATATCCAGATATTAAGCGGTTCTGATTTCAGTTTTACATCCTCATGCTGATATTGAGCCATTTTAACTATCACTTTTCCTCCAGTGAAGTAATAATTAAGAGACTAACAATGTATTGTAATAATAACGTATTCTCGAAGATTCGCTGGGGATCTCGGCTGATAGACGGCGAAGCGACTTTCTTTTCTATATCTGGAGATGGTCGCGTAGTGCAATGGGCGGTGATGCCGGGAGAACTTCAAGCCACAACTATCATCACGCTCAGTTCCAATGTACCGCCGATACCGGGCCCCGATGGAACCATGATTACCGTCAATAGTAACGTTTATCTTCTCTTATATTACGTTAACTATATACAAGGGATAAGGATATAACTCAAATAAGACAGCAAATAGCAACACATGCCGTACGATTAATTAATAGAATACGTACATAGTGTTCTGCTCGTGAGCAATAAAAAAAAATGTTCATTCAAATCACATTTACATCTTACAATGAATGTTCTGTAAATTTCGTTTCTAAGCGTATTCCTTTCTCTTTGTATTTGCTTCGATGTTCAAAATAGTACTATCACGAAAGCCCTGTAGCGCACTTACATATCTCGTAAAACAGGAGAAGGAAATTTATGGAAGGCTATCATGATCCAAGTTATTTGAAAATATCAAAGGCGTGCTATTCTTAGAATCCTATTGCTTATTTACAATAATCGAAACGACAAAGTATCGATATATGGTTTCCTTTTCCCCGTGTTTCGATGACTCATCTATTGTTTATTTGTAACAATAATTTTAAAGGGACGTCTAAAGAAAACTCTAGAGTGGTCCAGAGATATCTATCTATATCCAGTGTTCGAATAACTTTTTTTTATACAGGTCATGACAATATATAACATTTACACATACAGACGAAAAACTTCCTCGTTCTTGGTAGTTGAATAACAAAAAATTGACAGTTTTGGTAAATAAGAAACATTATAACGAAAGGTTATAAAAAGTTATTTTGAATTAATAGAAAACAGATACATAAATTTGATAGAATAGTTCCTAGTGATGTACCTAAATAATATTTAAAAAGGAAATATTTATATTACAACAAGGACACGAACAGTAGGTACAGCACAGTTATTTGTGACTGCAATAGTAATAGTACATACAAAAAAATGCTACAAACAATTATATTGTAACCAAATTATAATTTCACTGTAATACTGACTACCACTAAGCTGCTATTATAAGCTGACTGCCACCAAACAGATGACTCTAAAGCTAATTTTCAATTGTGATGTGGTCGTATGCTTTATGATATTTATATTTAAAGCACATTAAAACACATTAAAACTCATTTAATAATGAAGGTTGCGGAAGTTGCATTTGCTTCCATCCGGAAAAATCGGACATTTTCATGGTCGGCACGGAGGACGGTATGATACACACGTGCTCGCTGAAATACAATAGAAACTACGTCCGGTCCGTACAAGGGCACCACATGCCGGTCTACAGGATCAACTACAACTACTACAACAATAGTATATACGCGTCCTGCTCTGGCGACTGGCGCGTCAAGATTTGGGAAGACGGGCGCGAGTAAGTACTTTTTCTAATTAACCCTTCGGCTGTTCTTTTAAGACCTAGATCTTAAAATGGCGGATTATGTTTTTTTTTAATTTCATGACATAGTGTAGTAATGAAAAGGTTTGTACAAATGAAAAAATAAATTTTGCATATCAATTATAATTTTACATATATCATTTATCATTTTTCAGAGTTTTATAATAAATCAGGTATTTTTTTAAACTAATGCTGGCAACAGTCTGTTGGCCTGTGCCTCATGAGGCCTACAGTTCTTTGTATGGAACTTTTTTTTATTTTTATATTATAGGGGACAAACAAACAGGTGGGTCACCTGATGGTAAGTGATCACCGCCGTCCATAGACACTAGCAACACCAGGGGAGTCGCAAGTGCGTTGTCGGCCTTTTAAATATGTGGGCCTCCAGCGATCTCACTGACGGAACGAAACGCAAATGTGTAACCACTGTTACTTTACGTCGGTTTTCTGTGAGAGGGTGGTACCACCCCGGACGAGCCGACCCAAGCCAAGCAAATACCGCCCCATACAAATACTGACCTTCCACCATAATGCTACCTACTCACAATGTTACATTCAGCGTATCTTTTTCTGGTTCGCTTCTGACTTTGACTCTTCTATCATCTGACTTAAGACAGTATCTAGACTCATCAGTAAAGAGTAATTTTCCCTAAGCGTCATCATCCCAATTTCGGTGTGAGCAAGCAAACTCGCACCGAGCTTTTCGCTGACCTGCGGCGAGCAAAGGGCCTCTGGCGGACAAGTTCGGCCCTATACCAGCCACTTTAAGTCTTTTTCTAAAAGTTTTAGTGTTAACTGTCACTTGTCGAACTTCCTGCAGCTTGTTTCGTATCTCGAAAGTAGTTACAGTGCTGTTTCTTAGGACACTACTTGCATCATATCTGTCGTCCATCTCTTATGTTACATTTTTGCAACCTTGTCGTTTATATCTTGTATACTCTCCAGTATGCCGGTATGGTTTAACATTGCGAAAAATCACAGAGTTAGCCACTAATAATGTTTTCGATGAAAGCTCCCAAGCGGCTTGACTTTTCCAACACTTCCGACAATTATCGTTATATTTCAACCAATTTACATAAAACCTTGACAACTTATATACCTAAACCTTCCTCATGTATTACTCTATATATTGGTGCAGAGCGCATTACAATCCGTTCTGTAGTTTTCGAGTTTATCGCGAACATACAGACAGACAGACGTGACGGATGACTTTGTTTTATAATATGTGGTGATATATGACATTGTTTGTTATACTCGATACTAAATTATTTCAATAGTTTCAAAAGCAAGTATTATGATTTAAGAAGATTTTATTTTATTTCATTTTTATTTTTTATTTACTTACCGATGCCAGCGATTTTGTCCACCTGAAACCGATATTGTTATTTCATGGGGAATATGTGGTTTATCTGATTTAATTACTGGCTAAGTTCTTTTTTACTGTAATTTTCCTATTTCTGCTTATCCTCTAGAATGTAAGATATGTGGTCTAAATAATGCTGTGAAAAATTCTCAATCTGCAGATGGAAATGTTGTCGAAATCGATTTAGCCGTTTTGGAAATTAGTCTGGACAAACTGCAAGACACTTTAACTTTATACATGTGTAGTATTACATTCACACAAACGAAGCCATGAGCAAAATATATTGAATGTTATATGGTTTTTTTATTTGTTGATCAGCGAACCTCTTTTTATGTTTGAACTGGGTTCACCGGTGGGCGATGTAAAATGGGCTCCATACTCCAGCACTGTTTTTGCTGCGTGCACAGCTGATGGAAAGGTATATTCTTACTTTTTAAACTTTACAATCTTTGAACTATGGTAAAGCATCAAAACCTACTTACAAAAATGTATACTTTGAATTTCTGAGTTTATCAAAAATGATAAACCGTTCTTAATAGAATTAGATGATGGATATTAAGAATTCTAATTAGTTATTTTGTTAAGAAGAATACATACATATTCTTTTATATATGATGTAAATTGCAGGTGTACGTATACGATCTGAACGTGAACAAGTACCGTCCCATATGCATTCAGGCGGTCGTCTCTAAAAAGACAAAGAAACTGACAAGAATCGATTTTAATATGCGACTACCGGTCATCGTGTGTGGCGATACAAAGTAACTAACTAGTTTTATATCTTTTAGATTCACTACTTGTATACCTTCTATATTCACTACTTGTATAACGTTTAGATTCACTACTTGTATACCGTTTAGATTCACTACTTGTATATCTTCTATATTCACTACTTGTATACCGTTTAGATTCACTACTTGTATACCTTCTATATTCACTACTTGTATAACGTTTAGATTCACTACTTGTATACCGTTTAGATTCACTACTTGTATATCTTCTATATTCACTACTTGTATAACGTTTAGATTCACTACTTGTATACCGTTTAGATTCACTACTTGTATAACGTTTAGATTCACTACTTGTATAGCTTTTAAATTCACTACTTTTATTCCGTTTAGATTCACTACTTGTAGGTATATCTTCAAGATTCAATAGTCGTGTGCCTTTTAGATGCACAACTTATATACCGTTTAAATTCACTCCTTTTATAACTTTGAGATCCACTACTTATATACCTTTTAGATTCACTATTTGTATGTCTTTTAGATTCACTACTTTTATAACTTTGAGATTCACTATTTTTATACCTTTTACACTAGTTGATAACTGACTACAATCAGACTGTTATGATGGCTATGGTAAATGATTGTAGATTACTGAATTTGTCTATAGAAAAATAGGGTTCTGCGCAAATATAATAAACTAAAGAAGCAGTATCCAGAACCGCGTTCAGCCCACTTGCGCGTTTACCTCGAACAAATTTTTTTCCAAGTTCTACGTGGTTGAATTGGCTGGTAACAGCTAGTACATATAAGCATTAATTTAAAGTAAGACTAAAATGCATCTAAAAGATAAATATTTTCATATATCATTTTATAAGCTTTTCCTAGAATTTGCTTTTTTAATAGTCTGTTTTATTTTGTTAATCTTTATAATAACGCTTTCCTTAAAGACAAATGTATATATTAGTATGATTTTATTTAGTGATGATAAAATTTTTAAAAATTGAATCTATGATAGTTCAGTGGTTTGCGTGTTCGGTCGCCGTCTTGGTCGAATTATGTTCGAATCCCCATGAGTGAGTCGAAGAATGCGGTGAAGGAAAACATCGTAATGAAGCCATAGAATTGTGGTAGGACAATTTCTAATCTACTCTTTAGCTACACTATCTACCACTCTCAAGTTGAAAACCTGCCGCTAATCACTTGTCAGTGTGTTCTAGAAGAAGTACTTGACAACCACAAGAACAACGCCTCTAGGTTTAAGGTTTTTATCATCTTAGATCAACATCGCCATTTAACATCAGGTGAGATCGTTTAAACCTACAGAATATAAAAAATTGACTTAAAATCAGGAAAATTGTTATAGCAGCTAAGTGTTGTTAACAAAATTAAATTTGAAAAACTGCCCCAATCAATCCAAATAAAACACATAGTTTTGAAAGTACAGTAACTAAGAATAAAGTATATTTTATTATCAATAAAAGATTTTATTAATAAATAACCTTTCCTTGACTTATCATATTAATACACATGAAATTTAAGTAATAACCTGAGCTTTTTTTTAAGTTAAACAACTTTGATATGAAATAGTTCAACTTAGATTAGTTTAGGTTATCACTTCTGTCGGGCGTTCCCAGACGCACACGTTTTATTGTTGATCACAACAATAACATTTTAACGAGAAAGAGAATGAACGAGAGCGAGTGAGAAGAACATACAAAATAGTCTTTCCCGAATACGCTAAACAAATCACAATGATCAGTTTTCCCCATGAATTTTATGGTTTTGATAAAATTGTATGAGAATGCCGTCATACCATGTAAACATAATTTTTATACATTCGAAGTCTTATTTTTAATAACGTTATATGGCTTTTTTATCTGTCTGTTTTGATATAACAAAATCCCGAATAACGTGGGAACGATTTCCGCTAGAGCTGTGTGATTTTATTACTGCATATATTTATAATCTGAACAGGTCTCCTAGCTTTACGTACATGACCTTTGCACTAATAGACTGTTAGCCAAAATAGGAACTCGTAGACCTAGAGTCCCCAACCCTGTGGAAACCAGACGTTCCAATTTGTCATCAAAAATGCAAGTCTACTCATGTGAAGATCATCGTATAGAGCTCGATCTCTGTCCGTCCTGCTAAATTATAGTTACGCCAATAAATGCCACTTGCGTTTTTTGCACTGCCTTCTTGAGTCTGAGCCCATTCAGGCCGGGAGCTCACAGTATTTTGCCCATTCTGTCACCGAAATATAATATTGTTTACGACGCCTCATTGAAAGTCTCAAACTCTAGAATGAACCTAAATTTTCTGTCAAAGAATATTTTCTTTATGCAGCAGTAGCATGATGTTAGGGCAATTTCTATGCTCTCCAAAGACCTATTGGTTTTTTCCACTAGCTACACTTCATGAGCTTGGCGTCGAAAATAATAAACAACAGATTGTAATATTAAATCGTTCACATTTAGACTATCTACATTCTACATAATATACCAACGGTTGAAATTAAAATTATAAGAACACTTGAAATGTCAAACTTTTTCGATTCTTTAAAATCAATAAAAATTAATTATGTAACTGATTAAAAAGTTAATAATCTGTATCTTATAAATATTATTTACTCAAATACCAATATTATTCACGCTATGTATATTCATACATATTGTTCATGACCAACCTTATTTGTTTTACAATTAATATATTTTTCTTTTATTCTTATTTTTAAAATCTGACATTGTCATGTGTCTTGTATAAATTAAAATTACTTCTCAATAATGTAGCTGCCCTTTTTCCTTTTCCTTTCATCCGAAGATCCCAAAATAAATATTTACATGGTCCTAATCGTACCGGATAATAAAAATGATGTAATTAATTGATATATTTATCAAGTAAGGGATCATCAAGAAATTTACGGATTCAATCGAGACTCAAAATGTCCGAAGAAAAGGAGTTATTCAAAAAACGAGGCAGCTACAAAGGGCGCATGACATCGTTCCTAAATTATTTGAATTCTGTCTGTGAGAAGGAGTTTACATCCGCAGACGCAAGGGAGTTGCAAATTCGGTTAGGTAAGATTATTTCTTTGTATGACCAGTTTGATGAAGTACAGTTACGATTAGAGTGTATAGTAGAAAATGTCGACAATGAATATGCTTTACGAACAGCATTTGAATCCAATTATTATTCATTGTTGGCAAGAGCTCAGGGCCTATTAGATAATTTCAGTAAAAATAATGAGGCGCCTGATGATGATGAAGCTGCTCGTGTTAGTAGTCACAAGCTCGTTAAGTTACCTACTATACAACTACCGAATTTTGACGGTTCCTATCATAAATGGCTAGAATTCCATGACAGTTTTAACAGTCTAATCAATTCAAATAATGATCTTGATGACATAAATAAATTCCATTATCTACGAGCTTCCTTAGAGGGCTCTGCTGCAGTTGTTATACAATCAATCGAGTTTTCGGCGAAAAATTATCACGTAGCATGGAACCTTTTGTGTGAAAGATTCAATAATAAACGTTTATTAATTCAAAATCATGTTTATTCTTTATTTAATCTTGAAACCATTACAAAGGAATCTTCAGCAATTTTGAAGCGTTTCATTGATGAAATAAATAAAAATTTGAAAGCATTAGAATCATTGGGAGAACCAGTTAAACAGTGGGACACCCTCTTGATACATATTATTACTAACAAATTGGACCACAAAACCTATTATCATTGGGAAGAGTTTAAAGGTAATTTGACAACAGATTGTTCAACAAAACTTAATGATTTTTTAGTATTCATGCGTAACCGTGCTGATTTAATTGAAACTTTAGAAATGTCTCGTAACAACCGATCAGTCACAACGCAAAAATTAAATACTAAGTATAGGGCAATGGTTTCTTTACAAAATCCAAATAATTGTATGGATTCTGTTTTGAAAGCATGTCCTAGATGTAAAGGCGATCATAAATTAATTAACTGTTCACATTTTCTCGCCTTAAGTAATGAAGATCGTTTAAAGTTATTGCCTAAATTTAAAGTTTGTTTTAATTGTTTTAAATCAGGTCATTTTGCTAACCATTGCAAAATGTTAGGTTGCAAAATATGCAAACGAAAACATAATACACTCATTCATGTAGATGGATATAGAAATGAGAAGAACAAATGTCATAAAAATAATAATGATATCATAACGAATATACCTCAGCCGCCGTCTTCGTCTATTAGTACAAATACAAATGAGGATGTTGCTTTGTCAGCAATGAATGTTTCATCATTCAATAGCAATGTACATACTGATATTTTATTATCAACCGCATTAATTAAACTACACGATAATAATAATCGTGAATATATTGTTCGCGCCGTGTTAGACAGCGGTAGTACGGCATGTCTCATGACAGAGAGTTTATGTCAAAAATTAAGCTTAGAGACTAGACGAGTGGATAATTCAGTCATGGGTATAAATAATGTTATCGCTCATATACAAAAAGTATGCTACGTCAGCATTCAATCTTTAGATAATAAGTTTACTTCTTACCTTAATTGTTTTGTGTTGCCAAAAATTACAAACTCTTTGCCGAATCGTTATATAAACGTATCCAATCTTAACATTCCTTCAAATATCTGCTTAGCTGATCCTACTTTTTATAAATCGACCGAGGTGGATCTTTTAATAGGTGCAGATTTATTCTGGGATATATTGGGTTCGCAAATGATCAAGTTAGGTATTGGGAAACCAGTACTTTGCGAAACTAAATTAGGATGGATTGTCTCTGGTCCAGTAACCGTCAGTAGGTTTACATCAAATATAAGATGTAATTTAGCTAAATTTAAAGCTAAAGATGATGAAGACGTTAATGACCTTCACAATGACTTAACACGATTTTGGCAACTGGAAGAAGTGAATACTAAAGTGTCACATTATTCACCAGAAGAAAAACTGTGTGAAGAACATTTTCTTAATAATACCATCCGTCTTGAAGATGGTCGTTTTTGTGTTCGAATACCCTTAAAACAAGAACCTGAGGTTTTAGGTGAATCCTATCGTCGAGCCACACAGAGTTTGTTGTCTTTAGAACGCAGATTAAAAACGGGAAGTAGTGAGTTTAGTAAATTATACTACGAATTTATGTCAGAATATCAATCACTGGGTCATATGTCTGAATGCAGGGCTTTTGACATAAATAAAAATGCTTACTTTATTCCTCATCACGGGGTACTTCGAGAAAGTAGTAATACTACTAAACTTCGCGTAGTGTATAACGCTAGTTGCCCTACCTCATCAGGTATTTCGTTAAATCAAATTCAGATGGTAGGACCATCAATCCAAGACGATCTTTTATCCATATTAATTCGTTTTAGACAACATAAGTATATTCTATCAGCAGACATAGAGAAGATGTATAGACAAATAGTTGTTCATCCTCTTGATAGACATTTGCAACAAATTCTTTGGCGTAATGATGCATGTGAGCCGATTAAAACTTATCAACTAAACACTGTAACATATGGTACAGCTAGTGCTCCTTTTCTTGCGATACGCTGCCTTATGCAATTAGGTATTGAATGTAAAAATGATAAGGTCGCTGAAATCATAAAGCACGATTTTTATGTCGATGATTTGATAACAGGTGGTGATAACCTCGACGAGTTAAAAGTTTTACGTACAGAAATAACCGATACACTCGGATCAGCTTGTATGCCATTAAGAAAATGGAAGTCAAATAATGCTCAATTAATTCCAAAGACTACTGATCCATCTTCTTTAAATATTGGATCTAATGAGCCTAGTAGGTTATTAGGTTTAGGTTGGTGTTCAGAGACAGATGAACTTTATTATCCAATATTATCTTCAATTCCTAATGGTAATACGAAGCGTGATTTACTGTCTATAATTTCGCGAATATTTGACCCTTTAGGTTTACTTTCTCCTGTTACAATCACTATGAAAATGCTGATGCAGAATTTATGGCTGCATAAATTATCTTGGGATGATCAGTTGACACCTGATATAATTAAACTATGGCACAATATTATTAAAGATTTGCCATTATTAAATAAAATTCGCATACCTCGTATAATTGTATGTAACTTATACAATAGACTAGAGTTACATATCTTTACAGACGCTTCTGAGCGGGCTTACGGTGCGTGTGTCTATATGCGTAGCAGTAACATTAGGGATGAGATTTTGGTTCGATTATTAGTGGCTAAAAGTCGTGTAGCACCAATTAAATCCATGACAATTCCCAGATTAGAATTGTGTGGTGCATTGATTGGTGCTCGTTTATATGAAAAGGTAATCAATTCACTGCGTACTAAAATCGATCAAGTTTACTTTTGGACTGACTCTACTATAGTTTTAGGGTGGTTGCAAATGTTACCTTCTAAACTCCAACCTTTTGTTCGTAATCGTATCACTGATATCTTGGAAAAGACCAATGATATACGTTGGAGACACGTACCAACGAATAAAAATCCAGCAGATTTAATATCTCGAGGTGTTGATATTAATAACCTACAAAATTTGGATTTATGGTGGTCTGGTCCCGAATTCTTAAGGCAACATGAGTCAATGTGGCCTCCTCAGATTACACATGTCAGTAAATTACCCGAGATTAAATCAAAAATTACATTAAACGTAGTTGTTACCCATCCCAATGATAATGGTATAATCAATTTTAATCGATTCTCCAATTACTTGCGCTTAGTATGTTCCGTGGCTTACGTTTTACGGTTTATTAAGTACATCAGGAAATATACTGCCGCAACAAAATATTTAGCAGAAGGAGAATTGAAAGATGCGCTAAATGTAATAATTTCACAATGTCAAGACATATCATTTCCTGAATTCAAATTACTCTTGAACAAACAGCCTTTACCTAAAAAGAGTCCACTCTTAAAATTTAATGTTTTTCTGGATGACAAACATATAATGCGTATTGGCGGTCGTCTTGATAATTCGAATTTTAACTATAATAAAAAACACCCTATATTACTACAGTCCACTCATATTTTTACGAAGTTATTATTTGATTTTGAACATAAAAGGTTGATGCATGCTGGTCCCCTTTTATTATTAGCATCTATAAAAGAAACATATTGGCCTATAGGGGGTCGGAACTTAGCAAAAACATGCTATCACAAATGTATACGTTGTGCTCGATTCAGAGCTAGGAACATTGGTCCTATAATGGGGAATTTGCCTCAACAACGTATACTAGCGGGAGGCTACCCATTTGAAAATGTTGGTGTAGATTATGCTGGACCTATTTTAAGTGCTAATCGTCAGGGTCGCGGTTGCAAATTACTTAAAGTTTATATCGCAATATTTATATGTTTCACTACCAAGGCTATTCATTTAGAGTTGGTAGGTGATTTAACGAGCAATAGTTATATTTTAGCTCTACGGAGGTTTATCTCTAGAAGGGGCAAGCCTAATAATATTTACTCTGATAATGGTACTTCATTTGTTGGGGCATGCAACGAAATATCCAAATTTTTGAAAACTAATTGCAACTCCATAAGTGAATGTGCTGCTATTGACAGCATTAATTTTCACTTCATACCGGCATATACTCCTCATTTTGGTGGTCTCTGGGAGGCAGGCGTTAAGTCAACAAAGTACCATTTGCAACGAGTGCTGGGAAATTGTAATTTAACTTATGAAGAACTTAGTACTGCATTGGTGCAAATTGAGGCAATTTTAAATTCTCGGCCACTTACACCGCTCTCATCGGATCCTGCAGATTGTACACCGCTAACACCAGGTCATTTTCTAATCGGGCGACCACTCACATCTTTACCCCAACCAGATTACCACAGTTATTCAAAGAATTATCTAACTCGATACCAACGCATCGAACAGCTTCGTCAGCACTTTTGGTCAAGATGGACTAAAGAATATATTGCCGAGTTACAACAAAGAACGAAGTGGCGCACATGTAAAGATGCTTTGGAACTAAATGCTTTGGTAGTCATAAAGGAAGATCATCTTCCGCCTCTAAAATGGAAGCTGGGAAGGATCGTTGCAGTGTATCCTGGACCTGATGGCGTAGTTCGTGTGGCAGACATCAGAACATCAACTGGAGTTATCCGAAGAGCTTTTAATAATATATGCCCTCTGCCTATATCAACAAAAGAGTCTGGTTGAAGACACAGCCTTCAACGCCCGGGGGCATGTTCATGACCAACCTTATTTGTTTTACAATTAATATATTTTTCTTTTATTCTTATTTTTAAAATCTGACATTGTCATGTGTCTTGTATAAATTAAAATTACTTCTCAATAATGTAGCTGCCCTTTTTCCTTTTCCTTTCATCCGAAGATCCCAAAATATTTATTTTACACATATGTATAGATATATTCAATTTATTCAAATTATGCTATCAACTAGAATCAATAATACTTTGCATATCTACAGATCTTTAGTTATTAACGCACAAATAAAAAATTTAGTTGTCTATCCACCGAACGCAATATTATAGAAATAGTTAATAATATTCCAAATTTCACCTTGCAACCCTGCTCAACTTTTATGACGTAATTTTTTTTATTGCGATTGTAGTAAAAAAAATCCGTACGCCTAATTGTTAGCAACAGCAGTAGCCTATAAGCTTCCAACACCAGTATCATCATCATGTACGTCTTTTCGATCCTTTAAAAACACCTTTTCACTCCCATTTTGTAAAATGTAATATTGTATGATGGGAGACACGTTTAAGGAAGGTATTCGAAATTATATAAAAGTATTAAATAAATAGACATAATATTATGAATGTTTTGAAGGACTATACTAAAATTATTGAAAACAGCAAAAAATCGATATTGTATATGTACTACGTAACTTATTTAAATAAAATAGTTTGTTTATGGAACAAATGTATAATTTCAAATAACTTCACATCGCCTCCATAGCTCAGGGGTTAGAGCACTGGTCTTGTAAACCAGGGGTCGAGAGTTCAAATCTCTCTGGGGGCATTAAATCAAACTTTTATTTTTCATTTATATATTAATACTTCTGTTGGTTTTACTTCTCTACAGAGGAACTTGCCATGTACTGAAATTGTCGCCAAATTTACGAGTTATGTGCAAACCACCGAAGAAAGCTCAAGGAGTTGACCAAAGAACATTACAAGTATGTGTTCCTGTCGTTTATGGTCTCATCCCTATTTTTTAAACTAATTAGGTAACATACACGAATCCAAAGAAATTACACTCAAATATGTCCGTTTAAAAATATATCTATCCCAATAGTTGTCGATTAAAATAATGTATAAAAATTCTTCATAATCAATAAAAAAAAACAGATATATTATTATTGGCTGCATCAACATATAAAATATTTTACTAATATAAACGTGAACAAAAATTATTTTACAACTTGCAACTCGATCGCAAAATATAGTTTTCAGAAACAAAAAAAAATGTATCCAATTATATATAAACTAATATTCATTTTGTACAGAATGCATGTAATATTTATAATCATTAATGTAATGTAATTGTAATCATTTTAAGTGTTAAGTTAAAGTTAATTGTGAATGAAGATACTTTAGATTACTGAAAAAATGAAACATATTTTCATACATATATTACATAGTTTTTACATTTTATTAAACATATTTTTAATTTACCCCAAATCACTTTTAAACCGTGGATTTTACAATACGTAATGGTTTTATTATCCAATAATTCTTTTATATATATTATGTTGTGAAAATAATAACCTTTTTCACATAAGCATTACTTTTATTATATATTTTTTTATTCCACAGATTATGAAATTAGACAAACTGTTAAGTTTGGTTCGTGATCCACCCTACAAAACTGGAGTAGTGGAAGAAAAATTTGAAGACGACTAGTCATTGTCTTCTTTAGTATATATTCTATATATTATATTATCTATTTTGTTATATTCAACTATATGGTATTTAAAATAAAAGGCATTTATCGATTATTATTTTTATTAAATAGAAAGAGAAAATGTCATGATTCTCATGTTTACAATATACAACACATTATAATTACGATTATACATATTGTATGTGAAAAGATTAGAGAATTTACAAGATAAACTCTAAAAACAAAACAATGCCAAATGGATAATGGCCTTTAAATAATTACTCGATTATTTTACGATTTTACTTCCTATGACTACATATATCGAGATCTTTGTAATTACATCACTATTATGAATTATTAAATTTATTTAAAAAATAATTTTAATGACTTTATAATTTCCTCGTAGCATCGAATTATACATTAAAGAGGCACTTTAATAAGAATTATTACAGATATTCTAAATAAAAAAGGTATACTAACCTACCATACCATTGGGTACTTAAAAGGGTATACGATAAAATTTTATTATACAAAATTATGCAACTTACTGATGACATGCAATGTAAAAGTGATTTTTCTATTATATTTAAATTTACATTGAAATTCTTAATTTTATAGCTAATAAAAAACAAAACAAATAATACATATTAGACACGAGAGATTAGCCAAATTATACAATTTTTGTATGAAGTAAACAATATGACCATTCATGCTGTATACTTCATACAAAAATTATAAATTGCAGTCCATAAATAATCAAGCAAAGCCTACAGTCTACAGTCGTTAGACCGGCCATATTACTTATTCTGAGGTTTAATTTTTTTTTTCGAACTGACATTTCCTATTGGCTCTTTTGGCCTCTACAGATTCACCGGACTACCGCCTCCTGAGGTGTAATTTGGAACATTTTGTACACTTAATGCATATTGCCGACCACACCCTTCGAACCTAGCACAGGCTCTCTCACTCTTATCAATTATGTTTTTTTTTTGAGAGTTAATTTGGTGATTATTTAATTTTTTTTATTCCGAAAATAACATACAAAAAAGACTTTATCACAAAACATAAAATTAAATGAAAAATACTGTTTTAGGTCTATCTTCTACGAACTTACAAATCATTATCATTTGTATTAATACTAAAACATAAAAATCACATAATAAAGCTTATTTCTAAACTAGCTGTTGCCCGCAGCTCCACATGCGTTTTTTTTTATAATTGTAAATTACTTCTTATAAGATCAGCTATCTGTTAGTGAAAGTTCCGTTAAAAATGGTTCAAACGTTTTGGAGATAGTACTGCAAACAAAGCCATGGGTAAACAGTAGTACAAAATAAAAAGCTTTAATTACTTTTTATAACGTTAGCTATCTGTCAGTGAAAGTCCCATGAAAATAAGTCTAATCGTATTGGAGATAGTACAACAGACGAAGCCACGGATGACGGCAAGTCTAAAATAAAGTAGCCTATGTCAGCTGCTGTAATTTTAACTATCCGTGAGTGAAATTTCTGTCAAAATCGGTCCACCCGTTTCGGAGATTACCCGGAACATACAGACAGACCGAACAAAAATTTTAAAACTGCATTTTATTATCAGTATCATATATACGTTTATATCCAATTAGTAAAATGTCGTTATTTTGATATTACATACAGACACTTCATTTTTATTATATGTATAGATTAGCAACTTTTATCTCTTTTATTTATCTACTCAAGTAACCTACAAAAATACAAAGATGGCCATAATTAAAATTATTCGTCCCCGAAAGTAGTAAGAAAAATATTTAAAACTACCACACTTGCATTACTCCCCGAATCCATAATAAATCCGACAATTGATCACAGGTTACTTTTACCTTGATCCGTTAATTATTTTTACACAATTAAATTCGGGAATATCCTAACACACACATTACTCGTAGTCTTACTTCGTAAAAGACGGCCATTAAACTAGGAAGTTCTATTACTATAAATTATAATGAAAAACTAACGTATTACAGCTATCGTATAAAAAATTATGTAGCAAAACACAATCCGTGCTAATTCACATACATCTATACGACAATTCATATCACAGAGCAATTTATATACGTGCACTAGAAGACAGCTTGAATCCCTAATAACATATTTTGCAAGTATAAATGGAATTAGGTGAAGATCAACTGTAAGAGGCCAAATTCATTACACACCAAGCCTTAGCAAAGCACTGCCTCTGTATGCCTATGTTATAACATCATTTTCCTATGTCTAAATTTCTAGAGCTGAGTGAACATTTTAGTTTAATAGTGCCCGTCCAGCTATCGAAAATCGACGAAATTGACCCATATTTCATTAATTTTGAATTTCAAATCGGCTGAAAAAAAGGAGGAAAATGCACGTAACTGTTTTATCTATGCCTTTATATATAGATAAATATTGTGACTGATAAATAAACTAAATTTGACATTTTGGAGCGTATACTTGTGTCTGATATCACTTTGCTCTTATGGAATCCGTAGAAACAAAAAATTTTGGCGACTTTTCCAAATTAATCAGAGAAATAAATCCAATGAATAATCCATAATACCCGGCTTCTGATTTGGCATGTCGGGGAGTAGACTGATACGTTGTCGGCTAAGATCGGCTTGCTTCGGTTTAGAGTAACCTCTCTGTCGTACAGCGCAATGACAACGGATATACAAAAATAACGCAATACGGAACTAAACTTTACCAACTATCTGGGTCTTCTCCCCGACGTGCCAAATCAAAAGCTGGGTACTGTACAACGCGGCCTGGATGGTAGACGCTTTAGCAAAAACAATCTAAACATTAATTTGGCGCTTCTAAGTTACCACCCGGGATTGTTACGCCGCGCTGATACAACCCCCTTCCCTAGATTCAGAGTTGCTACAAAATATAAAGAATAATAATAAAATTGAGTTCAATAGATCAATGTAATAAAGCTAAGCTAGTAATGATTCTTTATTTACCTTCTATCTGAAATATCATTTTTTTTTCTTATTATAACAAAACATTCCGAGAATTCATGGTTATGTGACACATATATGTGCTAAAAATAGAGTTTGTTTCATTAACAGACTCAAACACTAGAATCCTAAAAAGAAAAGTTTATATTTCCAATATACATACAACTAACTCCCAGGGGATTAAACTTGAGACCCCCGACAGAAAAGAACTACCGAGTCATTAAAAGCAGATCAAGACAATCAAGCATAATACGCAACTGCGACTGCATTAAATTACATTATAAAACTTAATAATAAATATAGCCTGCCAGCGAAGAATTTCAATAAAATGGATTTCATGAGGAACCATCAGAGAATGTTTGAATGTAGGGATCTCAGACCCTTTAGCTAAACCCGGTAGGCAGACGACGTTCTACCACAGACCTTATATAAAGACCTAATAATAGGTCACAAATTTAACAAACAGTTTGCGAAACAGACACAAATAAACAAAGAATGAGTCATCGACCGTGTGAACGAAATACAATGGAGTTCTAAAAATAGAACGCACTTAACTTTATCGAATGAAATCGAAATTTTATTTAATTATCCTAATTATAGGTTAAGGCTTATTACAACAATTCCTACTGAACTTGAACAACGTTTTTATAGAAAAAGAGATTATTCGCTTATATCACTATCATCTACTTATGATTAATATTGCAAGCACAGCCTGGTATCATATGACATTAAAATAAACTTAAGGGTAAAAGAGCCTAGATCCAATTTTCTCACATCTTTCGACGGCGTTGGTGCCTAATTTAAGATCCAAGAACGCCCGTGCATCATTAGGAGCTGGTGCTTCACGTCCTGCGAAATTTATCTGAAAAATACATTTATTACTTTATATTAAGAACATTTGTGTAAAAGCTTCATATTGCTATGAATGGTGATAGTGCATAGATAATAATGGTACATACTTCGTTTGATTAAATTTATATTTTTATTCATTTTACTTTATCCATATGAAATGGTAATGTCATATATAAGAACCTAATATATTAAATACTGGTATATTTTTATACATTAATATTTCTGTATAAATTTAATATATGTATATCAGCTATATTGTTACTCTTTCCTTAGTATAGGAGCAAATAGTTACGCAGTATTATTCTGTCATTCTAACTAATACTATAGATACGAAAGTGAATTTGTTTGTTTGTTACGTTTTCACTCCTTAACTACTCAACCGATCATCTTGAAATTTTACATAGACATTGGCAGGGTACAATAAAGGACATCCAGAAAAAAAATACTGTTCCCAGCGATAGAACAAATCTACATTAACGCGAGCGAAACCGTAAGCAAAAGTTAGTATTGTTATCAAAATATATATTTTTTTATAACAAAATGTAGGCCCAAATCATGTGAGTTAGTAAATTAAACACATCCAGATTTTAACAACATGGAATAGACCTAGTTAACTGGTCGTTTTCACTGTTTAACATTAACCATTGTCATTTCACCACTGAACTAATATGTTTGTCCACATGTTTAACATTATCAATCAAGATGGTTTTTCATTACATAAATTAAAATATTAAATCTCTTTTTACTCTTCCTTTTTACACACATTTTGTTAACCATATATAAACTTAATATGAGCGTATATAAACTATTTTTCTTCTACCCAATCTGAAACGTATTAAAAACCTCTCACCTGTGCTAGGGGATGCAAATGACGTTCAGGGAAATCCCTTTGATGAGCTAAAACCCAATCCGCTGGCCACATTGTTCCATTTTTAGGCATGAATGGTAACACGAGAACATACACTCTGTTTGTTGCTGAATAAGCGACCCTGTAATAATGTCCTTTAGTAGCTCGCTCCCACACATACCCGTCCGGGTCAACACCACCTCTCTGTAGCCAGGGCACACGAGACACATCGGATGCATGAATTCCAAATTCAACGTGCTCTGCCCAGGGCAATAGGTCAGATCTGTATTGAAAAACATCAAAATCTATCTTCTTATATATACTAATGGTCGTACAGTAGCCGAAAATCAATCATAAAACATACATTTTACAAATTTCAATATTAAGGAAGAAAACGAACATTTGTAATTTTTTTGTTTAGAACACTAAAGCTCAATGCTTAATAGTCACTATTGACTATTAGAAGCTATCTTCTAAACAAAAAAATAATAAAGAAAGTTAGTTGAGAAACCGAGAATGAAGATGTACTTAACGGTTTTGTCTCTGCCAATTTATATATAGAAAACTAACGATCGTCAAATGGTCAAAATTCGACTATCACTCATTAATTTTTCATGTTACAATATTAAAGAAAAAAGCGAATACGTTTTCCAAATTTACTTTTTCTTCATATCACTAAAGCTTGTCTGTAGCTACTAAATAAAAGAAATAAAGAAAATGTATTGAAAATCAGAGCAGGCATAAGTCGTTCACTGTTTTGTCTTTTCCTATATATAAATAAATATTTTTAGATAAATAAAATGGTAATGATGCTGTTGTGCGCGCGTCAAAACTACTGGATAGTTTGCCATCTAATAATATTTTTAGTTGTATTTATTATTTTTTTTATTATTATTTTTTTTATTATTATTTTTTTTATTTATTTATTTAAAACTAGATAAAAGTCAATGTAATCTAAAGATATCATCAGAAGGAGTTTCTTGGTGGTTCCATCAAAAGCCCTGGTTAATGAGAGGCATAAAAATAATGTAGTACAGAATTTATTTAGTTTTAAAAATACCTATGGAAAAGACCTTCTGGGATAATCCACAGTAATCATTTTAATACACACATCAAAAAAGTCTAAGCAACATGCGTGATATTACAAATTTTACCATTTATATTAATTAATTTCTAAGTATTTACTCAAACAAAGTGCGTAGGTAAGTAAACTTTTTTGTTATTGATGACATACTGGCTGGTTGTAAAAAAAAAATTCGATTATGTTTTGTTTTTTCATAAAATTCAAATGACTGCGAATTTGTTTGAATTTAAGTGCGTTTTAATTGTTACGTTTAGTCTTGATTTTATAATTTTACCAACCATTTAAATAAAGTTAGCGACAAAATTAAATTGTTAGATATTCGACGCGACGTCATTTGATAGCAGATGAAATGCAAAGAGCTGTAGGGATGTTGCAAGCGGGAAGTAATCAATCTCAGGTATCTCGACATTTTGGCATTTATAGAAGTGTTATTTGTCGTCTTTGGCAGCGCTACAATAATACAGGAGAACCCGCTGAACAGCATCCAGGCTGTAAAAGGAGTACAACCACTCGGCAAGACCGGTACATACAACTGACTGCAAGACGCCAGCCGATTTTAATCCCTCGAGAGATAAGTTTGAAGCTACAAATTTCAAGTGGTGTTGATGTAAGTCCTCAAACTGTGCGAAATCGACTGCATGAGTACGGCCTACGAGCTCGACGCCCAATCAGGTGCCCACCGATGCGTCATGGGAATCGCGCTCGTCGATATGAATGGTGTAGAGAATAACATGGACCCAGGAACAATGGGATAAAATTATATTTTCCGATGAGTTGCGATTCGGGTTTAAGCCTGATACAAGAAGGGTGCGAGTGTATCGTCGGCCCGGATATACTGAAAGGCTCAGGTGCGTTCAGGAAGTTCATCCATACAGCGGCTCAACAGTTATGTTATGGGCGGGTATTATGAAGAACAGGCGAACTGAGCTCGTTTTTGTAAATGGAAACATGAATGCTGAAAATTACATTGAGGATATTCTCAGACATTATGCGAATACTGCAAGATGACATAAACAGTCTCATTAATTCAATGAATAATCGTTGCCGACAAGTTCTGAATAGCAGAGGAGACCATACTTTGTATTAAATTGTTCTATTCTTTCATAATAAATACATTTTCTTTAGAAATTTCATTTTGTAAAAAAAAAGTTTAGTTTCTTATGTATTTTAGTTTCTACAGTATATTATAATATTGTTCATTTCTGTTATTAAAAGAACTTATAAAGACAACAGCTGTTATTTTTACATCATAGAACCCTAAAGATATTATTTTAAAAATAAAATACAACGTTATAATGTGAAGAACCATCCTAAAATTTAAATTAGTACATGTTGCTTAGACTTTTTTGATGAGTGTATAATAAATATTATATAGAAAAGGACCAAATAACTAAGAAGTATAAATAAAAAAATTAGATCAAGATCTATCCAGTAGTTTTGCGACCCGCCCGCAAAAAAAAAAGAACTTTAAACATATAAAAATTAAAAAAAAATAATTTAAAACGATAGTGAAAACCTGTATTGAAATCCATTTTATAATGTAAAAGAGCTGAGGAAACATTCAGACAGATGCGAAATGTGACTTTCTTTTGTAATTTTGTTTTATAAGATATTTAATTTTTTACAAATCTTGGATGGAATATACTATATGTTCTTCTAATCTATGTTATTCCAATAGTATCTCATTATTCTAATATTGTTTAAATATGACTGCTACATAATTACCCTATAATTGCTCCAAGTAAGGAAGTAGTCTCGAGCCAGCATCGAGCTCCAACTTGTAGCAGTGATCGCAGAACATGAGCTGCTGTGCGTCGCATATTTCGTCGACAACATGGCGGAGTGTTACGACCAGATAAAACATAGGATGGTGTCCCTTGGACCGATGGAAAACATCTCTAAAAACAAATTAATTTCATTTCATATTTAATCATGTAATCTGTACAACATAAATAAAAAATTGTGATGTTTGTTTGTTCAACCAAATCTCCAAGATGGCTGAACTTATTTGCACAAGACTTGCTGGCTTCAAATAGTTTCGAATAAAATAAAAGGCTATAATTGAACCTCAATCAATTAAGCTGCTTTGGGATTCATGGTATATAAAGTTGATTTACCATTTTGTGTAAAAGATTCTGATCTAAGGAAAACTAACTCAAATAAAACATTGGAAAAAAAAATGTTTATCCCTACTTGTGTCTCCCTCTTACATCCAAACCACTGTACTCGTCCATCTTCCTTTATAATGGCTTTTACTCCCAGCTGTTTATACAAAGCCAATCTATGATCTCTAATGTGTCTTGTTGTTCTCTGTTTAGCAATAGGTGTCTTAAGTACTCCTCGTCCAGCACCTAACTTACTGGCTTCAACTTGCACCTGTAAAAAAGTTACATAAAATGTATTAGAATTTTATAAAAAAATATGAGCATTTACAAACAATTTTCAACACAACAATAAAAATTTGAACATAACATTTCATTTTAGAGTCAGAAATGCAGAAATGCATGATTGTAGAATGATATACCTAATGTACTCTTTTAATGAGGGGTTTCAAACAGGCAGACGGTATAGTAAATGGTTACCATCTCCTATAGTCAATCAGCAGAGCAAAGACTCTTTTAATGTCATCAAACAGGCAGACGGTTGTAGGTTACCATCTCCTATAGTCACCTGTATCAGCAGAGACAAATGTACTCTTTTAATGTCAAGGGGTTTCAAACAGGCAGACGGTATAGTAAATGGTTACCATCTCCTATAGTCACCTGTATCAGCAGAGATATTACTGCTGTCCTTCAAGAATATATTTCAATTTCTTTTTGTCTTAGCCCTGGGAGAAAGCCATGCTGTGTAACCAATTCTACAGATCTATAGCATACATCAGAAAGTTCTAGAAACCTTAATGTTGTTGCAGTTTTTAATATCCATAATGATTGGCTTTAGCACCATCAATTGTTAGCAAAAGTACTAGTGATTTTCATATTTAAACTGTACTTTATTAAACACAACGACAGTACAGTAATATAACATATAATAAAAACCAAAATCACTCTTTTCTATCTATCCAGTTTTTGATATTGGCTAGTAATTAAAACTGAAATAATTTGGAATGCACTTAATTATCTTAACTGCTTCTTTATATATAATAATAACCCCATAAACGACAAATAAAACATTTTTTTTACACTATCAAAATATGTAGATATATTTCATAGCAAAGCTACCTTTGTATCAATGATACAGCTGAGTTACAGGGGCCATAACATATGTAAACAAACATTCATAAAGTCTTAGATACAACCTCAAATCCTTATAAATAAAAGGCTTACACAAAATTAATAATGAAAATATGTTCCTAGGTCTTAGTGACTTCTAGGTTACACATAGTGGAAAGCAGACTATAATTCAAAAGTTAGAAGAACTAAGAAATGTTGATAGTTGACCTCTCTAAGATTAGCTAAACCTATACTCTAAATGCAAAATTTCAGAGTAATTATAATAGCATTTAACTATTATGATGTCAATGTATAAAGACTTGTCACCTTGATTTTCTTTGCTGATGTTTGTAAATATAGTGCTTCCGGGAAAGGTAACATGAAAGGTTGTGGTAACCTATGCAGTAACTTTGTTTTAATTAACAAAGCATGTGGTCCTATTACAGCATCACACATTTTGCTTGAGACATCTTTGACATAGTGCAAGGTCCAATCAATATAGTTCCACTGCACTTGTTGACAGGCAAGGTTAGTGGTACCAACTCCAATAGCTATAATGTGTTCGGGATTTAAAACAGCCGCAAGAGACGCTTGCTGGAGAGCACGGCGCAACACTCTTGTAGAATCAGGCACAAAAAGTACATATTCAGTTGATATTTTTGTCAGGGGATTCGAGCTATCAGGTGATGTATTCACATTAAATTCCAATGATATAATTTTTACGTTCCGAAGAGTTTGATTCGTCGCTGAAAATGGAAATGGTGGATAAGGAGTCTTATCACATATTATCATTACGGGCATATTTGGGAATGCTGAAACAAACGATTGCACACTGTCTGCGATATCATTGTCAAAATCTTCAAACTCTCGAAATACAACAGTAATAATTTTAGATAAGTGCCTCGGTGTATGTAATGATGAACTAATAGATACTGCCGCCGGGGTAACAGAATACAATCGAAACTGGGGAAATAAATAACCGCACAACGAAATGATAATGGTAACAAATACTACGACGTAGAGTTTGAATGTCAAGCGGCCACGGAACAGGCGGTGGAGCATTGTGTTCTGTCGTAAAAGTACACATCTCAATAATTACATGGAGTGTTCGTATATCAACGCTTTATTTATTTGACAATCATGCATAACACTAAAAAACAATCACATATGTTTATTATCACTTGTCACTTTGACAACTGACAATTTAAAGTTTTTAATGTTAGAAAAAAAAACGTCGTAAAAATCAGGGAGAAATAAATAAATGAAAACTAAAAATATATGAGTCGTATAAAATAAAAAATGAGAAACTAAAAACGGTAAACTTGAGCTGACTTGTAATTTCGCCATTAAAAATAAAATAAAAATAAGTTTTAATTGCATTCATTGATTTTTTTTTGTTTCTATTCATTCCACCCTTAGGAAAAGGCAAAAGATCCTATAGATAATCATGAATGTAGGACGCGGGAGCGGCGTCGCGTCACCACTTTAGCGGACGTGGTAGTGTGGATACCACTTTGCTACTTTCAGAAGGGTTGCGGAGGAAAATGAAATATCTGACTCCGTTTGTACAGACTAGTAACCGCTTTGGCAGCTGGATTACGAATCTCTCGTTTATTGAGTTGAGTGCATATTTATAACAACCACAACATGTGCAAAGACTTAGGGATAAAGTGAACCGTCAATACAAAAAATCTTATAAAATAAAAGGAGCTATAAAATAAAATAAATCTAAGAACTAACATTTGGGCAGTAAAATAATTAAACAATAAGCTATAATAACAATTCATCGCATTATTTGCGGTTTGTTGGTAAGGTTATAATTGCACCCAGGTAACAGCATGTGGTCGCCGCCTGGGCGGCAAGTCTTAATTAATCGCGTTGTTAAGCCAACTAATTTCGGACTTTGTAGTGCCGCTGGTTTTTCGCCTGCATTGTTGTAGTACACACATACCACGTTTGATGTAGGTATGTGTGTCGCTACAATGAACTTTTACATCATCTTAACCTTTTAAAATAATCAAAGCCGATAATATTAACAAAAAATCTACGTAAACACGAAAATAAAAAAATCTGTAATTGTATCTTTTCGTCTATCTTCTTTATATCCAATTCGCAGATTGAAATTAACATTTATAGCTGAATATCTTGTCTACTATTAATTTCCCATTATCATTTCCATTTTCCAAATATTAAGTTAAAATGAAAAAAAGTAGTCTAATACCCTAAACTGAATAATTTTACAAATTTTTTTAGTTTAATGCCTACGATCCGAAAAAATATTTTACTTACATCGTGGTTTCTTAAAACCACGCAATTTTTATTTTATGGATACCAATTATGTTTGAAAGTAGTTATATTTGATTTATTTTTATAACAAAATTTGTAAAGTCATGATAGCCCAGATTTTTTATTTGTAGAATAAAAAAAATAAAAAAATGTATTAACTACCCACATACGATTCGAAATTAATTAATATTTTATTACGACATATACCTACTATATTAAACCACCAAAGAGATTCGCTTTAGTCTTGTGGGCAACACTTGTAAGCACTCATTCGTGTACATTCGTGATACGTAGTGCGATTGTACAGTTTTCATTCTAGTAAATTTTACTCTGCAATTAGTAATTTGTTGAACAATGGAAGATACTAATGAACTTCCGCCTTTGGAACCTTCACTGAGGAATGTGATTGAACAAACATCTTTGAGATGGATTTTTGTTGGTGGAAAAGGCGGTGTTGGTAAAACTACTTGCAGGTAATAAAACATAACATTTTCTCAAAAAGGACCGTAGGCTTAATTTCTAAGAAATATCTATGTATTTCAGTTGTAGCCTTGCTGTACAGTTATCCAAGGTTCGTGAATCAGTTTTAATAATATCAACAGATCCAGCCCATAATATTTCGGATGCATTTGATCAGAAGTTTTCCAAGGTAATTTTCCAATTTGTTTATTTTCTAAAGCTATATTATATATTAATGTAAAATCTGTTTTGTACTAAACATAGGCCTTTCCGGTTTGTAATGTTTGACATGATGTTCCACATACTATCCAGTCACCAATATAATTGTATACATTTATATACTTAGACAATTTTATTCAGTATTTTGTAATCTGTAATGTGTCATGAATACAATTAATTAGAAATTGAAAGTACCTAATAATTATATATATATTTTTAAGTTATATTAACTCCAGTGCTAACTTGCAAACCAATAGCTTAGAATAAAAGTTAATATATTACATTATTAACATTATAGAATAATGTGTATAAAAATTATCAATTTATTACGTTAAGCACAGCTTAATTACAAGAGAAATAAAAATACTATATTAAATAGAATTTATGAAAAAAAATTTTTTGAAGATGAGCCCTCTATGTGTAAATATATTTTCAGGTCCCTACAAAAGTTAGAGGTTTTGATAATCTATATGCTATGGAAATAGATCCCAATATTGGATTGACAGAATTACCAGAGGAATATTTTGAAGGACAGACTGAAGCTATGCGTTTAGGAAAGGGAGTTATGCAGGAGATAGTAGGAGCCTTCCCAGGAATTGATGAGGCTATGAGTTATGCAGAGGTGAGTTAGTAATTTTTCTTCTTCTTTATACTTATCCTACCTAAGTAAGATGGGTACAACATGATTGTCCTGTTGTGATGTACGATTGATATGATTACGACATGATTGCTTAGTTTTTATGGTCAGACTCGTGCTCAGGATAACAACCCTCCTTGGGTCTACTTTGTAGTACTACTATATGTAACTGTTGATTTCTCTTCATTCAATACAATGACGTGGGCCGAAGAGATGATTATGTTAGTTGATTCCTCCAGGCAGAAAGTTTTGCCCAGCAATGGTGCACATACAGGTTGACATTATCTAACATTTCTATATAGTGTTATGAAGATATTTAATGTAATATAAATGGGTAAGGCCACCTAAATTATCATTTTTACCTGTAGGAAATAAGATCAAAATGTCAATAATAATTTCAAGAGAAACTCAAACATTAGAATATATTAGTGTGTAATATATATTAATGAAAATTAATTGGTGTCTAACCACTAAAATTAGCATAGTTTTATTTGCTGTGTCATAAAACCTGTCATTTACTCTTTGTTGGTTAGCATTTGATTTTGAACTTGACAGTGGTAGCTAAACAGACAGACCTAAAAAAAAGCCCTACCATCATACTATGGGTTCATAACAATATTTTCCTTCACAGAAAGCTCTGACTCAGTTGCAAGCATTCGACCCTATAACCTTTGATGCTGTGTGCAAACACACTATCAACTAAGCCATCATGGCTTCCATATTGTTAAAGTGTTCGACTTTTAACTTTCCTAGAATTCATCTATCAAATTTCAATAAATGTTGTAACTTTATCTTTTTTGTAATGGTATCTTGTAAATACGAATTCTGCTAGTGTCAAGTGAATTATGGGAGAGTCTCTGTTTCTATAATGTAATTTAATCTGAGTTTGATATTTCATTCATATGTTTGTGTATACAGCAGTTAGTTTAAAAAAACCAGTGCTGCAATGCTTGGCACTTGCAAGGATGCAGCCTTATGCTGAGAGAAGGAGCCTCTTTAACTCCATACAACACTTAGTTATCTCTTGAAATATTTTGTGTTTATATTTGTGAATATGTGTTGTAAATAAATGTTTCTTTTTTTCTAATAAAATATAAATATAACAATAATTCATTTTATTATTACATTTTAGGTGATGAAACTTGTAAAAGGTATGAACTTTAGTGCCGTTGTATTTGACACTGCACCTACAGGACACACTTTGAGGTTGCTTTCTTTCCCACAAGTCGTTGAAAAAGGACTTGGGAAATTGATGCGTTTAAAATCAAAGGTGAGTCCAGAGAAAAAAGTATTGTTACTTTTTGTACCATTTTTTATTTTAAAACACTTATTTTGTTTTCATGGTACTATATTATTTAAAGTCGAAATTCCCCTGTAAAAAGTATTATCATTATAACTTATTACAATAAATATTGTATATAATATATTGTCCCTATCCTTGCAAAATCTGACAAACAGCTATTTAATTCAAATAATTTAATACAAAAACTAAACTATAGTTAAAGTAATCATTTAAGGCAAAAATATCGGCAAAGACTAATACAACATATGTGAAATATTTATTCACATTTTTACATTACATATATTTGAAACTTGTTGATCACTTGTAACTAATTGAAAAGTTAGATACTTTTGTTCGTCAGTTTTTGTAGGCACAGCAAATATGTGTGTCAAAAAAATGTTGGGAACAATATTGACTTTTTAAAACAAACCAAATTAAATTAGTATCGACCCTGATGGAAACTAAGTAAAAACTACTTTTCAGTAGTTTTCACATACTAGTTATGAACTACTTGGGTAGTTTATAGAAAAAAATGTTCTGTGAAAATTATGAATTTGGTTAATGTTTTTGTCCTTATTGACTAAATTGTATTCTAAAATATTGTATTTAAGAATGAATTTACATGTTCCAGGTAGCACCATTCATCAATCAAATAGCTACATTTTTCGGTCTAGCGGAATTTAACTCTGATATGTTCAGTAGTAAACTGGATGAGATGCTTTCAATTATTCGACAAGTAAACACTCAGTTCAAGGATCCCAACCAAACCACGTTTGTTTGTGTATGCATCGCTGAATTCTTGTCGCTATATGAAACTGAACGTTTGGTACAGGAATTGACACGATGTGGTATAGACACTCACAATATTATTGTGAACCAATTACTGATGAGTACGGCAGCTCCGTGCGATCTCTGCGCCGCACGACACAAAGTCCAAGAGAAATATCTAGAACAAATTGCAGACTTGTATGAAGACTTTCATGTTACAAAACTACCATTGTTAGACAAGGAAGTGAGAGGTTCTTCAGCAGTGAACGCGTTTTCTGAATATTTGATCAGACCTTACGTGCCACCTACGAAATCGGTGTGAACAAAAAGATTAACTATAAGGCAAAAAAGAAGTTTCTGTTATAAATATGAAAAATTTTAGTGTTATTTTTTTTTGGTGAATTTTAATTTCAAATCTTTTGATCATACGATTCGTAATTACATCACAAGCGTATACTATAATAAAGAATGGTTTTAGAAGTTCTTTTGACAGTATCACTTTACTATTCCAAAGCAAAAATGTAATATATTATATACAATATTACGAGTAATAGTTTTATTTATTTCTAATATACACACAGTTTTTATGTAATTGAAATCCTTTATTTATTATAACATTAATTTTTTTCAGTATAAACTACATTTTGAAGATTACACAGTTTTATTTCTCTTATTTAAATTAGTCATACAGCATAATTTCACATTTATTATTTTATTAAAAAGATGTTTATTTCATAAAAACCTATAAACTAATTTTATTCTTATGAATATTATACACAACGTAACGTAATTAATGTAGGTACTCAAAACATTATATGAATAATCTCTACAAACTATGTAAAAATCATTAAAACTATTTCCAAAAATACTGATAATTCCCATAAGACTTTGTTGTAACATCTCAGCGCACACACATACATAATAAATACACAAAAACAAAACAATTAATGCCCTACGTACAAGAATGACGTTATAATAACAAGCATTGCCGATTTCACTTTATAATCTTAACGCTACAGACGAAATATTTTGAAGAACTATCTTCGACCTCTGTGCCTTCTCGGGGAAAATATTATTAGGGTAGAGCGTAATCAAATTGTGGGCTTTCCTTTTTGTCCCTAATATAGACCAGTTATACATATAAGCATGGAACTTGGACTTGCACGTCTCAATAAATAAATTCACTTACATACTAAGCACGCAAACAAACGTCGAAAAAGAAACAGTTATCTTTTTTCACCTCTGAATCGTCTCTCGGAATTGCTGTCTAAAATGGCTTTACAGGTCGCTCTATATACGCAGACTTCATCAGCCATCGTTATTCAAGGGGCAAACTCGGGCTGATATAAGTCGGAGCTCGGGCCTCAGATTTAGAAATAACCTTAAAAGAAGCTCGTCTACTTGAGTCTTCAATACTTAGAATCGAATTGTGCTACAATTAAAACACTCTAACGGGTAAAATTCGGTATCGATTAATTATTGAGTATGTCATAGATTTGTTTTAAGAGCACTAGTTACTACCCTTAAATTACAATTTTACAGATAGAAATAGTCTCAAAAAAAATTAAATTTTATCTATCTAAAAAAAACATGTTACTAAACTGAAACTATTATCCACTGAATTTTTTTCACACTTTGCCTTTTATTAATATGATTAGAGACCCTGACTTCGGGACTATTATGTAAACCTTAAAACTGGTATATAAATACTTGAGATACTAAATAATCTACTTTAAACTTGCTGTTCCCTCTCTTTACATTAAAAAAAAATCCTACCTCACGTAATAACATATTGTTACCTACTACCTGGTGGCCGTGACTTCGTTCTCATAAAAATCATTTAGTTTCTTCATGAGAACTATGTGTTTAATTTAGATTGATTGTGGATTGTTTTTTTTTATTTTAATTCAAATTTCAGCATTACTGCTTAAACCCTATATTATATTTACAGAATTTAAATAAGTTCTTAAATAATCATGACTTTTTACGCCGAATGGAGTGCGTTGTAATATGTGGCCTAAAGGATACTCTAGAAAGTTCTCCATCTGTCAGTAAAAGTCAAGCACGAATTGGTTTTAGTCATTTCGAAGATTAACGCCGGACAAATAACAGACACTTGGATTTTATGTCTATGTATAAATTACAGCCTTTATCAATCTTTTTGTCATTCTAAATCAGTGATTCCCAAAGTGGTACAGGTGGACCCCCAGGGGTCCACGAGAGATTCGATGCGGGTGTACGTTGGCGTGACAAAGAAATGGGGGTGCAAAATTAGTAAGCGGGGGTCTATGAAAATTGGTCTATTTTCGATAGCGTGAAGAACTAACAAATTTGGTTTGATTTCATATGTTAGTATTGAACCTGCAAGGGGTACACCGGAACCAGTAAAATTTTGAAAGGGCCTATGAGAAAAAAAAGTTTGGGAACCTCTGCTCTAAATGTACCCGTTAGTTTGGGACTTGCGCATAATATCGCTAAAAGCAAAGTTAAAATATTACTTTAGGAGTATGGAATTGGCATTTACTTATCCCTAAGTTGTCTCGATGTAATACATATAATATAACACGTATTTTATACCTTTGTGTTCTGCGCAACTATGTTCAGAACGGTCAAAAAATAACTGTACTTCTTCCATATTTTTATTGTTTAAATTTTGCATACACTGAGGTAGTTTTGAACTCTCTGTGATTTTTGTGTATTTTAAATTTATCATCAATATTATAGAATTTTGTTAATGACAAGTTAAGCATTTGTTGTAGTCTTATATAAAAAGTGTTTACTTATTACTGGATACGATTTATATTTTAACCTTTTATAACTACTTGTCCATTTAAGGTGTTTTGATATCATTAATCATCTTAATATATTTTATCAGCGGTAAACACAGTTCGTTATATATTTGGTAACAATTGCTGACGGTAAACTTTAAGCAAATGACTAGTCATTCACAATAAACCCAGTTACAACCAAAGTTTATATCAAAACCGCACTGTGTTCAATACAATATTAACTACTAATCGATGGCTCCCCCCCCATAAGTAATAAGTTTCATAATACTATGACACAAATTACATTCAATATCGCACCATTTACACAACACGCGACTCATTAGGGTTGCCAAATATATACATATGTTTTCATAATATCTTACCGAGAAAAAACATATCATTTTTACACATTTATATAAATGAGTGTCATAAACTTTTACTTAAAAGTGGTGTATTTGAGATATATAACATTATACTCATGTCAGAACTAAATGGAATCATTAGCTTTTTCTTAAAATATTTGATAACCCTAATATTTCACATGACAATATATAATGGGTATGACGTATTTATTTACAAGTCTATAGAAAATAACAACAAATCACACAATTTTATAACACGTAAACCCGTAATGTAAATTAAAAAAAAACTAAACATACTTGAATAACTCATAAAATAAATGATATGCTTATAATGCAAGTCCCTTATTTATGATTACTCTTATGGAAATTTACATTTTCATATTACATACTGAAATTTAAAGGACGCAAATAAATACAAAAACTACAAGAAGGCTTGGAATCACTTGTATCATTAATTTCACTTACAAATTGTTACCAAGGTTTTCCATCCATTTCCTTTATTAAAAATATATTGCGACATCTCAGGTTAGGCAAAGACAACATTTCAGAAGAAAAGGCCCTTGATAATTGTAAAAACAATAATATGTTAACAAAAAAGAAACGACAACATTAAACACAAATCTAGTGTCACTAGAACCTTAAATTTATTTTTTATTAGATAAATATAAAACATTATATTGCATACACTGAAAATATAATATTTCGTTATATTTAATTTTGTTCAGTACTTTTTCTCTTCAATTGGACCGTTGCTGTACTGGTAAATGCCAAGCCGTTAGTGTGACACCGATAAGCGTGCCGAGTAGTGCTGCCGAGCACGATCCAAACTCAAATAAGAATTTTGGTGTAAATACGCCCCATATCATCAAATGACGGCAGTGTATCGTCGCTGATAAAGCACACGCGAATACCTAATAATACACAAAAAAAAGAAAATAAATTTCCTCCATATCGACGACAGAAACGCTAACTGACTAACGAACGATTGATAGTCTATAATATGTATCTATACATATATTAAGAACTAGATGTGCCCGCGACTTCGTCCGCGTGGAACGGAATACAAAACACAGTGATTAATGAAACAATCTGAATCTTCTATACATATAATAAGATTGTAAATCCAACGTGTCTGTACTTTTTTGATTTTTGAGCAAAAAATTGTTGCAGGTGTCTAGGAATAAGTAATAGAATCCATTTCGATCATTTTTAGAAATGTATGTCTCTCTGTTTGTTTGAACAGGCATCACTGGTAAAGTACTAGGTTGCTGATAAAAATCCAGCAAGAAAATAATCAAGTATATTCCGGAGCAACATTATTTTTTTGTTTCATAGAAAAAGGTTCACTCTATCAAAAGTTATTGTAATTTTAATGACAAACGGGAAGTAATTACGAGAGAAAAATAGATAAGTAAATAAAACTTTAGCCTCATCCAAAAACCAGGGTATTTTATAACATAAATAAACATTACCACAGTATTACAATACTAAGGACATAGAACGAAAGAAAAATGGTTTATATTTTATTTTCACATAAATAAATATTAATAACCTAAGAAGTTCAGTAATTAATTAATATGCATTATTGCAAATAGATGGCGTTCAACCACAATTTTCTAAATCTATTACTACTATACTACACATTTGAAAAATTGGCCAATAACATATTTCTATAAATTGAATAACTTACTTTGTATAAGTAAAATATGATTTATATTTTTCGATCGCATAAGGTTTATGATTAACTTTGTAAATTTCCAATTAGTTTCGTGTTGTAAATATTACAAGTTACTGAACCTTATCATATTTTAGGACAATTTTTTATTACAATAAAAAAATAAAGAGACTAAAATTGTTCATTCAACATAAATGTAAGAAAAAATCATCTTCAGAAGCAAGAATAGACTACATTTTTGACGACAACAGATGGTGATTAACTTATAATTTTATTGGTTTACTGTCGTAAGAATATTATTGCAAGGAAGAGTATAGAGATAACAATGAGATAATTCGTGTTATTTAGGTTTATTTCGATTTATAAATTCCATAAATTTACCTTGATTCTAATGTCTTAATTACGTTTTGAATTAATGAATACTTTTTGGTTTATGCATTAGGGAGGTTGCATTTTCTTCCAGCGGTACCGTGGAAAAAAAAGACTGCAGACAGTTCAAATAAAAGAAAGGATAACGTAAAAATAATAATAAGAATGAGCTATGTGAAGTATATATGAATGAATATTATAAGCCCTCGGCTGATTTTTTAAGACTCAGATCTCAAAATGGCAGATTATGTTGTCAATTATTTTTTAATTTTACTACATCGTACATTGTAAATTTCATGGTTTAGTAAAAACAGTTGGTACAAGCTAAAAAATAATTTAAAAATACATTTTACATGAAAATTATTATTTTAAAATTCATCATTTGTTATTTTTCAAAGTTTTGTTAATATAATCAGGTATTTTTTTAAAGCGTATGCTGCCAACAGTCTATTGACCTATGCCTCTTGGGGTCTACATTCGTGTGTATAGAAGTTAAATCTTTATGGTTTTAGAAAGTCCAAGGGTTAAAATTGTTTTTACAGTTGTTAAATTAGAATATTAGTGTTATGTTACTCCTATACCTGCGGGTATCGTCACGAAGTTTTGTCCATGTTCGCAGTAAATTTAGATGTGGGCACACATTATCGCCGTGTGCTACGAACTATGACGATAGGTGCAGCACTATAGCTAGGCCCACGGTTTTTACACACATCAAATGAACTTGAATTAATTTTCAGTTATTTTTGAAGTGAGAAAAGGTAACCATTATTAGTTTTTAGCCTGACACATTACATTAGAAATATACAAGATATACAGATATAAATTCAGATTGTTTCATTAATCACTGTGTTTTGTATTCCGTTCCATGCGGATGAAGTCGCAGGCACAGCTAGTATTATATATATTATATACACCTTAGCCAATTAGTCATTCCATCGTTGGTGTTTTTTTCAAATGCTGTATCATCTATGTAAATAGGAGCTTCTGCAGTGAAATTATAGGAAACTAGATATGCCCACTACTTCGCCCGCGGTTTTCATTATTTTAAGAATATATTGTATGTACAATAGAAACAGTATAAAAAAATTCAACCAAAATATACTTTGCTTACAAAATTTCTTTGTAAACAATGTTATGTTTACTTCCTCTCTCCTACCCATGCACATCACACCACACCACTGAACGCATAGATTATAAAAATCATATTGTCTTAAAACACCAATGATTTTATATTAAATGAAGATATCGTGGTATTTTTTTGACGTGATAACGTCTTATAAATCAATGAACGCCAGCTGCACGCACGTAAAAGCATGACTCATTGTCACGTTCCGCCCGAGCCGAGCGTGCAAGCGAGAGCTCGGAACAAGCGATAGAGAGGCGCAATCGACCTAAGCATTCGGTTTGTGACGCATAATATTTCATCAATTTTATCTTATGACGTTATTACGTAACAGATAGTGCGGAACATAATCCACCATATGAACTCATATAACCTAATATTCCATTGCTTAAAATTGAACGTATTCAATTCTATTTCATGTAATTGGGTCTATGTTTAGCCGATATTTAGCAATTTCTATTATAGCTTTACTCTGCCAAAACACGTAACCGAGGAGTGAACCTACTTCACTCGCGAAGTCGCACAATTTAACCGTTATTTAAACTTTGGAGCTACATTAATAATAGAAAACAATACTTACCCTGATTGTAAAACAGAGGCAAAACTTAAGACCCAGCGAGAAAACGGCTGCTAACTGTGTACGCGGTCCTACGGCATAGGTGCCGTTGCGTTCCCACAACACAAGCAATGGTACCGCTGCACCGAACATTAACGGCATACCTATCAATATTAATAGCTGTGAAAGTGTTACTTTAAGTAAATCTATTACAACAATTTGTTTAGTATTCGTTTTCCCATTTCTACCTTAATAATTATATATTAATTTTATACTACATCCGAACAATGAAGGTATACCGCCGCGGCTTAATTTTGCTCCAGTACACTCGCCTAGGTCTCCCTCGGCAGCGACTCAAGCCGAGGTCCGATCCTCCAGAATGGAGCCCCCGAGCACGGTGCTCGCGCAAATTCAGTGACACTGAATAAATTTTCAAACACTAGTTATTACAACACAACACCAATCACCTAAAACACGTATAGGTAGGTTCGGCTGACGAGGGGAGGTAGCTGATCGTGTACACAACTACCTCCCTATAAGGATGGAGCCCGGCAGCCATCTGCCGCCGGGCTGACCGCTGGGAGCGGCATGGTGTTAGCCTAGTACGGTCCCATGCCGCTCCAACTTAAAGCGGTGGCCGGTGCACCGTGGGGTTTTAGTCCGTGCGAATCGGACATAACCCATCCTCTCCCCCGGGAGGATGGGTATCCGTTAGGGATCTCCCCACGTTAATAAAAAAAAAGTAGTCAGATTCAAGATACATGTATAAGTTCGTAGCCGAGGCGCGTCATGCGCGCTTGTGGTGGTTACCTATATAAAATCGGCTGAGTGCCTTAAGCACTCCTCTTAGTAGTCCGATGAAACTGTAGAGGCCTTGCCCGGTAAACAGTGTAGTCAGTTCAAAAAAAAATATAAAGAAAAACCATAAAGAAGGTATAATATATCCAGACCATTCTTGAATTCTGCCCCGATATCCCGATCAAACTTTTCATACAAAATAAATATCACGATGACTCGCCTTGCGATTGAAATCTTATCGTTCACCTATTATAGACAAGTAATAGGATTCTAAAAATAGTGCGTTTCGAATCTTCAACATTCCTTTAAAGCGTTATCAGTATAATAAATTAATTTGTGATATCTTTCTAAAAATGTTTACCCCTCTACTGAAGATACATAGATATAGATATGGAATAAAAAATTAGAAAGCAATCTACCAGCGGATTAGAATCACAGAGTATTATTATATCAGTATGTGATAGTAAGTTTGATTTTGTCTTTGTGAGTACAAATAAATTTGCTGTCAACGCTACCCGCATTTTATTAACCCACAAGAGTAAAAGCATTTATTTCATGAAGGTGTTTATTTTTTTTCGTACTGACTACGATTTAAGCACACACAAATATTACCCAAGAAATATATAGAATTTTATTCTTAGTCATAAAAAGATATCGCAAGGAAGATACATAAAATGTCTTTATTTCATTAATTTTCTTCAACAAAATGTATATAAAAATATTATTCAAAGCTAATATTTTATTGACATACCAAATTATATATAAACATTGACAATTCTTGTGAATATATGTATATATATAGATTTTAAATATACTTTAGGAATAATACTCTTATATATACTCACCGTATAGTTCAAAATAAACTAGAATGCCAGTGAGCATTGGACCTATTGTTAGGTAGTTAGGATCACCAGCATGAAACGCTGGCGCCCATCTAATGTGACCCAAAGTAGCGTGATGGCCCGTACCATAGAAATGGTAAGAGGCCAGCAAAGCCCACATACATGCTACACTTGAACTGCAGCGAGATGACAATGCTGAAATTTAGAATTTCAAATTTACATAATGTGCTCATTTTACTCATCATAATTTTATAGAATAGATTGGTTAGTACTCACAATATTTAGATGATCCTTCGGTTTTTAACAATGAGACAATATTAATAGCTAAAAATCCAGACAATAAACCTAAAGCTGCCGATGGTGCTGACGCTACTCCCAATACGAGAGCATTAACAAAATAGAGCAGAATGGAACAAACAGTCAACGGCAGGGACACACCGCGATCCTCTTTACTCCAAACCAATAAATACGTTGTTACTATAACGAGCCAGGCTCCTCGTGCTAGTTGCCTAGATCTTATAGGAGAACCCAGTGCACCCCAACCGACTGCCCAATGAGCGCAGGTAAGCAGTCCAGCCAAGATTATGCCGTATCCACGCCATCCTACATGACGCCTGGTAACAGCAACCACTGCAGCCGTAGGAGGCTAAAGCCAAGACTAATGCTGTCTGAGACGCTTGCCCTGTTGATGAGGAATCCCCTGCTGTCCAACAATCACCCTGTTCTTCTCTACATCCTCGATAAGTTCTACTTGCAGCAAGAACCACACCTGAACCCACCCATAATAACAGCGCTTTAATGGTACGTATTTTCCATGCCATTAAACTCAAAACAGATAGAGCCATAAATGAAAGAGCAGCACCTTCTTCTATGATGTAACTATTTGATGTTAAAATAGCTGCAGACGCCACAAATAACGACCGAGAGAATCTCTCATAAAACTGAGTACGACCATCATACCATCTTTGTGAAATACCATCCCAGTGCATTATCACTAATACGGAAGTAATTACACCGAAAACTAAACCAGTGCTTAAAATTATACCATGCTCAAAATCTTCAAGGAATTTGAAGTAAAATGCTACAGAGCAGACACCGATGCATACTGCGATTGAAATAAGTCCGCATGGCATAAAAGTACTAGCAAATACATGGGGAAGTCTTTCCATGGGCAATCCATCTGTTATGAGCCAATTCAAGAAAATTATCAAAATCAATAAAAGTAAAGCTCTAAGCATCGAGATAGAGTCAAACTCTATCCAAACCTCGCGAAACACATTTCGTATATTGTCAATCAACAACCTGCAAAGAATAAATGTATATTAATATCTATTTTACAGGGGACTATTTAACAAAATTTTATAGAACAAATAATAAATACCTAACATCAGCTGTATATTTTGCAAGTTGTTCAGTAGTCTCAACATAAGCGGCTTTATCTAGTTGTTTTCTTGTTGCGTTAATAAACTGAGCCAATTTATCAAGCGATACTTGTTGAGATTCCTCACCATATCGCACTAAATAACGTGATAACTGTAAAAAGAATGGTAAGGACAATTATATAATCCATTAATATACATTTATAAACCCTTGGACTGGTTTAAGTTTCATACGAACGAATGTAGACCTCATGAGGCACAGGTCAACAGACTGTTGACAGCATAAGCTTAAAAAATGCCTGATTTATTACAAAACTTTGAAAACTTAAAACATTATGTATTGTAAAATTATAATCTTTATGTAAAATGTATTTTTAATTATATTTTTATTTATACGATCTTTTTTTACTAAACCCTGAAATTTACAAAGTACGGTGTCGTGAAAACATAATTAAATACATAATTCGACATTTTGAGATATCGGTCTTAAAAAATCAGCCGAGAGGTAAACAAATTTTTTACTTTTGTCAGAAATCCTAATCCTAACTAATATTATAAACTGCGAAAGTAAGCATGTTAGCTTGTTTATGCTTTCACACATAAATTACTCAACCGATCATCATATAATGATAGACTAAAGGTACATTAATGTGAGCGAAGCCCCGTGCTAAAGATAGCATTCAACAACTGTCCTAAGATTACACGTATTCTAACCTGTTTTAAATTGTTAGTCAAATGCAATAAAGATTCTTCTACATTCATTTTCGGTAGAACTGGAAACAGTAGATTTCCTAGTGAAGGTGCTGGTGGTGGTCGACCGAATGCGGCGGACATCGTTGGCGCGAAATCAGTCTGTTGTACTTCTCTTCCTATTTGTAGATCAGTGCCATCCCCACCAAGGCCCGCTCCCCGGTAAGCAAAGATCGCTGCAGTACGTTCTGCTTTACTTTCCCCTCCGTGATCCCCTATTAAACATACAAATCTTATATTACATGTATAAAGATCGTTCAAACCAATTAACATGCATGCACAATTCAGTACTCATATACCTATCTAAATGCATATTTAGTTAAAATGCAATTATGTGTATAGAAAATGACGACAAAGGTAAGTTGTTTAAAAAATAACAAAATTAAACTTTAAATTTAGGCTCCTTCTCTTATATATGTTATATACGCTAATGTGTATTTAACATGTGTTGGATTTATCTTGTATGTTTGTTAACAGCCTAATCTGGGTATTTTATTTAAAAAAAGAAAAAGAAGTTAGATACAATATCCATCATCTATGGTACTAACCTCATGAAATATGCAAAATTATGTGCTAACACATGTTGTCATATAAAAAAATAATAATATTCATATTTACAATGTTTGACTGAAAAATATTTAAATATATATTTTTTGTTATTTATATCTGAATGATTTTAGACGATAAAAAAAAAACATATTATTTTTCTACATAAAAGTACATGCTTTTATTGAAATGTTTGGATTTACTTTAGAAAACAAAAATATGGAACACATAGAATAAAAAGCATAAGCTACGTATAGATATTATTACTTAATCACACACAAAACCATAAATTAGCTGATACTATAATATACCACATAAAATTCAAGTCTACATTGGTAAGCATCTCTAATAATATACCTACCCTTAGAATAGTTCCTTTCTTGTGTGTCTAAAACAATACAAGATACAAAACATAACTCAATTATTTTTAGTAGAGTATTGATTCATTTAATTGTGATTATATCCAACTCCCTTTCAAAATTTTATACAGATATTGGCATACATTTGTAATTCAACTTTTTTGAAATATAAACAAACTGAGTCTTGCGCTGTTTTAAAATACCCTACTTATATTGATTATTAAAAGCAAAAATACCTGTTTCAGTCATCCCATGGTCGCCAACAACATACAAGAGCACATCTGGAGGTAGAACATTCAATACTTTCTCCAATCTTGTATTTGTTTCATTTAATTTCCTTGTCATTTCTGAATGATTGGGTCCATATCTGTGACCTGCGTGATCTACTCCCAGATAGTGAGCAACTAATAGGTCCCAATCGTTACTCTGTAGTTCATTAAATATTTTGGAATCAACATCTGTAAATGAGATAAAAAATATAATATATTGTTTATAAATCTACTAGCAATACCCCTGAATTCGCATGGATGCAATTTATTAAAGTGGTTTCATAGCTGTTTAAACTTTTTAATAATAATTTTATGATGTACAATTCTGTAGTACATTATTTTGATAAGACTCTAAACATTTAACAGGCATTACCTATGAATGAACAATTTTTTCTTCTCTTACAACATCATTAAAATACATCAAATTTTCTCTACTGTCTATGAATATGATATACATGTAAACTTTCAGGATGAAGTTCTCTTAACAATAGTGAAAACTAAAAGAACACACAACTAGATGTGAAAAGTGTCTTTGTTTTATAACATTTATTATTGAGTATATAAATATTATTATTTTTTAGCTTTGACAAAGCTAGGACAATAATAATTATGATAAATAATCAATTTTAACAAGAAATAAAACTTAGTTAAAGAACATCAAATAACAAAAAAATAATTTTTATTTGTCTTGTGTTGACAAATATATAAGCTATAGTAATAATAATAGACTACCTGCATCAACAGTATCAAGGTCCCAAGTGTGAAATGAGTACATGCCATATGAACGTAACCACTTCCCAGGCAGTAACCGTGACCAAGTGTCATCGCCCAACAACACTGCCTTTCCACCATTTTTATTAAGCTGCAAATACATTGAATCAATTATAAATATATATATATTATAAAATAATATACATAAAATATAAATTATAATCCAGTGACCCTCCCCACTTCCCGCTGGTACAATGTAATATTACATCATAAATGTTCCATAGATTTAGACATGTAATACTAATCGATTTTAAATTTGTAATATCTTCCGAGACATTTATTTAAATGATATACTTTCAAACATGTTATGACTAAGATTAATGCTATATATGGGTCTAATTAGCTTTTGGATAAATAAAAATAGGTACTATGAATTATTTTTATAAAATATACTGATACTTTCCGAAGGTTTTTTAGAAGATATACAATTTGCTATATTTCATAGGTTTAGCCAGCATTAACCATGTAAGGGATCTAAAACAATTACACAATTAATATCTATGCTAAAGGGATGCCCTGGCACCTCATTAAAGTGTATGATGTACGAGTACATCTTAAATACTAAGTTGATATATGAAAATCTGCCTATAACTCTAAAACTTTATGGGTTTGATTTTTTACCTTAGGCAAAATGACTGACTACACTGTTGGCCTGATAAGCCTCTACAGCTTCCCCGGACTACATAGGCCAAATAAAAATTATTCATCTGTTTAATATTGATTATATTCCATTATATCCATTCTTAACATAAATAAATGCTGATTGTTGTAACATTTTTAATACAAAATATACAACAATTATAATTATGGTTGTCTTACATCTTATAATGAAAGTTGTCTATTCACACCCAGAACATTACTGAATAAATGGTCTCTCATTTGACAGTGAAATAGTGATAGTATAGATTCAAATTGATCAATGTTTTCTAAGATAATGAATAAAGACATTAATACAAAAAATGGTGTATAGTGACAAAAATTAGTGTGCATAAATATACCCCTGTTGCGTATATATGTGAGGTGGTTGTAAGTCAGCTCTATCCGTAACATTAAATTATTTCTCGTTCTATTTGTATAATACAAGGTGTATTGTACAAATGTTGATGTGGCTCGTTGACTCGTCGCTCGTAGAGTCGTTTGCCGTAGGTATTATTGTGGTTTATTATCGCCGCGTATCTCTAATCTTGAACCTTTCGAACTATTTATCATAATTTCGCGTGTCTGTACTGATCAGACGCTACTCAGTCTCTGTCCGTTCTGATCAGACGCTATACAGTCTCTGCCTGTTCAGATCAGACGCTATACAGTCTCTGCCTGTTCAGATCAGACGCTATACAGTCTCTGCCTGGTTTCCCGTTCGTATTCCTTATTTAAATGCCTCGCAGCTGATCCGCTAGCGAGCGCACTCCGCTTGTGTGGCCTCCTTCCGTATTTTTTCTCAGCCCGACGCGCGACGACACCCCGTAGGGAGGGCTCGTAGGAATATTTTTAGTGAATGGACCCAATGAGTCCATTGTCCATTTTCTATTTATGACACCATTCTGTGCCCTGTATATATAACTTCCTGTCTGACAAAACTTATCCCTAATAAATTACGTGGTGTATTGTTCTTATAATCAATCAATATGTTCAGAGTTCTTACTCACAAAAAACTTATAACTAACACATTTTGACTTTCTACGTACTCCGTAATAACAAAAACCTTAACCGTAATAAATTATGTCCGATATTTCGTAAAACTAGCACATAAAACTAATTGTCCCGCACATGGCTCGCTGTCCGTAACAGTTCTCCCCCCGGCGTAGCTTGCGTAGCCTCTATTTCCAGGACGGCGAGTTTTGATGTCGGGTGCTGGAACACGCTGCTCCGTGTCTGCACGTCAGCACTCCGCACTCCTCCGTCTGGTCCGGTGTATGCCCGTACAATTAGTCCGCGCGGCCATGTGTTCCGTGGTAGCGAGGCGTCAACGACTACAAGGTCCCCGACGCTCAGGGGCCGTCGTCGGTCGGCTGCTTTCTTCACTGACCCCGCTAGCCACTCCCATGCGCCACCATGATTAGGCGTGTAGAGCGGAACGTAACGCCACTCCATACGGCGTCGTAATCTCTCTACTCGTAGAATGGGTGTCCACTCGTCGTAGGCGGTGCGTAGTTCATTTTCCGCCCCGCGAAAGTTCGTAGCGTTATCGCTATACATAATAGCTGGCCAACCTCTTTTCGCCGCCATTCGGCGTAGCGCCATTATCGCTGAAACAGTTGAAAGTGATGCTGCGATCTCTAAATGGATCACCCTTGTAGTTAAACATGTAAATAGGGCGACCCATCGCTTCTCTCTTCGCCGACCAATGGTGACTTGTAGCGGACCGAAGTAGTCGACTCCGCAATTTGTAAACGGTCGGTGGAACGCGTCGAGTCTGACTGCCGGTAAATCTCCTGTTATCGGCGTGCGAGGCGTCGCTCTACGTATTTTGCACCTCGCACATTCCCGCTCCACTGTACGTACTGCGGGTTGTAGCTTTAAGATCCAATATCGTTGTCGCAAGTCGTTTATTACTCTCTCGCGGTTGCAGCGACCCTCATCGCTATGTTGTTCAGCCATGAGTTTCTGTACCGTCGTGTGTTTGCCGTCTAATATAAGCGGTTGTTTGACGCTTGATGATACGTTCGCGGCTCCGATCCGTCCGCGCATACGTAGCATATCGTCTTGGTTTATCTCCGGATCCAGCTTGTAGAGGCGGCTTGTTCGCGGTAGTACTTTACCTCGCGTTAATCGCTCTATGTCGTCGGCGAAACTCTCAGTTTGTGTCTGTCGTAACACATTTTCAGCGCGTTCAATGTGTCGTTTCTTGATATGTTTTGCTCTGCGCCGACATATGTCTGCGAATGCTAACATCGTAGCGACAATTCTCACCAGTCGTTCGTACGAGGAGAATCGCACTGCGTCTGGTAATACTGCATCATTCGATTCGATCGCGTATGTCACTACGATTTCCTCGACGTCTTCTTGTGGTGCCGTGTGTTCGGTAGGCCACTCGCATTCCGCGCGAGTAAGGAAGCACGGTCCCGTGAACCACCGGTCGTTGTTGTTGATCGCTATGTTCGACGATCGCGTTGCACTATCTGCGACGTTTAGTTGTGTCGGTAACCATCGCCACTGTCCCTTTTCGGTAAGTTCGGATATTTCTCCGAGGCGATGTCCAACGTTCGGCGTGTATTTGCGTTTGTCGTTTCGTATGCAATTTACCACGGTAGTTGAATCTGTCCAGTATACTGTGCGAGCGATTTCTATGCAGTGCTCGCAGCGAATAGCGTCGTTCAAACGTGCTCCGCTATCGGCGGCTTGTAGTTCTAGCCGCGGAATCGTTTGTGTGCGTCTAGATGCGACTTTTGCCTTTGCTGCTTTTAACACGACGTGTATGCGACCGTCGTTATATGTCACGCACCAATACGCTGCTGTTGCATAAGCCTGTTCGCTCGCGTCGCACAGTATGTGTAGTTCAAACTGCTTCATCATTATCAGATTGTAAGAACGCGACAAGCACTGTCTTGTTACGTTCTCAAGTTGATACAGCCAATCAACGAACGTTTCGGTATCTAAATGTAGTCTCCGTACGTTTTCTTGTTCGTAGTTGCCGAGCTTTATGTATAACTCGATCGATCGTGTATGTAGCTCGGCCGGTACGTGGTCGCATCGCTGGATAGTCCCTCCTAATATCTGTTTGACATGATTATTAGTGTTGTCCGATCTCGTTAAACGCCCCCCGCCGAGTGCGTTTATTCTAAAATGACTTTTGACAAGTTTGTGAAACACTTGTGCTACGCTGCTGTCCCCGCGACCCGGTATGTAAGCATGTAATAGGTAGTCGTTGCTTTGATTGATCGTGTGCGGTACCGTTCCGTGTACTACCCAGCCCAGTTGACTTTTACTCGCAGCCGGCTGGTTCGACGCGTAACTTCCTGGATACGATCATTTCCCAGTGATCCGTGCCTATTAATATGCGTGGACGTGCCTTTTCGTAGCACACTTGTTTCACCGCTAGGTTTCTCAGGTGCGCGTGTTTCAGTATACTCTTCGGTATCGTTTGTTCGCGCAACCGAAGTCCGTTTATTGTACGCGCTCGGAGGTCGTATGCGTTATCACTGTCTCGTTCACACAGCTTTAATTGTATAAGCTGGCTTTGTGTGTATTCTCTCCCCATGTTAACACCGTTTATTTGCAGCGGGTATATCGGTCCGTGCGCACCAATAGTATTCGCTAAGTCCTCATCTATTAGTGAAACGGTCGATCCCTCGTCTAACAGTGCGTACGTATCTACCGCACCTTTGGGTCCCGATACAGTTACCGGACAGACTTTCAGCATAATTTCTGTCGGTTCGGAGATAGTAGCGACGGCCATTACTGTCTCATTTGTATCTGACGTCTTTATATCGATCGGCTTGTTCAAATGAAGCGATGCATGATGTGGGCGACGGCAGGAATCAACGCCGCACGGTTTTTCTTTACAGTTCGCTCGACGGTGGTGCTTGTCAATACACTTGAAACAGACGCTTTTGCTTTTCACTAAATCCCAACGCTGCTCGACGTTCAGTGCCTTGTACTGCGGGCACCGAGACAACGAATGGGACTTCTCACAACACGGACACTGACGTTCGGTTTCGGTGTCTGTTGTAGTGAAAACGCTCTGCTTCTTTTTCGATACGAACTGCGGTGCGGCCGGTTTGATATCTCGCCTAGAAGGCGCCGTAGTATAAGCGGCCGCGTATGTATGTTTTATTGCGCGGCTCGCTTCGCGCATTAGAAATTGTGACAACACGAAGATCTCTGGATCTGTAGTACCGTCGTTCTCTTCTGCATAGTCGCACCATCGAGCTTTCAGATGCGGATTGAGCTTTTCTAATACTTCTCGTGCTAACATGGGGTTGTGCAAATAATTTCGTTTATCTAAATTTTGTAGAATACACACTATATTCTGTAGTTTCACTGCGAATGTGTTCAATTCGCTTGCGGTCGTCCCAGGTCGTGGTAACCTTCTCATATCTTCGAATGCTTTATCAATGATGACTTCCGGTCTGCCGAAACACTGCTCTAGTGTGCGCATGATGTCATCAGGGTTTGCCGCAGTATGTAATAATGCCGACACCGCGTCGCGGGCGTCTCCTCGCAAGCTGTTACGTAGTCGTGCTATATTTTCAACCGGCGTAAGTCGATACAGTTGTGTAGAGTCACGCATCGCCGCTTTAAATGGTAGCCACTCATTGATGGCTCCGGCAAACGTCGGTAGGTCGATAGCTTGGCGTGGTGTGGGCTGTGTACGCGTCATTTTCTCTAGTACTGCGGCAAGTTGTTTAATGTCGCTACTTTGCGACGGTAAAGGCGAATGGGCGCGTCGTTCTGGCCTGCGTTCGCTTTGTGGCACATCGATACGTTTGCACGGTGCTTGCTCCCCCCGTACTACATCGGATTGCGAGCGAAGCCAGTCATCCACACGGCGAATTCGTTCTTCTGACTCCTCGTTCAGTTGCTCGCGTTCATCCTCTGTTTCATTGCGTATCGATGTCAGCTTTACGGCGAGTCTTCTTCTAATTAACTCGGCCTCTATGCTTAGTTGTTCTCGCCGTATATTGGCTAGTTTTTCTTCCGCCTCTAGCTCGGCGAGGCGTGATCGCATCGTCGCGCTCATTGTCGATCGTTGTGAGCGTGACGGTGAAACACGTCCTGTTCTTGTTGTGATTGTTCGAGATGCTGGTGCGAGGGGCGCGTCTTGCGGTCGTGACACTCTCTCCATTCCCTGCTCGTCTAGAGATATCGGTGATTCGTCTAAAACTCTTATCGTCGTCTCCTGTGCCTCCATTGCGTTGCTCTGATTTCTTGTAATAACCATTTTGAGTACGCCGATCGTGGATGCTCACAGAATTCTTGACGTTTTTGTGTTTTCTTCGAATCGCTGTTTCTTTTCTTCAATCCGGTTCTCGGTAGACCAACCAATGGTCATTTATTGAAGTAAAGCTTTCTGTATTCGGTTCGCAAAGGACCAAACAATGGTCCTTTCTTGAAGCGAAGCTTTAAGTATCCGGCTCACGAAGGACCAAGAAATGGTCCTTTCTCGTTGAAACGAAGCTTTCAATATCCGGCTCTGAAGGACCAAGAAATGTTGCGTATATATGTGAGGTGGTTGTAAGTCAGCTCTATCCGTAACATTAAATTATTTCTCGTTCTATTTGTATAATACAAGGTGTATTGTACAAATGTTGATGTGGCTCGTTGACTCGTCGCTCGTAGAGTCGTTTGCCGTAGGTATTATTGTGGTTTATTATCGCCGCGTATCTCTAATCTTGAACCTTTCGAACTATTTATCATAATTTCGCGTGTCTGTACTGATCAGACGCTACTCAGTCTCTGTCCGTTCTGATCAGACGCTATACAGTCTCTGCCTGTTCAGATCAGACGCTATACAGTCTCTGCCTGTTCAGATCAGACGCTATACAGTCTCTGCCTGGTTTCCCGTTCGTATTCCTTATTTAAATGCCTCGCAGCTGATCCGCTAGCGAGCGCACTCCGCTTGTGTGGCCTCCTTCCGTATTTTTTCTCAGCCCGACGCGCGACGACACCCCGTAGGGAGGGCTCGTAGGAATATTTTTAGTGAATGGACCCAATGAGTCCATTGTCCATTTTCTATTTATGACACCATTCTGTGCCCTGTATATATAACTTCCTGTCTGACAAAACTTATCCCTAATAAATTACGTGGTGTATTGTTCTTATAATCAATCAATATGTTCAGAGTTCTTACTCACAAAAAACTTATAACTAACACATTTTGACTTTCTACGTACTCCGTAATAACAAAAACCTTAACCGTAATAAATTATGTCCGATATTTCGTAAAACTAGCACATAAAACTAATTGTCCCGCACATGGCTCGCTGTCCGTAACAACCCCCATAGACCTTTATTGATCTAAATCAGTGATCAGTAACCTTGTCATCCAAAAGAACCAAATATAGACAATAAACAATTGAAATTTATTCAAAGAACCATTGTTTTTAATTTAAACTTTGCTTTAGTAGGATACATTGTTATAGAAATAATTAGGATTAAATGTAAAGTTTCAAGCTTGGTTTTGTCAAATAAGTCTTAGTTTACCTAACAGTATATTAAATATAAAAATGGTATCAAACTTATAAAAAGATAATATTTCTTTAAAAATATAACTAATAAATAGTATTTCTTAAAATAACTACAAATACTCCACTAATATGGACATTACCCTTATATTTCCTTAGAAAGTAAGGGTAAGTCAAGTTTGTATGATGTAGTTCATAATTTGAGGAAAGATTCCAAGTTCTCATTGAAAAGCCAATTTCTTAATTTACTCTTGATAATGTTCAATGAATACATAGACCCAAAGAAGGGAAGAACAATAAGCTCTAGTTTCTTCAGTTGATCACTTAAGTCAAATATACTATTCCAAGTGTTAAAAATCATCATATCTTCCCTTTTTTTATAAAGCAGACCACTTGTGTTGTAAGCATAGATCACATTTACTTTTCTCTAATAGCTCTAAATCTGCACAAAGAAACTTGAATTTTGAGTTACACAATCTATCATTTTTTTTAAATCCAGAAACTGCATCTCAAAGCTGCCAATATCAATATTAAAGGATGAAAACTTAATTTCTGTTACATGACATTCAGAAGTTTTATTACTAAAGCTGTCGTTTTGATGTTTCTGAAATATTTTAACCTGGTAAGAAAAGTTTCCTACATATTTATCAGTGTTGTGTTAAAATATTAGACTTACTTTCTGGACAATATTGTAATTGACATTGAACTTGAATTGGGGTTCTCTTTCAAAATTTTTAGCAAAAACAATAGTTTGTTTTCAAATGAAATTACTTGTACTAACATAAAACAAAATTGTTTCGTTTCCTTGTTACTTATGATTAAGTTTATTTAGATGAGAAATAGACAATGTCAAAGAGTAGCAGAAGACAGAGCACAGTGGAAAATGTTAGAGGCCTATGCCAAGAGGCACCCTGAACTAATTCCTCTTGATAACCAAAGAACCTTGTTATTGTTGTTCAACCTTGTTGATATCCTATGTCTGCATAGTCACTCTTTACCCTGATTAAAAAGTCTTTAAAATGGAGATGACAAACATGTTTAGCTACAATAAAGCTGATAATCTTAATCACTAATTGCATTACTTAGGAAACTTCTTCCAGAAATGTCTGTGGTCATAGTACTTTCTAATGAATTATAATACAATAGTAGTAAGCGAGTAACTTGTGATTATTTTTTTCTTTTAAAATACATTTCATTCACCTGTCATCATACCTATTGTTCCATCTATTGATATTAAAACAACATTTTCTAATGAAATTTGATGTTTTTCGAAGCACTCAATTGCATTATTTTCTATATCAAAACCATGCTTTGTGAGAAAACAGAAACTTAAGCTACCATTTATATCACAAAGCTCATCAACTGCTATTAATAGATTGGGAGCCAATTTGAGATTATCAAGTTGTTGGTTTGTTATGTTTGCAGACATTTTTACTGTTCTATCTTTCCCTGTTTTAGTAGACAAAGGCATGTCTCTATTTTTTTTTAATGTCTACTTTATTCTTAAAATTTTGATAAGGCTCTTCTGATGCACTTATAAAACAACTTTCCGTATATGACTTTTCACTCTGAGCAAGCTCCTGATGAACTACAAAACTTGCCATATTAGCATTAGTGATTAAAAACAGAAGTTAACCTTTCTAGTTTCCGCTGGAGTTTTTCAACTGCTTTCTTCTTTGCATCACCAATAGTATATTTGATACTAAATAATTTGTGTTTTGTCAAAAATGTATTTTTCTAAATTAGGTTTTTTGCTATGTTCCACTCTTTTTTAACAAATAAGACTGGTTGAAAGACCTTTTCCATTTTGATTGAACATATTTATTTCTGTCCACTCCGCATTCACAGTTGTCGTCTACTTTTTTCTTTACTTTCTCTTAGTAGCCATGCTGGCCATTTAAAAAATGTTACATTTTGAGTCAAAATAAACCATTAAACACAATAATAAACTAAAAGTAAAAAAGGACATTAAATAAATGTGGAATTTGTAGATAGAATAATATGTATGTACAACTGTATTAAATGGATAACTATCATACATATAACTATTAATATATATATATAATTCTATGAATTTAAAATATGTAGATAAACATTTACCTTATTCAAAAGATTTATGGATTATAATAAAAGTGGAGTGTGAGACTGCTGATGGAGTAATAGTAATCTGACCCATATAAATTACTACCTGTTGCCCCCAGCTACATATGCGTTTTTTTTATAATTATGAATTACTTCTTATAAGATCAGCTATCTGTTAGTGAAAGTTCTGTGAAAAATGGTTCAAACGTTTTGAAGATAGTACTGCAAACAAAGCCATGGGTACAAGCTAGTCCAAAGTAAAAAAGCTTTAATTACTTTTTATAACATTAACTATCTGTCAGAGAAAGTCGCATGAAAGTAGGTCCAATGGTTTTGGAGATAGTACTACAGACGAAGCCATGAATGACAGCTAGTCTAAAATAAAGTAGCCTATGTTACCTGCTGTAATTTTAACTATTCGTCAGTGAAGATCTGTCAAAATTGGTCCCGCCGTTTTGGAGAATACCCGGAACATACAGACAGACAGATAAAAATTTTAAAAATTGTATTTTTGTTATCAGTACCTGTATATCAGTAAAAAGTCGTTATTTTGATATTACAAACAGACAATCCAATTTTATTTATATGTATAGATATAAAAACATTACATTAAAAATAAAACTTTTTTGTGCCCATGTTGATTTATTTCTTTAATTATTGCCCGCCTAAAGAAAAAAGTATTTTATTAAACACCAAATAGTAATAATAGATTTCACAGTGGGAGGAATTATGTGGAGATAATCAATAAAACACCTGTTTGCCAGGCCCTATTAGTGTTTGCATTTCAAAAATGTTTACACGTCTCCAAACAGGACACGACAATGATTAATATTCCTTGCAATAAATATATCATAGATCGACCACAGTAGAGGAGTCAAAGAGCAGCAAGTGGTTTGCGTGACACGGTTTACCGATCACTGGTCTAGATAGACGAAATAGTAGTAATAAATAAATAATTGACAGAACTTTAAATCTGCAAATTAAAAACACTATGTGCTTCAAAGGACATACCTGTTTAATGAAATTGTCCTCTTGTAGTTCCATTGCTGCAAAATTTGAACCAGCATCAATGAAAGTGGGTAGAGATCCAGTTACCAATGCTTTAACTCTCTGAAAAGTTGTTGTAGGTGGGTCTGCCATGAAACGATATAGCCTTGCACGTTCTGGCCATTTTTGGAGTGTGTGATATATTATAGGTAGACGATTTATGTAAGCCAAGGGCGATATAATTTCAGGGTCATATTCAGTAAAATCATAACTTAATGCGTCAACTAATAAAACTACTGCTCTGTTTCGCGAAGAACCACACATCATAGGAGCGCCTGGTATTGACAAGATATTCCGAATTTTTTTGTTAGCGCTGCACGGTTGTTTTAGAATGGATTTGCCTTTATACCGTCCATCACAGTCGAAACTTTCGAGTGACACACATTCACTAACATCATTCATAGTTTCTCGGGATAATAAAAAACCATGCCCAAACATGCTTGTCGCTGATAAAACTAAATACGAAAGCCAAATGAGATATAGAATATAATTCCATTTTTCTTTCATGTTTTTTTGTTGGTAAATTGAAAAATGTTTTTATTCAAATTTTAAACAATAACTCTATCGCCCATAATCGTATTTTATTCAAACTGATTTTCATTGAGAAACCCCCATTTATTTTAGTAATTCCAAAACTGTCAAATGTCAAGCTGACATTCTAGTTATATTCCAACACAAAATATTTGATAGCAGCCGCATCCTAGAGATAAAAATATTATATTTCACTAAAAGTTATAAAACCTACATAAATTAAAAGAAAATAATTTTAAATTTATGAATAATAATTACAGAAATTCCTATTGAGTTTGCACAATATTCCCTGGACAGTTTTTAACACGGGAGCCACCTACTCATCAGAGTAATGTTCAAAAATAAAAGAAAATAATGTGAATTTAAGCTTAACCCCTCAATTCTAATAGTTAGTCCTAATATGTATGAATATCTACATACGCTATGTACATAAATAAAATATAAGAAGAAAATAAACAAAAATGAGCGAACAATCCTATTATAAAATTTTAATGTCCTTTTAGGCTTAAAATATTTAATTCAATTTCAATATTCAAATATTACTTAAGATTAATGAATAAAAAATGTTTTAACTATGAATTACCATGAAATATAGTAATCAGTAAAGCTTTAAAAAAAAATTTAATAAGAGTAAAGATGACAATGATTTTTATCAACTTGAAGTTCAATTTTGAAATACTTGTTGTTCACTCTGAATATTATTTAGTATTCTGATATATAATTTCTGGTGAAAATGATTTATTCCAAGATTCTAAAAGAAAGTAATATCGGAGCTGATTCGCATTTTTTTTCTATCACACACATAGGTGTTACTAATTGCATTACCAATAAACGAAAAAAAATCTTAACGAACAGTTCAAGATTTGGTACGTACAATAGCTACTTAAATTCAAGCGACGAGTGACAACTTTTGATCCTTTTTAAATATTGGATTTTCAATGATCCAAACTTTTTACGTGATAACGTCTTATAAACAGATGAACGCCGGCTGAACGCACGAAAAAGCATGACTCATTGTTAGGTTCCGCCTGAGACGTGCGTGCAAGCGAGAGCGCGGAACAAGTGATAGAGAGGCGCGATCGGCCTTAGCGTTTGGCTTGTGACGCATCTATCTCTCTTCCACTCCATGTATATTTGCGATAAAATCAACCACTTAACGGATTGTAATATGGTCTTCACCAATAGATGGAGTGATATACGAGGAAGGTTTAGGTCTATAGTTTGTCAAGGTTTTGTGTAAATTGATTGAAATATAACGACAATTATTGGAAGTATTGGAAAAGTCAAGCCGCTTGGGAGGTTTCGTCGAAAACGCTAAATAATTATTTTGAGATATAACAAAACAATGCATAGTGACATATTCCACTTTTATAGATCTACAAAAAAGTCTAGGGTGGCATATACCTATCTTGTAAGGATAGCTTACTATACTCATCTATCTCCTAAAAATGGTCACAAATAAAAGTAATTGGAAGACTATTTAGATGGATACAGTATTAATCCTTACCAAATGAAATATTATTAGTTACCTTAAGCATTTCACGCACATAAGTATATATTTTTTATTATCAGGGCAGTACAACGTCCGCCGGACCTGCTAGTACTCAATATAAGAAACTCCTAATGAAAATTTTAAGGCATACATTATCTGTCAATAAATTTGAAATATTTAATTATAAAGATATACCAATGTACTTAATTAAATTAATTTAATACAGCTGTTAACCGCGAATTCATCCTCGTTCGCAAAATCATGGGTAACAGGTAGTCCAAATTATAATAACCCAAGTTACTCCTTACAATATAACTTACTTACTATTGAAATTGCCATGAAAATATGTCCAAGTGTCCTGCTTCGGAGATTCCACGTGGATGTACTCGCGAGTAACAGCTAAATAAAATAGCCTAAGTTATTCCTTATAGAGTCGGCTATCTGTCGTGACAGTCCTGTAAAAATTGGCCCAGCTGTTTCAGACATTACATGAAAACGAACATGCAGGTAACAGCTAATCTAAAATAAATGATCCTAAGTTAGTCCTTATAACTTAAGCTATTATCCACTGAAAGCCCGGCCAAAATTAGTCCAACCGTTTCAAAAATTATCCGGAACAAACAGCCAGACAAAAATTTTAAAAATAGTTTTTTGTTTCTATAAATCCCGTATACACTTTCATATCCATTTAGTGAAAAGTTGTTATTTTAACATTACAAATATACAATTAAATTCTATTATATATATGAAAATGTTAGGTTATAGTTCTAAGGCCCACTTCCACCAACGTTCTTAAACTATTTTTATTATTTATTTTTATTTAAGCTAAATCCATTTTAACACATCACTGTGTTTTAATCAAATCTTTAAAGTTAGCAGAGATAGATAGAATAAGACTTAAACATGATTTTATTTAAGTGTCGTCTACAAACGTGGGTCTTTAAATAGTTTTTCACTCTAAATAAGACAAATATAATGTGTAGCAATATTTTCCAGTTAAAAAAATACTTGTTCCTTTATATGTTCAGCTGTCTGACTAGTAGAGTAAATTAGGAGACAGGTATCAAAGATTTTAATTATTTTTTATACCACGGAAGTGGTATGAGGTAAAAACAAATTTTCATTCTTTTAGAGAATAAGCAATTAAATAAATTGAGGAAGTGGGAAAATATAATATAGTGTAAACAAAGAGTGAATTAAGTTTACAATGATTTTGTGGTTTAGTAATTTACGAGATAAAATGAAAAATAAAAACATATTTCCGAAAATCCCACCGATATTTCAATATTGAATTATTGATATATCGTCCTAATAAATATTAGTATAAATGTTGATAGTTCGAAATAAGAATATCGATATTTTAACAACAGTCCTAGGTTACTCTGTGGTTATTAATTTGTTGATTTAATATTTTTGTACGTTCAGGTTTTATTTTGTTCACAAAAATATTTTTATCAAGTAAATATTCTCTGCGGATAGATTTTGGTGTTACTTTCGGAAATGTGTTCATTCCTTTATTGAAAAATAATACAGACGATGTAACCTAAGAATACCTACGCACATTCCTTCAGCTACAGTCTAAAATTGAATCCGTGAAAGAAATGACAGTTTGATGTATGTAAACAGTATCAGATGTTAAAACTTGAAGCCTTATAGAACACGTAAGCTTCGTATAGCATGTCATATATTTCTTATAACGAAAAATGTTAGCTCCAACGAAAGACAATAAGGAAAATTTTAGATTGTTAGACCTGTCGAGCGAAGAGGAATCTGAAGACTTGCATTTGGAAATCATACCCAGCAGGAAAAAGAAAATTACACGGTAATAAACAACAATAACTTCAAATTTCCTAAAATGTTGTTTTCCTAAATGTTGAATGTGTATTAATTATTTATATTTTTAATAACAAGCTTGTGTTTGCTAATTTACAAAAGAACCATTCTTAATTGCTAATAACAAATAACATTCTGATTTGTAATTATAATTGCACTAACTTATCCTCGCGACTTCTCTCGTGTTCATATATATTTAACCTATTCCTCAGAAACAGTACTTGTCTTTGGATGAAAAAGTAATTCTAAGTCCTTGGTTGTACCCCTGACAATGTGTATACAAAATTTTATCATGATACGTTGAATAATTAAAGTGTGAAAGCGTAAAAAACAAACTCATATTCCCATTCATAAAAGTAATAAGGATTTTATTATGTCTATGAATATGAATGAGTTAAAACAAATTGTTTATTTTTTACAGGAGAGAGCGGCAACCGGGCCACTGCACCACAACCCACAGAGCCTAACCTTGGCTCAGAAGTTCAATGTGCATTCAGATGGGCAGTGAGAGGTACTTTACTCCTTTGGTTGCTGATGCTCACATGGATTTGTGCAGCTCTTTATGACCAAGTCTCCAACATGGAGACAGATATAGCAAAGGGTAAGTGTTTTCTTTTTATTCTGCATTACAACTGAATTAGTTTGATACTACAGCTTAGTAAGGCATTGCTCTCCAGATTGCTTATTATATTCAAATTGTAAGTATGGCAGTCAGAAACTCGATATATTCTAGCAGCTGCACTCTAATGCCAGTCTGTTTATGCTTAGAGTGTTACTATATTATATCATATAGATAATTAACTTATCTATTAAAGTTTATATGTAGTGTTACTTGTTGATACTTGCCTGCTTCACAGTGCCTATATATTTACATAAATATAACAAAAAAATTGCATAGGTTCCAGTAGAATTCAAAAAAATCAATAGTCCTTAGAATTATTAATGAAAATTTGCGCAATGAATCGTCATAGTCCTGTGCCAATACTTTCAGCAGTTTTGTCATAATTGGTATATATCCATATATACAGATGAAAGGCCGGCAACGCACTTGCAGCTCCCCTGGTGTTACTAGTGTCTATGGACAGTGGTGATCACTTACCATCAGGTGCCCACCTGTTCGTTTGCCCCCTATAACATTAAAAAAAAAACTTTCAAATTTTAAGTAGGTGTATATTTCACATGTACCTCATGTAGAATATACATAGTGGAAAGGACTAACTGACTAATGAGCCAATGAAAATTTTTTTATGTTACTCAGCTAATTCCTCTCTCTGGTCTACTGTACTAATAGGATTGTAGTCAATCTGAAGACAATTTCATACAACATTCCACTTAATTCCAAACTGATGATCGCTCGGTTTCTGTTTTTTTTTCGAATTGATTATAATAGCATATCCTGTTAGTTTCATGGACCTTCACTACTTCACCAGACTAAACTTACTTTCTGGAAATGTAAATATATTATATGAATATTCAACACCCAGACAGAGAACTAATAATTATGCTTATGACACAAAAATCAATCAAAGCTGTCAAACTCATAATCTCTACAATCGGTAGTGGACCTTTTGACCACTGCATCATAAGGCTTGTCTATTTTTCTTAGTATTTTGCACATTCCATTTCATAATATTGAACAGAGTAGAGCTTGGTTCAGAATCCTCAATATTTTTACTGTTGAGTACGGAATAATATTCCATTAGGGCCCATTTGTAACTACGTAAGCGAGAGGTGTGGTTACAATCTCTATACGCCCTTATTTTGGTAGAAGGGGGGTTAAATTAGTAGAACCCATTCTATCCACGTAATATTCTATAAGTCGAAATTTAATATCAGAAATCTAGTTCCACTTCGGATGCCTAATGGTTTTTCATTCTATAATAATGTACACTACAATTTACGTGTTATTTTACAAACAAATTTTTATCGTCTATTAGAATTTTAAATTTGTTCATTTTAATCCCTTTCAAATATTATAAATAATAATTATGAAACATTCTTCTCACATGTTAATCTTATTTGAATTATTTAGAAAATCAAAAATGTTTATTTTATTTTCAAGCAATAAATTGAATGATTAAAACTTGTTTTATTTAATAATAATTATCGTCACAATAGACTGTTATTTTACTGAAATAAAACAAAATATTACAACTTTACAATATTAAACTACTTGATTACTACTAAAACTCTTTGATTTACGTAAAACATTTAGTGTAATTAATCCTTTTCTAACAATACTTTATTATTTTGAAAATAGAGATAGGAACTTACGTAAGAAGAGGTAGGGGGGTTCGAAAAATCTTATGTACATTGACATGGGGGAAGGATAGGGCAAGAATCGCCAAAACCATCCTTACGCAATGAATGAATGGCCCCTTACAATCATGTGTCGCAAAATAAAAAAAAGATAACCTTGTCATTCCAAGGATAACATGTGTATTCATAAAATAAACGTCCAACAACGGATGTGGTTCGTCTCGTTTTAATTAATAACGGAACTCGATGTTAATTTAAACACCGCGTAAAGCTAAGTCTTGTCAAGCTGGTCCTGGAAGTCTTAGATGATAATGTGAGACATTAATAAAAAGTGTCAAAACATACACATAAAATTATTGGTTGGGCCAATTTAAATAAAATTATGCACTATTTCAATTGTAAAGCAAGAGAGAAAGAGAGCTTTAACCGTAGTTATATATAGAAGTAACAACATTTAAAATTTACAAAAGTATTACATTACGTGAGTATGTATTAAAACAAGTTATATTAATTACTCCTTTGTTCTATCTAATAATACGTTTTGTACTTATGATACAAAGGACATTTTCTTACTGTGTTAAGATAGTATTCCCTTTTTTATTAACCTTTTTTTTTATTTACGTGGGGAAATCCTCATGGATGCTCTCCTTCCCGAGGGAGAGAGTGGTGTGAAGAAAGAGAGAGTGAAAGTGTGAAATTCTTACTCACTAAAACCCCCCGGTGTACCGGCCGCCGCGTTGGTTGGGGCGACATGGGACCGTGCATAGCTATCACCATGTATTTAATTATGCATTAATCAAGCTATCACCATGCATTAATCCTACATTGGACACCCACAGCCCTGGGAAGCTGTGGGTTGTCAGATTCTTACTGACTAAGAAAACCCATGAGATAGAGTCTGCCGCGCTATGGAGTGGCACAGGATCGAACAAGCAAGCACCATGACGCCCCGACAACAAGGTCCAGCGCGAACGCCCTGACCGTAACGACAGCCCGGTCAAGCTCCCTACTCGTCTACCGAACCAATGTGAAATGGAAGGTCAGGTCCCCAGCCTCTTCCCTCCTTGTTCCGGCTTGGCAGTCAAGGGGTCACCCCCTTCAACCACCGCCACCTGTTACTTTTTAACGTGGTTTTCTACCACGGTGACATTTTAACGAGGTTTTCTCCTTCTCCCTCCGCCCGAAGGTCACCCCTCTGTCACTTTTTAACATGGTTTCCTCCCACGATTACTTTTTCATGGGGTTTTCTCCCTCTCCCTCCGCTGAAAGGCCGTCCCTCTGACACTTTTTAACGTGGTTTCCTCCAAAGGTAACTTTTTAGCGAGGTTTTCTCCCTCGCTCTGCCCGAAGGCCTCCCGTCTGTTTTTAACGAGGTTATTTCCTCAACACCCTTTTTAACGTGGTTTTCTCCCACGGTGACTTTAACCCTAACGCTTAACTTATCTTACAAATGGATAAAACAATAAAAAGGTAAGAAAAAAGACATAGAGAACAACTAATATCAATGCAAAAAAATACACAAATCAGAAATAATTAAAGAAAAGAATAATAAACACAAACAAAGACTGGTATAAAATTATTAAATCAGCAAATCAGCAGCAATCCTTCATTTGAAGTTTCGTTTATATTCCTTTTTTATACTTACACACATTTGTATTATACATAGTAAGATCAAACATAAAGTTTATATGAAATGAAACATCATCAAAAATAAGTTTGAATTTGATCATAATTTTCAATTAATTCGTTATCCACCGTTAAATGTTTAGCCTCATTTCCGCTAGATCTGAATGTCGTGTGATATCCGCGAATATGTAGTTAGTACGCATTACAGTCGATTAAATAATTTGTAAATTTATAACAGTTTTGATATACACTAGTCACAAAAATTAAGGGATTGTACAAAAACAAAACAAAGTGTTGGGTGATTTACAACAGGCTGTAATTCGGCAGCATATGTGCAGTGAACGTACAGTAAAAAAAGAAGCAAATTGTACCTTCAAGTTCTTGAATTCGACTACGAAAATATTTTCAGATCTATGGTTTCAGAGGAATTCTTAGAAAACCATCGAAAATTGATTTTCAAAATATTTGCTTATGTCGTGAGAGCGTTCACGGGCAAAAATATTTAAAAAAATCAGATATTCATTCATAATTATGATCGAATCTAAAAACTAGACACTTCAATGTACAATATCCTTTTTTAATGCACGACCTTTTGAAAATGAACCTTTTACGATTCATGGCTGACTTAATAGTGTACCTTATAGTACCTTAAGTATGTAAAACGCTGATTCCATAAAGTTACCCTTGGGAACTAATAATAATTCAAATTACATCTTTTTTATTCAGAACTTTTAGTTTTTATTATTCGAATTATAGCACTTTACTATTATTTCAATATTAATACGAAAAAAGATTTAATAAAATTCAACATTGCGAAAATGTGTAGGCAAATCTGCTGTCATTTTAAAAGAAGAAGATTCAAGAAAAGATTAGGGCTCAATTTGAGTTAAAGTTGACTTGAATAATCAAAGAATTTCAAAACAGAACAAACGAGCGATTTACAATTAGGATAGTGAATTTGTTATACAACTAGGTTAGGTAATATATAGAAAAAATGTATATGATAAAAGTATACACACTCAGAATTCATAGAATTAGAGTCACTTTTCTACCTTGCGTTACTAATGTGATGATGGGTGAATGTTGTGTATAGTTTGTGGACCAAAAAAAAACAGGATATATATAGATATAAAAAATATTTTCGAACACAGCAACGATAAACGTGTGCCAGTTAGCAATTATTATCATAGATTTGAGAAATCGATTATAAATGTTGATATCAGACGCTTCTATGCCATGCATACCTTTTGTTTGAAATACTAATGTATCAATTATATGCTTATAAGGTAAGAATCCTGTGTATTCGATTATAAAGAGAGGTTTTAAAGCAAATATATTAAAAGTAATAGGCTTAAACGTACACCTTTTTACTTAATGTAAAAACCTTAAAGCGCATTTGATACTAAGTCCATCACCGAGTAACACGTATGAGAAACAATTCGCATAGAAATACAATTTTCAGATACAAAAAAATAACAATTTCATTTCATACGTCACTTGAAATTAAAGTCTTTTTAAAAATATATCTGATAATTCTACATACATTTTCATGCGTTGCTACTTTTAAATTGATTTAACTCTATTTTATTAATATATATAATAATCTATAATATTTAATGATTTATACGTTGCATGGTTTATATCTTGTATTTATAGTCTTTAACAGCTCTTAAAGTAAAATCTAAAAGGTTAGAGTAGCGTAACATCGTAGATAATAAAAACTTATAAATTAATTGCATTAAGTAGGTCACAATGATTAAATAACACAGGTAGTCTTTGTAGTACCGTAGAACTAAATAATTAATGTTTAACAAATAGTATCAGTGGTTACACGACATTCGTGCTTTGCCCGTAACAGTCATAGAGTTATAAAGTTACTGAAATAGACGCTAATTAAATAAAAAAAGTAAGCAATTACTTCTGCATTAATTTTTGCTTTGTCTGCTATTCATTAAACGCATCCTATTTTTTATTGAATCAATGGTAATAGCGTATTCGTCGGGCATATTGAATGACGTATATACGCCCATTTGATGGCCAGAAGAAGCCATCTTGTGAAACCCATATAAGACCAGACTAGCTACAGTTGTGTAAATATTTTCTAATAGTAATATTTTGTATTTGAAATAGTAATATGTACTAACGTTGTTATATTCTTATACTACTCCCGTAACTGCATCAGCTACTTCTCGCGTTAAAAAATAACCTCAAAAATTAATTTCGACAAAGGCGCAGAAAATCTTCGTGCACCTTAATCATTCCAATAATAACTCGAAATTAGGACTTTCAAGTTCCTTTGATGTGTGTAAAAACCGCGGGCCAATTGATCGTCCTGCGCCCATCGTCACACAGGTCGATTATTCGTAATAAATGGCAATTATGTGTTCCCACACCTGCGTATATATTGCGGCCATAGATAAAACTTCGTGGTGATAAACGCAAGTATGGGAGTATCATAAGAGTGTATTATTAGTGTGCTAGATATATCGCATCCAGTGTTACTAATTCGGCGGGGTTCTCAGTACGCATGCGTCATAATAACTGTGACGACATTACCAGTTTCAGGCACAAATTTCTCGGTGTCCCTTGTGTCCCAAACAATGACTATTTGGGCCATTAAATTATATTATTTTACACGGTAATGTTTCTTACGTGACAACGAAGTGTTTGTGTCGGTTTTGTTCAGAGATAATTAATTATCTACGGTAACGTTAATGCGTCATTCTGTCTGTATGCCTTGTACTTGTTTACAATTCAATAAGGCTTAATTTCCAGTATTCTTAATTATAAGTCTTTGAATATAGCAGTTTATTCAATGAGTTAAAATGAATAGCATTAGATTCAATATAAGAGTGATTGTGGTTTGTTATTTGTGATATGGTGAGATAAATTTTACTTCTGGGATTGCTGAAAATGGCAGTTATGCGATGTGTGGTAGTGAATAATTTCAATGTTGTTGTTTCTAGCTTCTGAGTAGAGAGGATTGTGTTTCAAAGACGGACCTTGAACAATAAAGAGAACAATTAATATCTAATTTCAAATTAGTAACTATTTTACAAAAGAATTGAAATACAAGTGACATTGTTAATAATTAATAGCTCATACTAGATATTAGGAAAATACTGCCTTTAAGATTTTTAGGACACGTCTTTATATTAGAAGTAAAATTCATGACTTAATATAATAATTTATAAAAGGTAATATTGTAGAAATGAATGGATGCATAATTCATACAACACTCGTCTGTTTGCTGTTTGTTTAAAGAAATTGGTCCAGTTATTAGTAAATCTCTCTTGATGAATTTACTTGAAGTGTCATGCGTACCGCGCATGCGCAATTTCATTCACCGCACGTCGTGGCATCGGTCGATATAAACCGCGTCTCGTTTCGACAGCTTATCACCGTTATCATGTTATCATATCACTCTGTTTTTATTACGATAATAGCTAGAGATGATTTTTTCAGTATATTTAAACCGTAACGTTGCTTAAAATAAATCATTCCTTATTTGTGTTCTTTATTCTTGTACTAAATACGTAATCTACATTGCAATTACTTTTCTAGTAAACATGATTATTTAGTTTCTTTTCCATTGCATAGAGTTAATTATGCTTTTTGTCCAATAAAAGTATGAAAAGTGAAGTCAAAAGCAATAAGTAAATACCAAATTTAAAAAAAAAACATGATTATATGATATAATCTAATATAATATGATATAATCTCTTTGTTTATATGATACAACTAGCAGATTCCTGCGATTTCGTTCCCATATGTTCGTTAGGACGTACTACTCGCATCATCTACTAAATTACTTATTTTGACTATATGTTACCTCTGGAAATAATATTCTAAAAATCTATCTGCCGGCAGTTTTTTTTATCAAAACTCGGTTCAGTCATTTCGGAGATTATTTCGAAAAAACAACAGATAGTTCAAATTTTATTTCTATGTATATAGAAAAGATATAATGTTCATTTGAAATGGATGTTATAGGAGTTTTCACTTATTTACGTAATATTGCAACGCATACAAAAGTATTTGGTGTACATATGTGTAATCACTTATCGCCGTCCTTATCGACCTTGCTCAACTACAGTACATGTATATAAACATAGTGTGTATTCGTCTGTAGTTATGGAATAACGGCTATCGATTTAGTTCCAAATACTATGTGTAGATTTTTTACATTTGTTTGTAAGTAATTTGATTGTAAGCGTAAGCGTGAGGTACTTTTTACCACAACTTGATAACAATGTATACAGTATAAATAGGCAGGGGAAAACAGTTAAAAACAAACCCTCTCCTCCGGTTTCCACCAATTATCTTCTTTGTCTTTGTTACCAATAACATTTTTAGTAATATTTTTTTTCCTAAGCTTAATATTGAAACTTGCTCGAATTTTGACCACTATTATACTAAAACTAATAATAATGACTGTTATAAACATCCACCAATGAACTATTTCTAACAATTAATGTTAAGCAGCCTACGCTTTTTAACAATCAAATTAATTATTTTGTTTAAATGTTTGTTCATTTTTTTATAATTATTTGATTTTTTTATTTCTTATTAACCAGTGTATACTAATGTAATACTTATAACCAGTATATACATATATACTGCATATATAAAAAATATTTATTAGTTTTAGTTCGGTTACTTATAAAAGTATGTTTTTTTACTTCTATTTATTTATAATTTAATCCTCGCTTAGGTTCCGATAATAAAATGTATATATCATTAGACAGCGCAAATCCCAAGATTATTTGTTGTCATTCTGTGAGATTTTAGTTTTTTTTAAGGTGGTACTTGCAGATTATATATAGTTATTTATAACCATACACAAAGAGTATCGCAATATTAATTTAGGCTAGTGGTGATATGTTGGTACTCCTGCAGCACTGAGTTGAGACGCTTGTTGTACTGGTCTGTCTTGCCAATCACACCCTTTGGAGAAGGACACGGGCAATGTTATTTTGCAATACCTATAGGTGTGACCGTTGTGCTCCTACAAGTCTTAGTTCCATTAAGTACTCCGAATTATAGGAGACAAATTATGTTTCATACCATTAATAACTGTTTATCACAACAGACATAGATTACTGGGAGCTTGTAGTCCGGTGAAACTGTAGAGGCATTACCAGGTCAACAGTGTAGACAGTTCGAAAAAAAAAAGAAAAGGGATTACTGAGGTGTTCTGTACTCTTTTATGTAATATACTCTCATTAATCAAGTTAGTGAACGCGGAAGGGAGTCTGAACATTTCATTTTTTCATTAAACTAATTAACCAAAGTAACTAAACAAATGGATTTCCTTAGAAACATTTATTTCATTTATAGTGTCAAGCTCTAAGTCCATTTAATGTACATCAAAAACATTTAATTGATTGAAGTTAAGTATGCTTCACTTATAAAATCACATAAGTTTTTTTATCAATATTGCAAGATCAAGGTTGTCTAACAAATAAACTCTAGTAAGCGTAGGATTTCAATGTCAACATGTAATCGACCTCACACGAAACAACTCTCGTTTCTACAAGGCGTCTATTACTATTATTATCTATATAAAGTCTTGGTATATTCGCAACAATTTACCTTAATAGTTTATATTAAGATACGCTCTCTATAAGACACATTATCAGAATACAATTATTCTTGTATAAATAGTTACACGATTAATCAAAGCAGTTGAATTTTAATGGATTACTTATATCTACGGTCGTATTTCTCATTTGTACTAAAATCATACTAGTGTATGAATCATATTTTTATATTTATGACATCATAGAATTTTAAATAATTTAACATGTAACTATAACTTCGCGTATCGACTTCCGAGAGCGATAACTAATTTATTTCACGTATAATTTATAGTGGAAGGCATTCAGACAGAAGTTAACACTAATCACGCGGTAAAGATAAAACCAATTATAACTTTAACCCGTTCTTAATAGCTCGCAAAAGACTTAGATAAAAACGGCAATTGTTTATCCTCCAACATTATCGACGAAGCTCATTCGATTGGGTGACGCGTCGGTGTGTGCACGTCAGTGTTGTTCAGATAAAGTGAAAGTGATTAGTGCGGATGCGTTTGCGGTAGCGTTATTGTGAGATATGGAGAGCGCGGTGCACTCTGCGGTCCCGCTGCGAGTCGGGAAGAAGATGAGGAAGAGGAGGGAGTTGGACGCTCTAGTCGGTGGTGGTGGTTCGCGGAGTAGCAGGCTTCTGTCCGCCTCTAGTGATGAAGGCGAGCCTTGGGCCAGGCGCACGACCAGACGACGTCGCTCCCGTCCCTTCGTCCGTCTCGCAGCTGGCCTGGCCTTGTGTGTTTGCGTAGTTTCCGCTGCGACAGTTCTGTGGCTATTCGTCGACGTACGAAGACAAATCGTTTCTCTCCGTATAGAAATGGATAGAGGTTTGCTTTATTACAATAGTAATATAGGTAATAAAGAGTATATATTAGTACACAAGGTTTGATTGAAAAATTACTTTGTTGATCTAGCGTATAGCTACTTTCTAAAAAAATATACGAACTCTTTATTATTTAGCTCTTTGGGCAATGCGTAGGTGTATATGCGCCACATTTATCATGTGCCGAACCATATCTGACATCCAGTTTAGTAGTATATACAACGTTCCTACAATAAATTCGTAAACCTACGCAAATAAATATTTACATACTCACTAAACTTGAGATCGGTTATGCCTGGGAACTTAAATAATAATAATAAATTTAGAAACTTCGAAAACTACAACGCATAAATAACAACAGACTGATTTTATCTAGTTTTTACTCTAGTAACGCAGAAATTAATGAATAGGCTTTGTAATTTTTCCACTCAAATTTTAACTTACAAAACTTGTGTAGGTTAAGCAAAATCGTTGGGAGAAACTGGTCTTCAAAGCCAACTTATGACAGTCGCACTGTACTCCAATTATTATTGTCGATTATACTTGAATCATGAATTTAGTGATTCCAGTATTTTATTGTTAGATGATAACAATCTGTCATATCTAAGTCTATATAAAATATCTTTTTATCAAACCTAAGCAGTTTTTGAATGGAGAAGGTTTTTATACTGTCTATTTTATTATAACTCGGCACTAGTTGGCGCTACTTTATTATATGTATATTATCATGTATATATTGTAATATAATGTGAATGTCAGTGCAATTGTTTTATTCTAGATTTTATACACAACCAAAGTGCAATGCAGATGTTTGTTTTAACTAATTTGAATAAAGAAAATTAACACAGTTTTTGAGAAACGCACGCATCGTCCATAGACGTTTTCAAAACCCTCCTCAAATGAAAAACAATAATGGTTAATTATATTTTAAAGCAGTTTTCATGTTCGAAAACAGGTTTTGTTAATGGCGTTACATTTTAATTTACACCTATTTGATCACAGGAAGCAGTAAAATTGATACAGCCATGTGTTATTTATTATATTTTTGCCGGTTACGGAAATACAATTTGTATAGTATACATTGATAGAATATATTATATGAAATTAGGGTTGTAACATATATGTATTTTTTTTAATATATTATTATAAGATCCTTTGTGGAATACAATTTTATACTTTATGTTTATACATATAAATAAAATTAAATTGTCTGCTATTTGTACGACTGCACTGATTTTCACAAAGCTTTGCAAGTAGTAAACAAGTATTTTCATTGGGGTTAAGAAATAATAATTAAATGTAATCCAGGTAACTTAGAAATTGTAGGGGTTATAATGAGAAAATTATAAATAAAAAAATTAAAGTCAGTCAACAAATTCGCGAACATGAGTTAGTAACCGATAAATTGGAAATACTATGCCCAATATTTTTTATTATTTGAACACTTATTATACTAAAATCAATAAAATAAACAATTAATTTGACAGTAATTCTACTTATTCACCTATTTACATAGATATCTTACGATAACCCTTAGTCTCACAGAATCTTCTGAATCACAATCTAACACAATATATTATTTAATATAGGTATATTACTGCATAAGAACTTTTTATTTGTTTAATAAAGTGTGGCAACCCTATCTCGGATACGCATATCCTCTTTTAAGATAAAACTTTTAATTATAGTAAAAAAATGGATGCAAGGTTCTCTGTATACAGCGTTTGCGGTTATCAAACGCTGACGGGTTACCGGTTCCTTTTCCAGGAATCCTTTGGCGGACATTTTAACATCCTTAATTAACTGAGCTGATATCCTTGGTTAGTATTATTTGTTTCTACCGTAAACTTATATTAGTAGTGTTTAGAGTTTGGATACTTTTTTCTCAGGCCTTTTCAATTTCTTTCATTCTTAGGCACGGGCCTTTAAGTTTTAAGAGTATGGGCTAAAATTATCCACAGATATGACTACACATTTGATGGACTTACTGTGTGTACTTATTAACTACCAGGCCCGGCGGACGTTGTCCTGCCCTGATAATAAAAAATATATATTTATCTGCATCAAATGCTTAAGGTAACTTGATGAGGATGAATACTGTATCCATCTAAATAGCCTTCTAATTGCCTCATTTTATGTGGCCATTTTTTAGAGGATAAATGAGTTTAGTAAACTATCCTTATAAGGTAGGTATATGCCATCGGCAACTTTTATATGGATCTATAAATGAGGATATCCTCATTTATAAGGAATATGAATTGTTTTGTTATATCTTAAATGAAGTAGGCAGCCTTCTCGATGAAAAATCAAAGGCGGCTTGATTTTTTCCAACACTTTCATCAACTATCGTTATATTTCAAACAATTTACACAAAACCTTGACAAATTATATACGTAAACCTTCGTTGTGTATTACTCTATCTATTGGTGAACACCGCATTACAATTTGTTTTTGAGCTTATCGCGAACATACAGACAGACAGACGCGGCGGACGGCTTTGTTTTATAATATGTACTGATAAGAAATTATTATAAAGATGCACAGATTGAAACAAAAGCTACAACTCGCTTGTAACGATTGTTACCTACGTCCTTTGACGCTGCTTCCGAACGCGTTATCAACTAAGCCATCATCGCATATATGGTATGATCATATACAAACATAGACGAATTCGCGGGCGGCCGCTAGTTAATAATAACAAAAGTCAAAACGAAGTCCAGAGTTTTTTTATGTTATTCGTATACACAGAACGTTCTAGACTATAAATAAATGTATATTGTAGTTCATATATGTATTGTTTAGATAACAATTTTCACATATCAGCCGTATCGGTATATAAAAGCGAATATCAACTACCACACTGTTTGATAACTGAATCGATTTCATACATTCTCGTTTCATAATCCTATTTGTCCACAAAATCAACGAGTTGATCTGTTTAGATAGTCGTTATCTTATCAGAGTGTTCCTAAATTTTTCTGCTAAATTACAAGTACCTAAGTACATAATTCATAGAGACCATTTACTTTACAAGTTATAACTTAGGTAAACGCTTAAATTATTTATGTAAACAACTTTTATCTAATAAATATGACTTAAAATGTATTTTAAACATTATTAATCTGAAGCTTTGCGTTGAAATGCGAATCTCGCGAAGTTTTCGGAATGATAAGTTTCTATTTTTTTATTTGTTAAGGGCAATGTTTGTAAGTTTTTTAAGCCTAATTTGGTACTATTTTACCAATCTTTAAAACATCACACTGATAAGATAGCGGTTCCCATGTTGAATTCCAGATGAACACCCATGAAATGTTGTTAAAAACTATTTAAGTGGCCACTAGATTAATTTTCACCTTCACGTTAAAGATATGCTACAATCGTTATGTTCTAGTGACTTCTTTAGAGCTAGTCGCCTGTCTAGGCTATCGTGTTATCAATTTCGACAACTCTCACTAAAGTGAGATTGTGGTCGAATGCCAGTCTATAAATCAAGAAACATTCAATTCAAACAAAAATTTAAATCAAAACATCGGTCTGTTTCTGGGTGATTTAGTTTTTTGTCAATCTAACAAAATGATAATTAATGTTTAAAAAAGAAAACAGTTTTACTATTACAATAAAATGGAACGAAGATTTTAAAATTACCAGCGTATACGATGACTTGGCCAATAAAATACAACTTCAGATTTCCGCGTTCGATGGCAAATTGGTCATAATTTATGTTACTTTATTTACACAGTTGTGTATTTATTATTTATCCTTATACTTAATAGCTTTTAGCAATTTACCTTCATCTTACTGAATATTAACGATTTTACCTAAGATAGTATTAAAACGCTAAACCTAGAGGACGACCGTTGATCTCAAGTGCAGGTGTCGGAAAACACGTATAGATGTTCGGTGACAGATTCTTAACTATTGTAGCTAGCCAGGTGAGGTGAGGATTACAATAAACCTTAACTACCTATATTACGGCCTAATTACAATGTGTTCCTTCATCGAAAACTCTGGCACATTGCAGGGATTTGGACTTATGTCGATCTACGGGGTATTCTAACACTGTTAAGCATCATCGCTTTAATGAATAAATAAATGTATTATTATTAATATTTATTTCTACCAAATAATTTAAAACGATATATGTTATAATTCTTGCGAAGTACCTTTAGAACCAAATTCATCAGTTAGTATACCTACTTTTTATAATTTTTAAATTCTTGTTCCATAAAAATATCATCAAAATAAAAAAAGTCTTAAATTGTGAACTAAATTAAACATTTCAATATTATTTATGAAATATAATTTGTTACTTTAAAGTAAATTGTAAAATGTCACAACAGTATATTTTCTTCTGTTTGTTCTAATAGTATCAACAAGCAGCGAGACCGTCGGTGACACCATACAGCTGTGTCACACGAAAATGAAAGAGCTTGCCACTAATAGTAGTGAAATGAGCTTTAAGTTAGCAAAACTAGAACAAGATCATATGGAGTTAGTTAAGCGAGTTGACCAGGCGACCAAAGACCTTGCAGAAATTTCAAATCAATTGTCCGCTGCGCCAAAACTGGCGGACACGCCGCGACGGCTCGCAGAACTGCAAAGAACAGTGGCAGACATTGGATCACAGGTTTCTTTACTTTTATAATATTTTAATTATTACTATTACTAGTAACCCATCCTTCAATTACACCCATGTACGTACTCTCCTCGATACATTGTTTGGACACTCTGACATCGATAGTTTATGACAATCAAAGAAACTTTTTCTTTTCATACAAACAACTTTTGTGGTTTAGCGTAATTTTAAGTGTATAATAATTGCTCAGATATAGTACCGTTCGAAGATAACGTAAGCAGCATTTTAATCATTTTTGACTTGCCTTTGCCCCTGCTCAGTAAAAGTAAACAAAGCTCTTACACCCCTTTTGTTACCTAAGCACGGACGTAATTTTTAAAATACCTCTCGCAAGTTTCTTTACGATTTTTTCATAAAAATAGAACGAAAAGTAAATGAGTCAATATTACTGACGTAATCCTCATTCGGTCTCTCCGTCCTTGATCTCATCAAAAATAAGCAAAGCATAAAACATAAATGAACCCTCTTTGTTGATTGCATAATATTTGAACGGCCTCTATTCGTTGAAATGACACTGTGTAAAACACAATTTTGAACTAAATAAAACTTAACAATAATATTTGCTAAAGCTTTACAAATAATCTACCATTTGTTAATAATACGTAAAATTTAAAAATGATTACTACGTTTTTGATTGATGAAGGCGCCACGTCGTCCGATGTTTAATCTAATTTTTTATGATTACTGTGGGGGTAATCTTTAGAAGACTGCCATATTTCAACGCGGACTCTACTGTAGCCTATAGGTCTATTTAATTGGTGGGTAACGTAGATCAAGTCCATACTATTTTTTAAATTTATCTCATAGGATTAGGCTAGCGGTAGCGATGTTATTTACAATTTAATTAATATCCTTTGACATTACTTCTAATATTCTACATATAGAATTAACCAAATGATAGTGAAAACCCTATTAAAAGCTAATGCGTAGTTTAAAAGAACTAAAGGCACATATAAATGCGAATAAAGTCTTTGTTTTATACTATTTATTAGCAAAATGTGTTCTTCATACAATATTAATTTTCTGGCGTAATCATATATTGCCATATCAGGTTCTTAAGTTGACATACCTTTTACAAGAAAAGTGATGGAAAATAGCTGCTACTTTTAATGATGGTAGGGTAGACCTTCGCGTGCTTAAAAGTTGTGCATTTACTTCAGATCAATGGGTTTGAAGGAGCCGTGAACTCCGCCAAGAAACAAGCCGTCACAGCCTTGACAGGAGTCGATGAGATACGAACAATAGTTCACCAGTTAGAAGCGAAGACAAACGAGACAATAACGAACGTCACCGCCAACGTCAAAAGAGATGAAGACATTAAAAATGAGATCGTATCGTTGAATTCGACGCTAGTTTCCAAAGTAGACACCTTGCAGGCGAGGATACAGGAAATGAATGTGAGTAAAGAAACTGAAAGGTCGTTAGTGATTTTGTATGCAAAATATGTCGATGGTTATTGGTTTTTCCTTTGACATACAGTGAAATATAACCTTAATTTTAGAAGGTTAATAGCTTTTTGCTACAGGAAAGGGATAGATTTTATTGGTAAATGAGCACATTCGCAATCATTTAGTATACATATATTAAGTTATAAAATTAATATAAAAAATGGCAAACTTATTTTTCCTACTTTAGCAACCGATCTTCAACTATTGAATATTGTTACTGCTATTGACAAATTGCTAATGCATTTTACAAAATCTCGTGTTGACTTTAGTGTTCTAATAAGATGGCGGCTTATTAAAGATTATCCGCATCTTATTTACCATTACTCTTGTGCAGTCGCTTTACTCAGTTTAAGAATATATATATATATGCATAATAATAATAATTTATGTCAAAATCAAGAACCGAAGAATTACATGTTACAATGCAAAATGCTATGACAGTGCATTAATTTTCTTAAACCCATAAGATAAGTTTAAAAGGAATATTTTTAACTTTATTCTTAAAAAAACAGGATGTGTCGTAAGGATACACGACAGAAGTAAACCATTGTATTACATGGAAACATTTTAATTAAAAGATACAACAAACGCCAACATCATATCGTGTTCCTAGGCGGTCACCCATCCAAGTACAGACCGCGCCTCGCGTTGCTTAACTTTGGTGTTTTAAATACTATACCCGACACAGTGTTTACCCCTACCATCTTTCGTCACAAAAATGTAGCCGATCTGATTTTCAAAGCCCTCCAATAAGAACTTTCACTTCAAACATAAGTAATTATGTTCTACTATATATAAGGTGTTATTATTTCAGAAACCGGTGAATACAGTGGCACCCATGGCCTCTGCTCCCATTATATCCACTAATAATACTATGACAAACACAACAATAGAATCGACTGCAGCCCCGACGCAGCCGCCAGGTGAGTAACATTTACATTCAAATGTGTCGTACAGATATTCTATCTAAGGAAGGCGTTACACTAAGTATTCAATGTATAGTTACCTCTATGGATTTAATAGCCAAAACCTTGCTTTTTTTTTAAATCCACAATTCTCTGAAACTATCAGTGAGATTCAATAAAAAATCTTTCAACATTTCGTAGTCAATATATTGCGGAAGCTTACAGTCTATCTAACATCTAGGAAACACATTCAGGAATGAAGCAATTGTCAAATAGAATGTAGGTCGGAAAGTTCTGTAAGCGAGAACGATGTAATAGTGAGACCGGACCGTGTGATGCAGTGCGGGGTGTCAAGGGCCTAGGGCAGTTTTGGACATCCGAGGAAAACCTAGCTTAACCGAGAAGAGTCGAACAGTGAATAGAGGATCATTAAAGTATTACATAAGCGGAATATTAATTTTTGACTGCCCCCTCCCCCTCGTCAGGAAAAAGTAAGCAATGCTCTTACCCTCCCCTCCCATGGCTATGTAAAAATTTATATAAGTGTTTTTTAATCTGTTCTGGATTCCTTATTGATTAATGGGCATCAGTTAATAAGTCTAGAAATAAGAAATTTATAGTCTATAGAGGATTTAACTTGGGCAATGGTAGGCCAGTGAATAAGACCGCGTGCCTCACATATCAAACCCCCTATCTCTTATGTCATCAAAAATATACAAATCATCCTACGCAAATATAAGTAATATCTCATTCGCTTCGTGAGGTAGAATATTTATATATAGTTTACTTAAAATGTTAATAAGACGAACGATTTCAATTTATACTCTTTATCAGTTCAATTTAATGAAATGTTGTACACTTTAGACATTATTAATGGATGGATGTCAAACCGCTCAATTAATTGGTTCACATTTTTACGTCAATATGCAATTAATTACAGATAAATGTTATAAAACCATAAACTATTTTCCAGGTCCACCGGCGAAACCAAGCATATTACAATCATGAGAACTAATAGACATGTACTAAATACGTGAAAGACAAGCTCACAAGTCTTGATCTCAAGATGCACTGTACGTCCGAATCCATACGACAAACTTACGATAGTAAGAATTATTCACATGATGTAAGAAAAGGATACCCTCCAAGTAATTGTTAAGAAAATTGTGTTATTTGCAGATACATCGTTCGTTTTGTCTATTATCAAACTAATACTTATACTTGGTTTTAAAAATTCTTAAAATAATTTTACACTGAACATCACATAATAGGACTGTTATTTCCAATGTAAATAAAATTTGATGGGGAAAAATAACTTTTTGTACAAACTTGGTGATAAGATATCATTTAAGTGTCATTGGAATAATGATTGGTTATAATTGAATATTTGAATTTAGTCTTATTGTAGGCAAGCAGGATTAAAGTTAACCATAAATGAGACAAGTTGTTTAATTATAAAGGGGTTACTATGAAAAGCGCTTGTGAGTGAAATGTAACTCATTGTAGGGCGTTTGTAATGTTTGATATGAGATTTGCACAGTGTCTCTCATTATGAAAAGATGTGGTAGTGACAAGAATCTGTACGATAATACGGCTCGTGAATGCGTAAATACATTATACAACAAGAATCTTACTTTAAATCAAGAGTTGTGTAAGTAAGTGCTCGAATAAACACTGTTATAACTATTATAATATAACGAAAATGTCATGAAGTTATTTTTTATCACTGTAATATCACGGGTAGTTAATTCACGACAATTACACACACAACGTTATACACGACGTTACATATAACTGTTAACGACAACAGTCAGTTGCGATGGGACATAGCACAAATAGCATTATCTCACACTTGCCGAGTTATTTCTATGTTATAAAATACTTCCAGCAAACCAACATTTAACAGTGCTGAAGTAAGATTTAAAATCTGTCAAATGGGTTTCTAGCTGACAATACGTATCGTTTTGTTTCTTCCTCACGTGGCGTTGCTATTGGACAATGGAATTCTGGAAGTTGAAAAGTAACTCGACGCACGTGAAATTATGTAACATCATTTGATATATAACGTGTAACTGACATAGCACGTGCTTTATATATCACATGTTATATTATCAGTGATAAACAATATGTTGAATGCCTATGCTCGACTGAATTATGCCCACAATAGAGTTAATGGAATACTCGTCATAGTAGTTTGATTCAAACGTTGCATTTCGGTATCGGTTACCGCCATTTTTATCCAAGACGAAATTGGAAATACGGACGGCAAGCCTTCGTTTCTTGTGTTCTACATGTAATCACGTAGGCGCAGTATAGAAAATATCCTAGGTCATATTTTTGTTGTTTGCTACTGTATCTTACTCTCTTTATCAAGCAGATTTACACGACTCTATCCTTCAGTTTGCAGTATGTTCTGATAAATTCACCATCTCACAAAAATTGTTTCAAGAAACGACAAAATTACACTTATATACATAATGATAACTGACCTCGAATAGCAAAAACCTAAAAGGGAGTTACGGATTTATCACCATGTGTGTTGTGGTTTCGATCTCTACCACTCCAATCGGTTACTACATATACGAATACACTGTCCGTTCTCGGTACAAGACACGCTTAAATGTGTCATTATGGCGGGTTTTAAACTTGTGTTTGATGGTCCCGATCCGGTTAAACACAATAATTATGTCCTAGTACCCGGTTAGTTCGTAGTAGGAAAAAAAATTGGTTGTCTGTAAAATCTGTTTACTGGCGGTAATTTTACATGATAACGACAAAAGAAAACGTTGATGAAAAATTGCATTCTTTTATGAATTGGATTGAATTATTCGCTGAATTACTGATGGAGTGGAATAGAGATAGATACGTCACAAGCCTATCGCGCCTCTCTATCGCTTGTTCTAGGCTCTCTCTTGAACGCTCGCCTCAGGCGGAACGTGACAATGAGCCATATTTATCGTGCGTGCAATCGGCGTTCAGAGACTTATATGACGTTATCACGTCAATAGTAAGAGATTAAAACGGCTTATTATTTAAAGATTTTTACTTAACTCCTCGAGTTATTCACTATTGAGTTGTCACGAATTAAGTAATTCAGTTTTATTAAAGAGACTTTTCTGTTTGATATAATATTCATTAATATGATGAATGAAATTTGTAATAATATATGAATAATTAACCGCAATAGATCATTGAACTAGACTTCAATGTTGTGTAAATATATGTTTGACATAATAATTATTATAGTTTTATTGGTAATATAGTTAAACGAAAATGTTGCACTGGACGGTATGGAAGTGAACAATGTGACGTGTGTTTTATTAAGTACTAAAGAATTGTTAATATATCAGTTATTATTACACGGATTATTGATTTTATTGTTGTTTGTTTCGCCTTTCACATAACTACCTGTCTTTATCTTATATTCAATTGGCGTCAAGGAAATACAAATGACTTCCTTAACTTTTTAAGTTTGTGTAATAATCACGTTGAAAAACATAAGTATATAGAGCTAATTGTATTATCAAAGTTACAGAGCATTGGGCTACACGCGGGATAACAAATTGCGCTTATTAGCTGCTTTAGCGATACGCTCTTTCTCGTGTGAAAACCCTTTCGCACGGGAAGGAGTGTGCGTGTGAAGGCAATAAGGATAATTGCGAATGTGCATGCACGATTTCCCGCATTCAATCCTGCACACTCCAATTGTGTGTGAAAGAGCGCTATATACATATAAAGGCAGCTATCGTGTTAGGGCAGAAAGGCCACTATTTGTTGACTCTTCCAAGTAAATAATTATTTGCATTGTCCTTCTAATAGTTTGTGTACATTTTTTTACGGTCAGATGTTACTGCCATGCCCACTAATAAGACGAAGCGAGACGAAGCAACTTCCACTGCCCACTTCTAAATATATTGAAAATCTTGCTTTAGATGAGAAGCTGAAAACTTGTGATGGACGAATGGGACTAATATCAATTCTTATTAATGACTAAAAACAATTTTGGTAACCTGAGTTGAATAGATGCTTTAAGTCAAAAAACATGTTTACTCGACGATGGTATTGAAAATATCTGAATTATTTTTCCACATGCATCGCCGTTTGGTATCCAGTTGATACTGCGAATGTATTTTATAATATTACAGTTAACGGTGTAGTACTGAAACCAATTCTTAGAATGAAAACGTATGTTCGAGTGGGAGAGTATATTCAAGTTTAGACTACGGGTGCCTACCACCAACATACCTATTTCAAACAGCAGTGCCCGTTCTGACGTGTTCTAGGTCCGAAGTGTGTGGTTGGCAACTAGATGCTGACCCGAGGAGTAACTAGCTCCTGTACTGTGGTTCAGTTAAGGTTGGTTATACGCAGCTACAGTGTCGCCCAACATCAGGTAGACTACATCCCTATGCAGCACAGAATCCGTTCCTGCGCCAGTTTTGACATATAATAAGTTCTATGTTGTATCAATCTAGCACAGATGATGTTGCAAATATGTTATATATAAATCCAAATTAAAAATTTTCTTTCAACTAGACTTGTGTAAGGTTATCACGAAGAAAAGTTTAAAATTGGAAATATGTAAATGGTATACAATTAAAAAAAAAACAATAATAATAATTAAAATGATGTACTTATTCGGATTGGAAAATTATATAAACATAAAGTATGTATTATCGGGAATATATTTACATATTTAGAAAAACAATAACAGCAATCTATTTAACTAGGCTGTAATCAATTCTGAGGTCAACTAATTGAAGTAAAACTTTCGTTTAATAACATGTCAAACAGTTTATAAACGTAATTTAAATCGAAGTTAAGTTTTGAGATTTGTGACTACAGACTATTTTCGATTAGTATTTTTTTACGCGAATTAGACTGGCTTTATGTTATGTGCATTAAATGAAAGATTAAATATAGGACGATAATTATAAAGGTTCCATACAAACAAATGTAGATCTCATGACGTACAGGTCAACAGACTGTTAGCAGCATAAGCTTATAAAATATCTGATTTATTACAATTGTTTTGCAAAAATAACAATTGATGTATTGTAATGTTATATATTTTATGCAAAATGTATTTTTTAATTATTTCTTTCGCTTGTACGAACTTTTTTATTAGACTATGATATTTACAATGTACAATATCTTGAAATAAAATAAAAAACATAATCCGCCATTTTGAGATCTGGGTCTTAAAACTTC